>VXAC01001277.1:472364-487581 GCA_013399225.1 Rhipidura dahli | reverse complement strand
ACTTTCAAACCCCAACAGGAAACTGGCCAAGGCCATCCAAACCCCAGATAGGAAAGAGAAACTGCCCCCAGCCAGTGGCTATGGGAGAGCCAGGATCAGCGGGAAGGGCAGAGGCAGGAGGACCCCGTGGGCACAGATGATCAAGCTCCGCCCCCCATTTTCCTGCCAGAGCAGACCCAGCTCCTGGCCAGCCCCAGGGTCAGAGGGCTGTAGGGAGCAGCTGTGGGAAGGAGCAAAATGCCTGTCTGCTCAGGGAAGCCCAGTTTTCCTTGGGCAGTGTGGGAATGGAGCCAGGGCACGCAGTGCTCCTATCACAGTTCTGGCACCACTGAGGGAGCAGCAGCTTTTTCAGAGAAGAGCAGTTAGGTCTTCATAATGGACTGCAACTTTCTAGAATAATTTAATTTTTTCCTACTGTTACGATGCCAGAATTTCAATCAGACAAAACTGTATAATGGATTTCTTTTGCTGGGCATGTTACATAAATTGCATATTCAAGTACTATAAAATATTTGTAACAGACAGGTACTTTTCTAAATTGAGTCTGACAGTAAGCAATAGTGACTGGAATATTTATGTGATGGCACCTTTGCAACGAGGCAGAATGCAGGGTGTGGGACCAGGAACATGGCAGCAGGGATCCCACACCGGGTTTCCAGCTTTTCTGCCCTGCTGCACCGAGCTCCCCGGCCAGCCGAGTCCGTGCTTGGTGCCATCAGGGACCAGTGGCAGAGCCCATCATGCACAGAGCCCTGCAGCACAGATTTGGACAGATTCTCCCTTCCTCCCTCCTCCCAAGTCTTTCACTGCTGAGGAAGCTCAGAAGGCTGGACCCTGTGAGGGAGAGGGACAAGGCTGCCGGGCCCCAGGGCTGCTCGTGGCTGCTGGAGGGTGTCTGGAAGGATCCTTGTCCGGGGCAGCTGCCCCCAGCTCTTGCCCAAGGGTTGCTCTGCTGCCAGAGCCTGAGCCCTGAGACTGAGCACTCATTTTGGTAACATTTCCTTGACAATCACAGTTGGCAGAGCCACACTTTGCTATTTACAATTAAAATATTGTATTGATACAAATAGGCTTTGGCAGGTGCTTCAAGAGGTTTTTAATTGAATGATTATTGTATTAAATAACTGTTTTTAATGGAGCATGAACTTGCTTAAATGATGACTGTAGAGCTCCTGAAGGTCCAGCAACTTTCCCAGGTATTTCCAGCTTTTCACAAATGAATATGTCTTGCCAGCAAAAGAATTTCTTGTCTGATCACAGAGGGTGGCAAGGCAGGAGCTGCCAGTGCTGGGCTGAGCTCTGGAGATGTGTCTGGCAGTTTCTCACACTGTGCCAGGCAGCCCAGCACAGCAATGCCCACGGTACACGTGCTGCCCTTGGAGTGCAAGTGCTGGGGGGGCAGGAGGACGAAGGGGGAGGAAGGCTGGGCTTTGTTAACCCTGATCACAGGTCAGCTGCAGCACCAGCACCCCGAACCACCCCCCAAACACACCCTGAGCCCCTGCCTTGTGGGGGCTTGGCTCCTGCCAGGACATTTCCAGTCATTCCAGGCTGTCTTTGGAAACCTGCATGGCACAGCCTCCTCTGTGTGCCTCCCCTCAACAATCGCTGGCATCACTTCACATTACGCACTAGCAGCAGAAGCAAACGTGAAGATGAGCCCTCTGAAAAAGGCTTGCACAGCTCTTAAGCATGGGCAGGATTAATCACAAATAGTAATTACCATACCAAGAGATAACACTTCAGCCTTGCCTCTCGGCTCCTGGGCAGGTGGGACCAATCCAGGCTGGGGGAAGCAGCGGTCATGGTGCATCCCAGCACCAACCCCCCTCGCCCCACCCCATTTATTAAATCATCACTCACAATAATTCTGGATTCTATGATTTATCAGATTAGAGAAACAGCACCAAGCCAGCAATCCCCAGCCTCATGCAGTGCTCAGCACCCCTTTAACCTCCTGCTTCCCCTCACAGCAGTGTCTTTGCTGCCTCAAGGCAAAATGCTCCCTGGCCCTGGGGTCACCACAGAGGTGGCCACCACCAGCCAGCTTTGGTGTGCCAGGGAGGCTTCCAGCTGATGCAGCCACACGACAGCAATGGGCACTACTAGTTTATTGCCTCCATTAAGGCTCCAATAACTTAACAACAGATCAATAAACTATTATTACCCTCCAGCCTTGAAAACCCAGTCACCCCAAACCCATCCAGCTCTGACAAGCTCACAGTTTCTCATCATGAGGAGCCAAGACAGCTTGTTTACAGAGGCTGCTTGCCCAAGCACCCCTTGCTGCAGGAAGGGGCTCCCCACCACTGCTCCCAAAATGAGATCAGGTCTCCCAAGAGGGCTGGGGCTGGTGGCAGGTAGAGGTGATGCCAACATGCCCTCCACAGGTGATGAGTGCCATGGATGCTCTGAGGGCTTCCCTCTGTCCTTCCACCAGGGCACCAGGGCTCCCCCACCACTGACACAGCTGGGTCCTGACCTGGCAGTGCCACCCCAGATCACAGTGTCCCCCCCACTTCAGCCACAGGAGCCCAGCAGCCCCCCCTGATCACTGAAACATGAAAACCAACACTGCTGCTCCAGCTTTGAAACACCTGTATGGCTCTCACTGTAAGAGAGAATTTGCAATTCAAAGTGCTAATGATTTACTTCGCTGAAAAATTAATTCAAAAATCTTCTATAAATTATATGCAGCTCAATAATAGGAAATATTTCTACATTTGGAAGCTTTCCATTACTGGTCCCACTCCTCTGAACAATAAAATTGCTTTACAGAAACAGAACTATCTGAAAGTATTTTCTAAGAAGTGATATTGAATTGATACATTAGAGGAGAAAGTTGGGCTCCTTTTGTAAGAATCATACATTTCACAATAGTCTGAAAAAAGGAAGTTGTCTCTGAATGCCGTAATTTAGTCCTGAAAAAGTGACAAACAAATAATTCCAACTAAACTCGAGAAAGAATGGTGATGACTTCTAATTATATAATCTTTTTTGATGAATTTATTTCTGACAGTTTTATAGGCTGACAAGAGAAAGGATTTTATATGCAAAAAACATTATTCACTCTCAGCTGTTAAAGCATAAAAAATGTCAAATGATTTTAATACAGTTTTAAGTTTAATGTTTATTGTCAGAAGAAAAGTCCACAGCAATTACTGAGTCACATGGCCCTTAATTCTTTGTTTCTGACAGCAAAAACAATAAAATACGTTTTTGCCCAAACCTTTTACTGTACAGATTCATGAGGTTTAAAGGATGGCTGTTTTTGTTAGTTCTTTGCATTTAAGGAGCTAAACTTCCAGGCATTTTCCGGCATGAGGGATCCTCCTAAACCTGAGCAGGTTCTTGCAGAGGGGGTTACACCTGTCTGTGCACACACCTGGGGCTCCTGTACAGTCAAACACCTGCCCCTCCATCCATGCTGGCATTTGGGAAGAGCCTTGGAGAAAGCAGAGCTGCTGCAACGAGTCCCACTTGTTTTCCCCAAACCTCTGTCTTTCAACAGAATAAGGAAATTTAACTAAAAACCACAAATATTTTTCAAGGAGATCAAGGACAGCATTAAAATCCAGCACCTCTCCCTTGCCAGGGGCGAGAAGCTGTGGCACTGAGCGGGCTCTGAGGTGCTCTCTGCAGCTCCCCACCTCCCGACCCAGAGTGCAGAGGAGAGGCAGAAATGGGCACAGTTATCTGTGGCACTTCAGCAGCAGCTCCATTTTTCTTCACCGTGAGCACTGTCAGTCACATGGATGTGTCACACCCCTGGGATGCAGCCAGAGGTGCTGGAGAGAGCAGACCCTGCGGCCAAGGTGCCACCAGGTGCTTTCCCTGCTGTCCCTGAGGCTCTGGCATCCTGCCTGCAGGAGGGCTGGTGCCCAAAAGGGCACGTCACGGCCTGAGAGGGCTGGGAAATGCTACATAACTGATGATTTTTAATATCAGAATAATGAAACCAAGCTGAGAAATATTAATCTTTTTAAAAATGTAAAGGACCAGGGCTCTGTTTCCATGGCAAGCAGCTTCCTGCACTTTATCTATCACCTGGGGATTACGGTGGCATGGTAAATAGAGGGGTAAATACAGGCGAGAGGCACTGCTCTGCTCCTGGCAGATACAAGCCATGCTGCTAGTGTAAAAGCATGATGGCATTTGCTAGATCAGCCTCCTCAAAGCAGCCATGTTTCCATGCTTTTTCCTGCATTTTCAATGTAGGTTTCCCCTGCCCTTTGGCTGTGGCTCCAGCCCTGAGGCACCACAAATCCCCTGGTCAGCTCCAGACCCAGCATTCCTCAGCAGCAAGCAGGCTGGTCTGCCACAGGGACTGGTTTGTGTCAGCAGCACAGGTTGTTTATATCAGTTTTTCATGTCCTCATACCCTCCCTATCCAAGCAGAAAGCAAAAATCCTACCCAAACCCCTCCCAACTTCCAGGAGTTTGCAAACCCCTGCTATAAATAGAACTCTAATAGGAGGCTGTAATAGGATACAATTTATTTCCAGATCTGATGGGCTGACCTTCATCATCACTCGAGGCTCTACTTGTCATGAATTATGGGCAATTCACTCACTAGTGGAAATAAATTGTATTACCAGTGCTCAGCATCGTGTCCTCCGCACACAGCGCACGGGGGTGCAGTTCCTCGCCGGCTGCTGGGACCACCAGCCTCCCCCAGAGCCCTCCTTGGGGAGCCCCTGCCCCACGAGTCATTTTGGGAGCTGCTGTGCAAGGGTCCTGAGCAGGGGGTGCTGTCCACGCTGTCACCAGGCAGGGACAAGCCCTGCACAGTCACCATGCACCCCGAGGAACACTTCATCCGTCTCCAGCACGGATCCCTTGTGCAGAGGGAGATGTAGGGCATGGTGGGGACTAGGTGGAGCAAGCTGGGCCCTTCCCCTGCTGGCTCTGGTCCTCACGATGGTCAGAGGAGTACGAGTGCTACCAGAGCTGCAGCAGTTTATTTTTAATAACAGATTATTATTGTTCATGAATCAAAAATGTATCACAATTACTTTTGCAGAAAGCTCCTTACCCAATATGTGTTTTTCGAGCAGGAAGATACTACCAGGATATTTCTCCTATTTCTCCTGTTTTCCCAGCTGCAGATGCACAGCGAATCCTAATTAAAACCTTTAAGTCTTATTCCATTTACAAGAAGGAGTGTATCATTTTTCTTTTACCTTTTTTTAATACAGGGTCTCAATGCCCATTACAAAAATTCCAATGCATCTTTGAAGTTAGCAGCTAATTATATTTCTCCAACTTATATATCTGGAGTTCTAGATGGGGAAAAGGCAATTACTTTTTCTCTCATTTAGCATAACAATCTCTGAAGCTTTACTGGCGCTCCAGTGAGTCATGCGATAGATCAGCGCCCGGGCTGGAGAGAGGAGGAATTTGGGGAGAAGGCAGGATGCTTGCTCAGCTCTTCCGGGCTCTCTCCCTTGTTAGTATGCTGTCCCCACCAGGACACTCGCTAATTGTTTGTCGAATGACCGCGGTGCTTTTTGCCTCGACAACTTTGCCGGGGAGGTCATTCAGCACATTCATTACGGGGCACCTGCTCGCGCTGCTGGAGCAAAGGGTCTGTCAGCATTTTCCAGGAGTTTATAACTTGGCTGCAAATGTTTGTGCGGAGCTGAAAATTGTTGCATGATTTCTCCCAGGCAGAAACCGGCTGCTTCAGCCCGTTTGTTCCCGTGTCACTTTGCCCAGGTGCTGCTGGCAGCGCTGCTGGCACCTGCGAGCCCCTGCCCGCCCGGCTGCGGGGGCGCTGGGATGGGGATTGCTCTGTGCTCTGCACGCAGAAACTCCCCCTCTGGCTGTGTCCAGCTCCAGGGAGGGCGGCTGCTGGGCAGCACGGGGGCACAGGGCTGCGGGAGGGGCACTGGGCAGCCCGGGGTAGGGACAGTTGGTGGCTGCTGACCATGGGAGCCTTGACCTCTGTCAGCTGAATTGCTGTTGACCTTCTTTTTAACACTCCTCTGCCGCCTTTTCTGAAAGGTCTATTATGCTTGGACTCTTTCTCAGAACCGAACTTCAAAATGCTTCCAGAAATGGGTCTGGAATTTGTGCACCAGCCCAGAGATGTGCTTGGCCAAGCTGTGGTACCCTAATTGTCCCTGCATGACAAGGAGCTCTGTAGATTTCCTGCTCATCGAGGCTGCACTTGTGATAATGTGAGGAAAACAAACCAAAACAAAACACCAAAACAAACAAAAACCACCCAGAAAAATAAATTCCCTTGCACATGCTGGAACAGGGAGAGAGACCAAAGATGTTTCCCAGCTGGTGTCCAGCTCAGTGCCATATTTCTACCCTGGGATGGGTAGCACCACACTGATCCACACCAGCAGACAGCACACTCACTCTCCCTGGCAGCTGATTTATTCCTTCTGCTTCTGGATGTGTTTTGTTGCTGGGTAATCCCAGACCACTGACTGTTCTTCCAGACCTGTCTGTGACACTGACACCAGAAGCGCATTTGGAAGCAAAAGGGTGGAAAAGGATTCAAATGCAAGGAGGCCAGAACTGGTGCAGATAGCTCTGTAGGCATTGGGATGGCTCTGATTTCCTGCAAACTCTCACCATCCTTTACAGGCCGGAGAAATGCTGGTGGCCTCAGGACCAGGACACCGATTTCCCCACTGCAGGGCCCTCAGCTGCCTGGCTCAGCCCCGTGGCTGCTCTGGAGGGACCTGTGGTGCCGAAGCCCCTCCTGGCTGTGGTGGGTGCAGGGTTGTCCCCCTGCCCGCGGGCTCTGGGCTGGGATCGCTGCCGGAGCCCGGCTGTCCCGGCTGGGGCTGAGCAGGGACGGAAATGGGGAAATGTCCCCCCGGGCACTGAGCCAGGCAGAGCCAGCTCCCGCCGTGACCCAGCCTGCTCTAGTCAACGAGCCCAGGGCAGCCCCGGCCCCAGAGGGGCACCCCCCGCCCCAAAGGGACACCCCCGGTCCCAAAGGGACACCCCCCGCCCCAGGGCGATGCGGCGGCTGCGGCTGCCGGGGCCGCGACACCGAGACACTGCTGCTGGGAAACCTGTGCGAAATTAAATTCTCCACTTGGCTGGTCCGAGTGACTTGGCTTTGCTCTGCTGACTTGTTCCTTCATTATTTTTTTGGCCGATAACTGACTGCAAGCTTGTCTTGTCTGTTTAATACCAGCACAGCAGCTCCAGGAGAGGCTCAAGCTTGTCAGTCTCGGCGAGCGCGCACTGTATTGCTCTCCCCACTTCATTTACTTCATGGACAGGAGGGGAAAAGCCTCGAGGTGCTGCAGAGCTTGGCAGCTGGGATGGGGGCTTCTCTGCAGGCTGGGTGCAGCCCCTAGAGCAGCCCTGGGCAGGGCAGGCTGGGGCACAAGGAGACCTGCACGTTTCCAGGGGAGAGCAGAGCTTGGATGGGGCCAGGCAAGCTAAGGACAGTAATTATTAAGATTAATCTCTCCCTCACACCTTGGAGCATGCCGAGGAAATCTCCAGGCAGCCTTGCAGCCAGGTTTGCAATGGACTTGGCTGCTCTTGCTCTCGAGCACCTGTGGCTGCAGTGGGAGGTGGGCGCAGGACTGGCATTTTTTCTCCTGACAGAAGAGATGCCATTCATTTCTGAAGTACCTTTTCCCCGTGCCTGACTGTCCTGTGGGGACTAAAGCACTTAGGAGAGCACAAGGGTCCCGAGCCACATGTCCAGGCAGATCCAGCTGCACCTATCCTGGTGTTTTTGCAGCAGGGACTGAAGAAGGATCAGCTCAGTCCCCTGAGTGGGTTTTGCCTGGAGGAGAGGCTGCCTGCACCCAGCTGCAGAGCCAGGGCAGCCGGGTCCTTGGAGTAAGGCTCAGCAAACACAGTTGGTTTTTGTTTAATTAAGAGCAAGCAGAGAATTTAAAGACTGGGTTTTCTCCAACCTGTGATAAATTCACCTCCTCCTTGCTCAGGAGGACAGAAACGCTCCAGATCAATGATCTTACTGATGTCTGGCTTCTCCTCCTTTGGAAGGAGAAAGGGACAGAGAGCATCAGCCCCTGCCCCTGCCGCTGCCTTTGGGGCAGCAAGTGGAGTGACTGTGGGTAATGATGATGAATGGCATGATTAAAGCTGGAACTCAGACCTACAGCTGGAATTTTAGACCCTATTCACAGAATAATCCAGCTCCTGCTGTGCCATTCGGGGGCACTTGGAGTGCAGCTGCAGGCAGTGGGGTGCTTCGGGCAAACCCCCCGACAGACAGACAAACAGACAGACAGACAGACACCCCTGACTGACGCTGCATTCGAGGGACCAGAGGGCTCCTGTTCCCAGCTCAGTTTCGGTGCAGAGCTGCTCCCAGGGTGGCTGTGGCTGCTCCAAGGGGTGCCAGCATCCTGTGACAGCCACCAGAGGATATCTGGGCACCCATGGGTGGGATGTCCCTGACCAGGGACCACTGGACTGTGGCTTTTGTCCCTCTGGACCCTGGGCAGAAAATAAGTCACTGAGTTTTAAAAATTTTTTGTGCGTTTAATGAAAACTGTTAGATTTATAAATGTCTCAGAAATCACACAGACACATCTGCAGCTCTGCCTGAGCAATGCTGGGCCTTGGCTGCAGTTTTTGCTTTTCTAAACTCCTTCTTTAAACGTATTTTTATACAGCAGTGTTGACCTTTTCTGCCAGCCCCTGTGGAGCGAGGTTGTATCTTGTGTAAAAGTCATATCAAATGGGCCACAAAAAATCACCCTTGCCTGATTAAAACGAATAGTCTAGGCAACGTGTGCATTTTCCTTCTGTGTCGTTAGCTTTGTGTGAGAGCTTGCAGCAATCAGGGCTTTTATGGGAGAAACACAGCTACAGGTACCGTGAGCTGCCTTAGCGGATACTAATTACAATCCCTGCAAGGATTGATTTGCAAAGAAAATTTCTATTGCCTCAAGGACAAACGTTTGTGCAAATCATATTATTGTGTATGAGAAATTTGTAACACTTTATGAAATGGTTCGTTTATAAATACTTTACTATTTATTAAATTAAATGGTCTTGCAGCAATCCTTTTGCTAAGTTAAAATATCATAAGTGTTCTGGTTTTGCATTATTTCTGTGCTATAAAGCTGGCTCTTAGGGCTTGGTTGGTGTCACCTGTTAAGATGTTGTTGCTGCAGTTTGTAACATGCCCTGTCTGACACTGTGGTGCCCACACACAGTGCTGGTGTCAGAGCAGCAGCTCCCCTGAGCACCTCCTCCCCCTGAGCACCTCCTCCCCCCTTCTTCATTTGGACCTGAAGTTCTGGAACAGCATAATTTTGAAGTTGCCTGTTTCCTTGAGCGTGAGGTTTAACTGTGGCACATAACACAGACTTTGTCCCTGTTGCACGTTTGGCCCATGGCACAAGAAGCGGTGCCCAGCCCTCATTTGTGGTGCCAGCAGGTCCCTGATCTACGCAGCAGGAGATCCAGCTGTTGCATAGAGCAGGATGAGACTGTTCCTGCACTTCCCACATCCCTGGATCTGCAGGTGGGAAGCATTTTGTGCTGCCTCCAAACCATTAGGCCCATTCAGACATTGTTCTTGTGGACAAGCCAAGTGCACCCCATGGTGTGGGGGCTGCACTTTGCTCCTGGCTTAGATCTTAAAGACCCAGTGGGCCAAGAGCTGCTTTCCCATTTTCCTGTGGGAGCACTCTTTGCAATCCCACAATGGCTGGTGCTGTATCCAGGCTGCCCACTGTCCACCTGACCAGGGTTCCAGCATGGCAATGGTTCCAGTCCCATTGTGCATTTCACCTGGAGAAATTTGAAGAGGAAGAGGCGCTGCCTTGCACACGAGGTGTGTGAGGTGGTGGTGCTCACCCTGGGTGGCTCGTGCAGCCAGGGAGATGGACAGGAGCAGTGGTCACACCTGCCAGCCATCAGATACCTGCTGGTCCTGCATGTCACTGGTGCTGTGCCAGCGCTCCCAGGCTCACCAGGCTCAGTCCTGCTTTGAGAAGTTGCCCTTGCCTTCCAAAATTCTTGTCTGCTCCGGAAAACAAGCGGACAAGACATCCTTACTCAGCTAGAAATTCCTCTTGAATGTCCTCCCTCTAATTTATGTTCCCTCTCAGTTCATTGCCTGCAGCAAAGCCCATTAATGGTGGCAGTTTGTGACACAACTGAAGGCTGCTCTGAGGGGCAGCTCTGCCGCGATTCCACCGCGCTCTGACTTTGGAGGCGTTTGCTGCCGTGGTGAGGCTCAGCTTCCCCCTCTGCTTCCCAGGCTCCAGAGACTAATCCTTTGGCTGGCTCTGCTGCTGCTATGGCAATATTTTCTCCCCCATCGTGGTAATCACGCAATGGTCTCTGAGAACAGCAGGAGAAGCTGTGCCTGGTAGATGCATAAAAGGTAAGATGAACTACATGTCATAAAACTTTTAAAAGTTCCTTTTTTGTGTTTGTGCGGGGGTTATTTTATATGGCTTTTGATATGAAGCTAAAATTGCACATCAAAAAGGATAATGCATCTTTAAGCTGTTACAATGACTTCTAAATTTTTCATTTAATGTCAGTGAGGAAAAAACCCCTCAGTTGGCTGAGTTACGTTGGTGAGATGGCTGTTTCATTCCATAAAGTGTCTGCAGTGGATTTGAACAGTAGGAAATCCAAGGGTGATAAATAGCTATTTCTAAGTAAATTTCATGCAATTGCCCTTTGGTTAAAGTCTTTCCTCTCAGCACTTTCCTGTGCACATAGCCCAACTAATAATATTCAGGAGCAAGTGCTTTCCAGTGTGACAACTGATTGCACTTTGAAGCAGTAAATGGCTGATTTCATAATTGGTATAATTTTTCACAAGTACCTGAATGTCATATACAGAAAGAATAAGCAACCTGGACTTAATACGGGAGCTTTTTCAATTCTCCTAAAAATCAATAATGTATTAAACTCCTCTAACTGATTAAAATAATGTGAACCCTGAGTAGGTTTTGTGAGGAAGGCAGGTTTCTTCAAGGGTGGCAGATTTATGGCAAAAGGGTTAATACATGGGGAGAACAGGGATACATTACAGATGGAGTCCGTTTTCCTAATTAAACTTTTATCAAGATTTTCCCGGTTTGAATTGTTTCACTTAGCATGATGGGAAGGAGCATTTCCTCCAGTGTTCAGGGCAGCTTTTGCTGTTTGTGCAACACCAGGATCTCTGACCTCATGGAGGTGTGAGGATTATGAGGAGAAGGAAAAGGAATCCATTCTGCAAGCAGCGTGCTGGCTCTGGAGGGCCCTGCTGCCCCATGGCAGGAGAGGGTGCAAGTTGGATTTTGGGGATGAGCTGCACTGGTGTCAGTGCTGGCTGAGTCAGGACCTGAGCCTGGGGCACACGACAGGTCCAGCCTGGGGATGAGGCTGCTGTGGGGGCTGTCCTGGGGTGTGGGGGGCATCTCCATGCCCAGGGGTCTCTTTGCATGGAAAAGTTCAGCAGCATCACAGAGAGGTGAACGTGACTGCAGAGTTACACCAGACAGAGCCTCTCACCAGGAGGCAAACAGGAGATTCTTTTTTGTTCCCCGGGATCTTATGATTTCTTAAAATCCTTTCATACAAAGATGTCTGAGGATCTACTGAGAGAATATTTATAAAGCTAAAGCAAGGGTGCAGCCTGAAGGCAGGGATGTGCAGGTGGCCCAGGCACAGATGGGGACGAGGGTGCGGAGAGCAGGGGAGGGGAGCAGGCACCTGGCACCTGGTTGGGTGTCTTGGGTGCAGCAAGAGCCACCCCCCGTTGCTGGCAGCACCATGTGCTGGGGGGTCAGAGCAGTGGGATTTGCATAAATGCCTCGAGGGAAGATTAAGAAACAAGATCACTTATGTTAAAGCCTTGGCAAGCTGCTGGAGCCCACGGAACCAGGTCAGTCCCCAGCACCGTGGGCACCTGCCTGGCCTGGCAAGGTGGCACCGAGGCCCCTCTGCCTTGGTCCCCCCTTGCTCCAGACCCGACCTGGCATTTCCCCCAGGAAGAGTGCACTCCTTCCCAGGGGATCACAGGCAGGTGGATTGAGGAATCTATTAAAACTTCTCAAGATCATGATCAGACATCTTAAGCTCTGCATTATTCACGTTTGTCTGTTGTTTCTAACTCATTTCCTATTTTCCAGCTGAGGGACTCTGCCAGAAGCACTCTTTGCCAGAGATTAAAACAATTTAGGAAGCAGACACCCAATTCCTTTCTTTGGATAGTAGGCAAATTGGATATCTGTGAGAAGCAAGCAAATTTTATTATCAACAGATAGTTTGCTACTTAACTATCCTTAAGAATCCCCCAGTGTTTGCAGGTGTTTGTTGCTTGTCCTGAGCCAAAAGGCACACGTGGCCACTGACGGCCGTGGTGCCTGTGCCCAGGCTGTGCCCAGGCTGTGCCCAGTGCCTGCTGCCCCCAAGGGACACTGGCACCCAGGAGGGCAGCGTGGGGAGCAGGTATTAATGGCAGCAAAGGTGCTGGAAAACAAACGTGCCTGGTGCAGGAGGAAGAGCCTGACACGATGAGCTGCTCAGGAGCCCTGGCTCCATGGTCTGTGCTCTGCCCCTCTCCAGGGTTTGTACTGAGCCCAAGGGACACAGGCAGTCACATTTATGTCAGTAGCTGTGGCTGTCCTTGGTTTGTATCAAAATAGCTGTTTTAAGTGTAATTATCACTGATTTTGGAAAATACGCCATTAGATATGTAAATTTATTGGCTAATGGGTGCGCACGGCAGATCACAGTGGATGGGATTGGGATAACCAAATTTGAACAGTTTCTCAGCTGACTAAGCAGGTTCCCAGGGGTGGGTTTGGGTGTCTGGAGGTCTCTCAGGTGCCTTCCCTATAGGCCACCTGAGACCTGGCGCTTCCTCTCACGGAAAATGCATATCCTGCATTCCCAATGAGTTTGGGGTGGTGCAGGAAGTTCTGCAGGAGACCAGAAAGACAAAGGGGATGGCTCTTAAAATTATACAGGGATCCAAAAAAAATCATGGAGTCATTCATCAGGATTGTTGTAGCTCTTGACCACATAGTAAATGATTTATTTAATCTTAATATATTCCACAAAGTGTCCCCATATTTCCATAAGTATGTCATATCTACCTAATACATAGTAATGAACCTGCTCCAGGGGTAAATAAATAAGATCTAAGCTCAGAAAGCCAATGTTTATCAAAGGCAGATATAGAGATATTGAGTCCTTTAAAGTACCATTCTTCACAGCAATCACAACCAAGTTTGGCAATTCATAACGTGTCGAGTCAGTTAGAAATCCCGGGGGGCTGGAGGGCAGGGCTGTGCACACACGGGGGGCACATGCGGGGGGCACAAATGGGGGGCACACTCTGGCCAGGGCTGTGTGAGATTGAGATGTGCCAGGCCCTGCAGGGAGCCCCCCAGCACTGCCCCTCCACGGGCACCAGGAGCTGTCAGTGGTTCAAAAAGGCTGATCCATACGGAGTCACGGAGCCACCGAGGCTGGAGAAACCCTTCCAGGGCACCAGGGCCATCCCAGCACTGCCAAGGCCACCACGAACCCCCATCCCCAAGGGCTGCATCTGCACAGCTTTTAAATCCCTCCAGGGGAACTGGCTTCACCACTGCCCTGAGCAGCCTCTGCCAATGCCTGACCACTCTTTCCCTAAGGAATTGTTCCAAATATCCAGTCTGAACCTCCATGGCACAATTTGGGGCCGTTTCTTCCTGTCCCGTCCCCTGTTCCCAGGGAGCAGAGCCCAACCCCTCACCTGTCAGGAAGTTGTGCAGAGCCAGAAGGTCCCCCCTGAGCCTCCTTTTCTCCAGGCTGAGCCCCCCTCAGCCCCTCCTCAGGTTCCAGATCCTTCCCCAGCTCCACTGCCTGGCTCTGGACATGTAGAGTGTTGTTTACAGCTGCTGCTCTCAGGCAGGGGTTTCATAAGAGGGATTTTTAGATTTCATACACAGAAGAATTTGCTGATTTTTGTTCTGAGAATTGTCTATTATAAAAAAAATTTGAAATAGTTTTAAACAGAAATTTTGACTTGGACTGTTATAATTTATCTTATTCCATTTTTCTATGGAGTTGCATACAGCAGTGCATAACATGATGTAATATGCTAATGTTAATATTTTCATACAAATACATTGAAAATACCTAAAAATGTGGCTGCAAAGTGAAATAAATAATTTTTTAGAGGTTGCACCTTCTTAATCTTATTTTCTACAGCAAAGTATTTCATGTCTTTTTTATAATTAGTTTGATGAAGTCAATAATAATAGAATATTCTGATTATGTCAATATGACATGTAATATTATGCACTTCTCTACTATTATGCATATTATGACATGACTTGACATGATATGACAGGTCACATTATGCACTACTACTGATGTCATAAAATAACGTTAAAGTAATGAAAACAAATTTTGCAATGAAAAATTTTGAAAGGAACTGATGAATTTTCCTAAGAGAAATTCCAAAGCAAATCTTTTTCCTTTCCATTTTTAAGTTTGTTTCCTTGGGTTACTCCACTCTTCCCCTCGAGTAAAACCTTTCATTCCCCAGCCTCATCTTTGCTCGTTGCTTTGTTCACCCTCAGCAGTTGGGTTCGGTGTTGGCTTTTAAAGCCTCCCGGGAGGGCTGTGCCAGCAGCACAGAAACCCGGAGCTCGGGGATGTGTCCTCGCACATGACATTCGTGGGTGACAACGACACTGGCTGACACCAGGCTGGCCCGTGCTCCACCCATGAGCTCTCATGTGAAGCACGCAGCACGCTGATCCTGGTTTGTATTCGTTTTTACAGCTATGCGAGGATGATTCCCACCTCCCAGAAATACAAAACAGTTCAGAAAACATTTCCGGCAGGTTGCTGGTGAGCGGGGTGCTTGTGAGCCTGAGCCTGCCCTGTGCCTGTGGCTGATGTGGCTGCAAAGGTGCGGATTCCCTATGCAAATCATTAGGAAAACGTGGCAATATTGGCAGGCAGGTGGGAGTTACAGTGGCCTGGAGACTGAATCAGGAATCTAACATGGGCACCGGGGACTGCAGGCTGCGCTCGATATTCTCCCACAACGGCTGGGATTCGGATTCATTTTTAATGAAACGCTTTCTGCTACAATCCTACAGCAGCCCCAAATGGTGGCAGGCAAGAGGACGCCAGGTGGAAGCTCTGCTCCCTCCCCGCCTGCTTCCCGGGTCCCTGTGCGAGGGAAGCCCCCCCGACGGCCGCGGGGAGCGGCGGGGGCAGGCGGGGGGCCGGGGGCCGGGGG
>VXAC01001277.1:449803-472322 GCA_013399225.1 Rhipidura dahli | reverse complement strand
CGTGGGGCGGATCAGGGGGGACGATCAATGTGAGCTGGGGCAGGGTAGCCGGGTCTCTGGACCTCTGCCCGCTGCCAGGCTGCTGCTCGAGGGTCAGGCACGGGCTGAGGGGGTGCTGGTGGCACTGCCTTAAAAACCGGGCACCCCTGCCCCGGGTTTGGCTCTGCCAAGCTCCGAGGCAGCCATGATGAGGCAGCTATGGTCCTCTCCGAGGACCTGCTGGTGAGTGCCAGCCGTGTCTGGCCGCACTGAGGGCACTGGGGGAGGCAATGTCCCCTCCCTAACACCACCTGCCTTGCCGGGGCCTCTGCCCGCGGGGCACGGGATGGGCAGTGCTGCGGCAACCCCGGTGGCACAAGCGAGGTCACCAGGGATCGCAACAGTGTCATCCTCAAACGGAAATGTCATTTTTTATTGTTCAGAGCTGACGGAGGGCTCGGAATGAAGGCAGCGGGTGGCTGAGTGAGCTGCAGCTCGGGCAGCCCGGCTCCGGCTCTCAGCCCTCTCCCGCAGGCGGGGGGCTCGGAGCCCCTCGGAGCCCCCCGGAGCCCCCATCCTCCTCCTCGATGGCCGGTGGCAGGGGCTGGTCCTGGGAGACCCCGACCAGAGGCTCTGGAGCGTGCGGCTGGCGGGAAGCCCCAGATCCGAGGGGTCCGGGAGGGTGCGGCTGCGGGGAGCCCCAGATCCGAGGGGTCCGGGAAGGTGCGGCTGGCGGGGAGCCCGAGAGCCGGGAGCTGGGCAAGTGCTGCTCCTCGCCAGCCCCTCCACCTGCCCTGGGGAGCCCGCAGGAGGGAGGGGGCCTGGAGGGACCCCCCAGCCGGGGAACAAGGAGCGGGGCTCAGCTCTCCATCCCCCCCCGGTCCCTCCATGCCCGCTCCGGCCACGGCAGCGCAGCCCCAGGGCGGAAGGCGCTGGTTTTCCGTGAATGCAAATGAACGGGGTTCGATCCAAATTGCATTTCCTCTCCTAGCACGGCGTATGACGGCACATTAAAACCTATAATATTCCGCTGCTGCTCTTTTGCATGATTTTTTAATTAAAAAACTACGGAGTAAACAAACATTCTGCTCTGGAGTAGCCCTGCAGAGACCCATCCAGAGGCACATTCACAGCCCTCCACTTTTTCAAGAAAGTTTATATATTAACAANCCTTTTTTAAAAAAAAATTAAAAAAAAAAAAAAAAAAAAAAAAAAAAAAAAAAAAAAAAAAAAAAAATCACCCACCCTAACAGTTAGTATTGGGTAAAAGTTTGAAGTGAAAGGCAGCTGGCAACCTTCTCCAGCCCGTGAAATGATATTAACATTTTATTATTCTAAGGTGAGCTTTTTGAAACGGAATTTTAAATGTTACCCTGCTGTTCCAGAACACAAAAACCTTTAATTTTATGCAAATGAACAGCGAGGAGCTGAGCGCTTAATGTAAACGAACACTTTCTTTGTAGGAGAGGTTGGAAGGGAAAAAAAAAATTCCCAGGGATTCTTTAATTGCTGTCTGAAATTATGTAAATCCCAGCGCTAGGCAGAACGCAATTATCCCGTGCCCCTCTCTGCCAGCATTGCTAATGTCTAACAAAATATCGGTGGGTGACATTTAGTCGAGGTAATGCAAATGAGAATTAATTTTTTTTCCAAGACAAAGGGCAGCTAAAAGATCACCTCGTTCCTGCGCGGAGGGGGCAGAGCGAGGGGCGAGGGCAGCGGGAACTGGGGCGTGTGGTGCTGGGGACAGCAGCCCACAACCCATCAGCACTGCTTCCTCTTTTAGGTCTTAGCGGGATGAAGCCTGGGGAGCGGGGACGGGTGATGGGTGAGGGGAGGAGGTTTGTTGTTTGTTTTTCTTTTTAATTCATGGTCATCTCAGCCCGAGGACAGGGTGGGAACCATGATTGAAACCCACTAATGGCTCTGGCTGGTGGTGGGCAAAGGCGGCAGTGATTTATCACCTCACCGTGCTGATAACTAGCAATAATTCTATTAAATATTCAGAGTGAGGCTTTTGCAACACAATTATCAAACGGGGTTTGTTAGTGCAGAAGTGCTCCCCGAGCACGAAAAGGGGCTGCGGGTGCGGGGAAGGGGCTCCTCTGCAAAGGGCAAAACCTGCCCACTGTGTCACCCCGGGCTAGGGACAGCTTTCCCAGCTCGGAGGCTGGGGGTGGCCCCAGTTTCTGCAGGATAAAACAGGGAAGTCATAAGGGGATTTTCCTTCTTTTCTCTTTTTATTTTTCTTTAGATTCTTGCATTTCAGAGCTCCCTTTGCTTCAAAGGCCATAAGAGCCTGTGACTGCACCAACCTTTAAAATGGAAAAGGGAACCCCGGTGGAAGCTGTTGTGAGGCAGGGCAGGGCTCTCTGAAGAGGGATGAAGGACACGGATGCTCAGAGGGCTCCAGATCAGGGTAAGAAGTGCTTGTGGAATTATCCTTTGAAATGTACACTTTGCAGGAGGGCCCCAGGGATCATCAGGCTGAGGAGCCGGGCTGAGTTGCACCATCTGCTTGGGATTTAGGACAGGCAGAGCTGTGAAAACACGAATTAAAAGTACAGAGTAGCAGGAAATAGCAGGAAATAGTTTCACCCTGCCCCGCCTTTTGGAAACCAAGCTGGGTGGCTGTGCCACCCTCGTGCTGTGGCGTTCCCTGTGGCAGGGCTGGGTCACTGGGGCCCAGCTGGGACCCCGGAACACCTGACCTGCACCGTGGGCTCTGCTGCCTGGCCCCAGCCCGACCTGAGCGTGGCTGCTCTGGCAAAGCTCAGGCACATCCCCAGATTCTGTACTCAGTTCTTGCTGCACCAGCTCCCTGTGATCCTGCTACAGCAGCAGGTGAGGGGCCAATGCCCACACAAAACCCTGTACCCAGGGGCTCTCCTGGTCACCAGCTGCCTGCTACTTGCTCTGCAGTCCCGATCATGAGTTTAGGAGCTCCAGGAATGGATATATCATCTGTTTCTCATTGCACTTTCTTTCCTCTGAGCTGCTGAGGCTGGTGCACTGAGAAATGCATTCCCTGACACCACACCATGAGCACCAGCCTGCCAGCCCCTCCTCAGCCCTACCAGGCACCCAGAGGGGCTGCATGCTAGGGCAGTGCTGCCTCACAGGTCCCTGCCAGGGGAGTAAGGTGGGGTGGTGCAGCTGCAGGCAGGAGCTGTCCCTCACCTGTGGGACCCTGCTGCCATCCAGACAGAGGCCATCCTTGTCCTCTGAAAATTTATAATCTTTGTAATCCAAGATTTAGACTCTTCAAAGCTTTATGCCTGTCTTTAACCTGTAGCATATGCATAGTCTCAATGGGATTTCTCATCTGCTAAGAGTTAAGCACGTACATAAATCTCTGCAGGCTGAGGCCCAAGGCATTCCCACGCACAGCATTCCTGCGCTCATGCGTCACGGAGCAGCCCGTGAGCCCTCTGCCCGTGTCAGCACGGGGGGCACGCCGAGCCCCTGGCACCTGTGCCAGCCTCCTGAGCATTGCCCAAGCAGTGTGCATGCTGTGGGGGTGTTGGGCTTCTGACACCACCTTTGGCAAATCCACTCTCTGAGCCAGCACCTTCAGGATGCAGGAGGGGGTGACAGCCAGAGGTGAGCCGAGCAGGGAGCAGCCGTGTGCAGCCACAGACAGCATTTGAGTCAGAGTGGGAGCAGAGCAGAGCTCAGGATAGAACTGGCGTGCCAGGTACTTGGCATGGAAAGGGAAGCACGCTGAAGGCTCTCCCTTGCCTCCCTACCCATGGACTGCCTGCTCACAGATGTGGCCAGGGCAGCGTGCAAGCAGAGTGTGCAGAGTGTGCAGCTGCTCCACTCCAGCCCAGCTCATCTAGTGCAGCCTGCAGCCCCCTGTGCTCAGGCACTCTCATGAAGATTTGTCACCAGGTGTTATTGAATCAGCTTCATTTTCTCTAATGAAAGCTGGTCCAGTGTGACCCAGATTGTAAGAAACCACCAGATTTTTTGCAGACTTGTAGAACAGGTAAAGTGCATGCCAGCCATAGTACATCCTCCTGACAGCCTGTGCTTATGGGGTGACTGTATGTAGCAGCACAGTTTTTTCAGGGCCTGGGCTATTAGATTCACTGAATCAATCTCCAGGCTTTCATTTCCATGTTGTAATCTTTGCCACCAAATGACAGAAAAAGACAGAATACACTTCACATTTAAAAACATCCCGGTGAAACCCTTTTTCCCCACCCATGTAATGTTGTTGTAAGTCAGGTGATGTGACCTTCCACTAATCTCCTTCCACTTCGTATCCAGTGTGTTCAATGGGAACAGATTAGACCTCTTTAATTTGGAATTAGAAAACCCAGGCAAAGCCGTCAAGAGAGAAGCAGCATTTCATAAATGCCTTGTGTTATGCAGCATTCCTTTATCTGAGGGCAAAACTGCGTTCATTTCCCTGAAGCCTCACCTGGCCAGGCAGGCAGCCCCGGCTGTCAGCAGCCCCCGCACGGCGGGTCAGCTGCTGTTTGTCAAAGCAGCCCCAGTCAAAGCGCTGAGCACAGCACGGCACCCTCTGAACTGACCCGAGCACTTAGCCCTTCTGAGAAATATTTATGGAAAGGTCAGCAAATGTTTTGTGACAGGACGCTGGCACATCCCTAACCCTCTCCTCTCCCTCTCCCTGCCTTGCCCACGTGCCAGGCGTGGAGCAAACCCGGGCTGGAGCTCCCTGGACCTTTCCTCCTGCGGGTCGCACGAACGCCGCTGCGAGCCCCGCTGGGGACGCGTTTCTGGCGCGTTTCCCATCTGTTTCCAGAGGGTGTTCCTGCATCAACTACGATTTCCCCTGTGCTCCCACACCATCATGGCTGTGCTGTGGGAAGCAAAGCCCTTCTCGCTGTGCCCTTCCTGGCTTGGCCACAGCCTCATCTCTGCATCGTCACCTTCCCTCGGAGCTGAGCTCTGGAAGCCGTGGTCGGACAGGAACGAGCAGACCCCGCTGCTGCAGTGCCGGCGAGGAGGCAGCGCGGTGTGGGGTGACAGCAGGATGGCTCCGTGCCACTGACTGTGGCAGCACCAGCTGCCTTTTCCTGATGGCACCGGGCTCCTCAGGCTCCAGAGCCAACTGCGCTTCCCCGTCCTGTCACCAGTGGTTTCTGGATCAAACGTGGTTTGCTGTGCTTGCTGTGACAATGCCCAGGCAGCCGCAGCTCCCAGCATTGCTGCCCTGTCTGCTGGCTCCATCTTTGCCCCATCCCACTGTCCCCCAGCCTGGCAGGTCCTGCCTGTGAGGAAGACAGAGGGGAAGACGGACAGACAGACACACAGAGCAGCAGCAGGAACCAATGGCTCTGAACAGATTTACCGCCTAGAAAGTTTCTTGTGAGAAAATAGAGCAGTGAGGGGCACATGGTCCTGAGAAGGAAACAGGCTTACATCCCTGAGCCCTCCTGCCCTGGAATGGCCTGGGCTGCTAAGCAGATCAGAGCAAAAACCTCCTGTAGCTGGGTAATTCCGCCTCTTTGTGATAATCCTGTAACACCATTAATGGGGAGTCTGGCAGGAGGGAGCTGTGATGGGAAACACTGCACCTCCACACACATGGCAGATTAAAAAGGACTTAATCACAGAGCAGTCACAATGTGCACTATGTGACATTATTCCTCTGAAATAAAATTTTACATACAGCCTATCTGAGAGCAGCACAAAATAAATACTTTTAAAATCTATGATTACTGTAGGGTTGTTGTTTTTTTTATTTTATTTTATACTGGTGGCTGAGTTCTGCTCTTGCTCCAAAGGATTAGAGGGATAATTCCATTACAATTTAGTAACAAGATTAAAAGAGCCAGTTATCCATTTATGGGGGTCTATGGAAACAAGCAGTGGCTTCTGGAGGTCTCGGGCTCTGGGTAGGTGTATCACTCACATCACAGACACATCCAAATCAGGTTAAGGCACAGGCAGGACATACCCAAGGTGAAAAGGTCTCTGTGGCCACCTGTCTTGGCTTTACTGGGACAAGTGTTCAGGCGTTCACAGGGTGAAAGGACACAGATGGGGCGATGTCCTAGTGTGAAAGGTCACAGAGCAAAGGAGAAAGGCATGAAGAACAAGGAGTGCTCTAGAGACAGAACCCTTAGAGCAAGGTCTGGGACACCAGGGTTTTGGCATCTGTCCTGTTGCCACAGCTAGGAGAGGAATTTGAGACAGCTTCCATGGCATATTTAGTTTCATCCTTTTCAGAAGAAAATTCCAAAATTCTTGAACACTTTTTTTTTTTCCAAATTCTTTGTGATTTTCTGTCTGAAAATGAGCATGGCAGAAGATGCAAACATGGGAGACGTGGAGAAAGGAAGTCTTTAGCTGTGTTCATGAGTGTCTGTGGGAATGCCCCAGTAGTGCTGGCCCAGCTCTGCCCCACAGCTTGGAAATCCCAGTCGGAAACCCCCTCACAAGAAAATAACACTCCCATCAAGCTGCATATATGGGACTGGCATGAAACACCCAGGGTTAGAAACTGGCCATCATAGCACTGTTGTGTGTATCCTCTGCACTGATTATCTGATTAATTGATATTTAATTGATAGCACTGTCAGAGCAGGACTTTAGCACATGCTGATTGTCTCACTGTTGCTAACAAGGCTGAAGAGCATTTAGTACAAATCCATAGGATTTGTGCTTGCAAAAGATGCAGGAACCGCTTTGGAGGCAGCAAAGACCTGAGTTCATGGAGCACAGTGATCAGTCACACTGGGCTAGGTCTTTCTCCTTGCTTTTAAAATAATTGTTGAGAGAAATTTATATTTAGCTGATAACTGGAGGTGTCTTCACTTGCCTGTGCCAGCACGGCACTGGACCCTGCACTCTGGGAAAGCTCCTCTGGAGCACTGGTGCCACGTTTGCCCTGCCCTGGTTGTCCCCAGGATATGAAGCACAGACTGGAGCAGCTGCAGGACCCGTCCCTACTCCTGTGCCCTGGGTGGAGGAGACAGGTGTGGGGGAGCAGCCAGGGGGGCACACAGGCCTCAGCTCCCAACAGATGGGTGAGCCCCATCCCTGATGATGGTCCTGTGCCCGTTTGCTGTTTATCGAGAGCTTCTTTAAGGCCTCTCCCTGTAGAGTTACAACCTGGGGCAGTCTGTCCTTTTCTCCTCAAACCAACCCTTTATGGGCTTGTTTTGGTAAAATTTATGGGTTGTTGGGTGAAAACAAAAATGTAGAACCAGGGTCCGTGGCAAGTGCCAGCTGTGGGGTCACAGCTCTGCCCATGCTGTTCTGCACGGACCAGGGCTCCCAAGGACCACCCCAGAGCCTGGAGTCCCTTCTCCAGGATGGGGCTGAGCCCCTGGCATGCCCCTCCAACCCGTGTCAGGGTGAGGGGCAGGTTATGCAATCACAACTGTGAAGATGCAGAACACATCCTAGACCAGCCTGGGTTTTAAATACGCAGATTGAGGTGTCCTGGTGCTCCCCTGTGGCGCCAGGGAGCGGAGCCGCTGGAGAGGGGATCTCCGTGAGAAATTCGAAAGGATATGGAGGTTTCCAGAAGAGCCAGCAGACAGTCATAACCTCGTTGTCTCTCTGGATTAGTTTAACGTCCACTTGAATCACTGACCTTACGGTCTGAAAAGGACCGAACCTGGGAACGGATGGTTTTTCCGATGCAACGCGACAGCGGGGGGTCGGGCGCGCAGTGAAATACGGCTTTAGGTTCACTTATGGAAATGCGATTTTAGGATCACTTATCGAAATGCTTTGGAAAAGAAACCGATGGCTGAGTCCTGGGACGGGCAAAACCTAGGCGTTGCCAGGGGACGCAGCGGGAGCAAGAGGAACCGGAGCTGCGGGTGCTGCGGGCAACCGGGCAGAGGAGCGGAGAGAGACAACCGGCGGCGCCTGGCGTGCCGGGGGAGCGGGAGGAGCTGCCGTGCCGTGCCGTGCCGTGCCGTGCCGTGCCGTGCCGTGCCGTGCCGGCGGAGCGGAGTGGGGCCGACGGGCCGATGCTACCCCCTGGTGACCGGCGCTGAGGCTCCGCGCGGCTCCGGGCCGGGCACGGGCGCCGCCGGGGCCGGGGGAACCTTCGGGGCAGAGCCATCCGCGGTCCTCGGGCTTTCCATGGCGGCGGCAGAGACACCCTGTGACCATCCCGGTGGAAGGGCCGGGCAGGGGCGCGGGGCCAGGCCACCCTGCCCGCGCGGGGAGCGGGGCTGGAGTGCCGGGGCCGGGCGGGGGGCGCGAGCAGGGTACCCCCACCCCTGGCTCCCCCACCCCCGGCTGCCCCGAACCCGGCTCGGACGCTCGGTGCGGGAGCTGCGGGACTCGGCCGGGATAGCCCCGCTCCCGCACGGCGCTGCCTTACACTGCTCACTCTGTGCATCTTGTTAATGAAAAGCATGGATGTAATTTCAATTAAAGATAATTACATATTTAAACTTAACATTAAATTCTGCACTAAAACAAAATTACATGAAATCTCAGTGTGCAGCCGTGCTGCACGGTAGCGGGCGAGGGAGTGGAGGAAGGAAATGCTATTACGCAGAGCGAGCTGATCCTTTCCACAGGATCCGCTGCTTGCACGGTGTTCCCCTGTCCTGCGAGTTAAATCCAGTCTGTTCCCACATGCCACCTTCGGAGGCAGCTGCTGTCTCCTGCTCGTGCCGGGCTCAGCCACAGCCATCGCTGCCTGCACGATGCACAAACCCATCACGCACCCCACGGGCGAGCCCCTCCCTCGGCAGGGTTAGCACGGGGCAGGGGGTCCCTCCGTCCCGGCATCAGGCACTGCCTCAGCCCGGCAGCCAGGCCTCGGTGGGCTCTGACAACCACGGGAGGCTGCTGGGAGACGCTGCAGTTGGGTAAGCTCTGGTGTTAATACTGGCAGGATTTGCCTGTTTCTGTGGGGACACGGCAAGGAGCAGTGCAGAGGGCAGCGCAGCGGGCACGGCGGGCACCAGGCACGGCACAGCCAAGCTCCCACACCGGGGCTGCTCCTCCTCCGTTTGATGGTTGCAGTTATCAAGCACTGACAAGTGCCATTAAAATTTATTAGCCAGCATAAAGTTTTATTTAAGGGATGGCTGGAGATTTAGTGGGCTCTGCAAGTCCTACCTCAGGCTGGCTGTGTCACCTTTAATAACTGCCTGAGGACTCTGCGAGACAGGGGGGTGGCCCTGGATGTCCCTGCTCCTGCTCCCCATCCCTGGGGCCCCCTCTGCAGCCCCCCATGGCACTCATGCTCCAGTGGCCCCACATCCCAGCACTGACAGTCCAGCCTTTGCAATCCTGCCAGGGACACCCAGTGTTGTCAAAGGAGCTCCTCTGGCAATGCTTCCATTAATCAGTTTGGCAATCGTGAAATACACAACATGCGTACTGGAGTTTAAATCCCAGCCTCACTAATGGTTTACTACCCACTAAATCCCCCTTCATGTTATTTAACTTTTAAACCCAAGGAATATTCCAAATCAAAGAAGCTCCATGTCACGCTTAGTCCATCTCAAAGAGCCTGGAATTAACATCCCTTCATGGCTTGACAGTGCCTGCCACACAGAGCCACCACTTGCTCCTTATTAATATTTATGATGGAGAGAGAAAGTTGCATAAATCTTGGTTGATACTTAATTAAACCCCACTTCTTTTGATTTCTTCTCTCTCAGCTTCACTTAGTGCAGACTGTGCAGCCATTAAATGCTCACCCCACGCGGCACAGCCTGGCACGTGTGGTGGATTCCACGGGATAAGGGGGATTCAGTGCCTGTGGCTCCTCACTCAGTGGCTGCCTTTGCCACCCAGGCCTGGCCAGCGTGGCTGCAGGACAGACTGCCAAGGCCCCACAGGGCTGTGTGAGCCTGCCTGGGCTGGCACAGCACAGAACATCACGGCACAGCTCGGCCCCAGCCCTTCTGCTTTGGCTTATCTGCATCTCGTGTCCGATGTGAGCACGATCCATGAGCAGGCAGTTAACACGCAGCTGACATATCTGTGATACGACCATCATAACGAGGAAGCAGCTTGACCCCCAAAGGCTCCCGTGAACAGGCGGGATTGACACTTCACATTGACTTTGCTTCAGGCTTATCAACAAATCTCAGCCAGTTTTATTAAAGAGCTGCGTGTGGGACACGCCAGCCTCAGACAACTTCATTCACCATGGCTCAGGCACCAGCAAGTGCTCAGCTCGTTGCTCCTGTTCATGCTCCACTGTTTATGTGTTCACTTTGCTGGTGAATTTAACTTTACAAAAGCCACTCGTGGTTTCAGTAAAAGCCCCCAGAGTTTCCTGGCCCTTTCCTGAGGAGGAGAAGAGCAGGTCAGGGCTGTGGTGCTCGGAGGCAGCGGTGAGTCCTGGCAGCGGGGCAGGGACATCCCGGCGCTCCTGAGGGTCACAGCCCCACGAGCCCCGGCTGCTGGAAAATGCACCTCTGTCTCTGCAGATCTCTGAAACCTGTCCTGAATTACACCCCCAGAAACACCGCATTCTAAAATCCCACTCAAACCCCAGCCAAAGCTGCTCAGGCAGTGCTGACTGACAGCGAGACACTTTTCTAAACTGGCTTCCTTGTTCTAGGCTCTATTTTTTTAGCTCAGTTAAATGTGTATGTCATATTTTTAGCAGGAGAAGAGGGCTGGAGCTGGGTCCCCTGGATGAGAATCAGGGCAGCAAGCAGCCATCAGGATACACTGCTCTGAGGCATCATTTGGTAATTATGTCTCTTTTTACTCATGCAAATTTTATCAATATTATTTATATATTCAAAGCCATTTATAAATAATATATACATTTATGCTAAGGTAATTGCCTCAACTAGATTATTTGTCCCAGTTTTTATTGTCTATCCAGATGCTGAATATTAAAAGTGTGTTTTCTGGTCTGCATTGGTGGCTCAGCACTGGCTGCCTTCCCATGGGAACAGAACCTCTGCATCAGCGGGTCTGGTGGGAGGAAAAGGCAGAGGATGGTGTTGGGAGAGGGGAAGAATGATGGGGATCAGGGAGGGGAGCTGGGAGCTGGTGGCTGTCCCGATGTGCTGGTGCCCTCGGGTGTGCTCCTGTCAGGAAGGATGGGGCTCCAGGAGGGGCTCTGGAACCCGCTCCCAGAATTGTTCACATCCCGTCCCACCTTCCACCTCTTCACTTACCAAAACTTGACATTGCAATGAAAAAAGATTAGGAGCATTGACAGGCCTGCAAAGGTGACAGCTACAAAGAAATATGGAGCAATCACGTTGTCAGAGTGCCTATTAGGAACCCAAAAACCTCGGCTCTCCTGCATAAGCACAAGTGATTTATTGCCCGGCACAGTTCATGAACTCATCAGTGGTTTTGCATGGAGAAGAGATGGATTTTCTTTCAGCTGTTTATGGTGTGAGTAGACTGTCCTGGAAGTTACTGTTTGATTTTATCAGCCAGCAGTGCTCGCTAGGCGAGCTGAGAGCAGAGCTGCTCCCCAGCAGCAACCAGAGCTCCCCAGAGGCCCGAAGAAATTCCACACTGGCACTTCCCGGGAATTCCTGGCATGGCCTTGCTGAACAGAGCAGCGCTCACGCTTGGCTGGGCTGCAGCCTATCCCAGACAAGGATCCCGTTCCTATACAGCCCAGAAATGCAACTTGTGCAGCATTTTCTGTCTGCTTCCAGACCACGGTGCAGCCATCCCACACATACGGCCAGCTGACCGCCTGACCCGCTGTCCCGGCCGGCACCGGCGCCGGCACCGGCACCGGCACCGGCAGCACGGAGCAGCAGCTCTGGAGGCAGCAGAACCCGACTGCCCTGGTGCAAGAAAGGGTTCGAAGGCACAGATGTAGCCTCACCTTTCCGACAGCCCAGTGCTTGTGTTACACATTTAAATGCATCCTCTCCCGCGGGACTGCGGGGCTGCGCCTTGCATGCCCTGGGAACAGCTGCGGCTTATGTCGATTTTAAAGGTGAACTTTCATGCTCAGTGAAATTTTAAAAGCAGCTGATTTACACATGAATCCACTTCGGGCGAGTGTCGATGTAGCTGTTTCTCTTCCTTAATGGTTTGTGACTGAAGAGCTGGGCTGTAAACAAGTGGCTGCTGCAGAGCAGCGTTGCCTGCGCGGGGCCACGACCGCGCCGTGGGCAGAGCCCTGGGCAGCCCTGAACCCGCCCTCCCTGGCCAGGAGCCGCTGCCCGTTCCCACCTCGCTCCGGGGCCCTGGAGCCCGTGCTGGGGCTGAGCAATGCCCGCTGAGCGATGCCAGGTGAGCAGGGGCGGAGGCAGAGTGCCCGTGGGGTACCCGAGGCACTGGCAGCATCGCCCGCCCTCTGCCCTGTGCCGGCATCCTGCTCGTGCCACGCTGTGGGCTCACCCCTCCACCAGACCTGCAATCCCAGCCAAATCCCAGCCCGCACATGGGCCCCCGAGCCCTCTCCAGCCCTGACCCTTTAAAGACACTCGCTCTTTTTCCTTTAAAAACACAAACTTTAAATGGCTCTGAATAAAATAAAAGAGAGTAACTGAGCTGTGAAGGGTGATGATTGTATTTCTTTCACTTGTAAGAGAGACCTTTATAACTCTCTGGGGAGGAAAAAACAATAATGGTCCTTCATGGATGAAGTGTTCTAAATATGGTGTATATTTTTAAAAATACCAGTTCTACAGTTATTGAAACAAATTATTGTTAAATGCATTTGCAGCATAATAACTGTGCTAATTTGCTGATAAAAAGCATCCAGCGTTAAACCCCCTATACATTATTTTGTCATTAGCATTTGTTAGCTCCTCGTAGGTATTTTCAGACAGAAGGCTTTGTTCTGTATTTAGCACAAGGGCCCGCTTCCGCTCTCCCCTCCCGCTGGGAATTGCATGTGCGCAGAATTGCAGCTCTTTTTAAAAACTTCATGTTTAAAAATGGAAAATTTATTTCATTTCATTAATGGGCGAGGGAGGGAGGGAAAGGAGGGAGAGGCGGAAGGAGGGTGCGTGATTTAGTGAGCATCGTGTCACGTCAGCGCCCGCAGCAGCCGGACCCAGCTCGGGAGAGGGGCGCGGAACCCCGGCAGCGCCCGGCCCTGTGCCCCAGCCTCGCGCCCTGCGCGGCTGGTGGTCCTGGCCAGCTCCCGACAAAGTCAGGGGCCACCAGGGCACCTTGTGGGTGGTGGCTGCAGATGGGGGACACAGCAAAGCCTGGACTTCGAGGAGTGGGAAAAGGGCCTGAGAACTGCAGCAGCTCCAGAGGCAGGTGGGAAGGAAGGCTGCAGGGAGGAATCTGCCCCATCCCATCGTGGCTGTCTGGTACCCCGGGCACCCCTGGGACTGGCAAGCAGGGCCGGGGGCAGTGGGAGCGGGCGGGGCAGCGCTGTGGGCAGGGGATGTGGGTGAGNCAGCCACCAGCGGTCGGGGGGTTTCTAGAGCCACTGTTGCCATAGCAACCCTGCTCCGATCATATCATCGCCAGGAAAAAAGCCGCTTTATTATCAACACAGATCTTCCCAAATTAACCCTTGTGTGCCCACTTGGCTCCAACCTGGTGCTGGCCCAGCTGGGTGCCGCCAGCCACCCATGCCTTGCTTGGCTGGCCTGGGCTGCAGTGGGGCTGGGCTGGGCTCCCCGTTCTGATGCACAGAACGTGCGCCCTCCCACCGCCATGGGAGTGCTGGAGCATCCCGAGGGGCCTTTCCAATCACAAACATTTATTGTTGCCCACGAGAGTATCAGAACTTGAGGGCATCCATCTCAGCAGTGTCGATGCGGTGTGGGAGCCGTCGCAGTGACAGATGGAGCAGGTGGAGGGAGGAGCGAGGAGTTCGGCTCCCAGCCCACTTACCCCAACGAGCTCTGCATAAAGCACCAGATACATATTTCTCCCCTGAAAAATTACTGCTAATTCTCCGTACAAATGTTCCCTGACCCTTCCCGTGGCCTCCAGATGTAGCCACGAGAGATAAATAATGGTAACGAGCAGCAGGGAGGGGGTCAGAGTGTGACACTGCAGGCACCACAGGAGGAGTGTGATGGAGGTGTGGGGAAGGGTGCTGGAGCTGCCCCTCACCTCGTGGGGACCTCCCCAACTGCACACACAGCCCTGACCCTCCTGATCACCAATGGCTGCAGACAGAAAGCCTTGGACAAATCAATTAGATAGCTACTGTATATTGATTAATAATACCCATGGCTATAAAAATATAATTGATTGCCTGAAGAAGAGCAGAGGTAAGGTAGAGACCAGACAGAAAACCTGTCTGAAGAGTGATCAATACTTGCATTCAGGAAACTCACCCAGGAGTATAATTGGACAAAGCAGAACTTGGGCCAAACCAAGCACCAGGAAAATGATTTTGCAAACAACCAGACACCAGGAAGCTTGCAGAACTGGCTGCATCGCCCCCAGGAGAGCTATAGCCATGCTAGCTCCAGTTCCATTTTCATGCCTTTTGGTGCAGCATGCAAAACTGCAAAACTTTGTTTTCTCAATCAGCCTGAAAGCTGCAGCTGGACTGAGCCTCCCCTCACTTGGGACAGCCCCGGGACTCTTCCAGAACACAACTGTCCCAGGGACATTTCCCAGCTGCTTCTGCATCCTGGTAATGTGTCAGTGCTAACACTGGGATGCTCTGAGCTGGCCCTGCCCCGGCCAAGCTGGCTGTTTGTTGTGGGAATTGCTGCCCAGCCTGGTGCCAGGCGCACCCCAGCCTCGCAGAGGGCAGCGTGGTTAGCAAAGGCACACAGCCAGATTACAAAATGCAATTAAATACTTAAAAGCTGCCCTCCAGACTAAAGTAAATCAGACATGACTTTGACAAGGTGAAACCAAAGTGATGAAACCAATCCATTGTGCTTGGGGAATCGATCTCCCCGGCAGGGAGTAGAGAGGCCATCGATTCACAGCCTCAGCAGTCAGGAATGTCAAGCTGCCTGATCTAAATTTCTATATGCATCACTCCAGATTAAATGATGGAGGAACACGTGTGCAGGCATCCACTTGCCCAGCCTCACCTCTCCGAGCAGCACCAGCACCGTGCAGGAGCCTCGGGAGGTGACGCGCGGCCACCTACTGCCACTGCCTCACCTGGAGGGTGTGGGGCCGGCTCTTCCTGGACCTCCACGGTGCAAACCCCAAACATCACAGAGAGACACAGGGGCTGCCTGTGAGGGGAGCCCCCTCTGCAGTGGGGCCAGGCGGGTGCAGAGACCCCGACTGCCTGCACCTGCCCGAGCATGGGGAGGCTGTGCTCCGGTATTGCTGTACAAGCCAGTGCAGTAATTAAGATTTCATTCTTTAAAATGAAATATTTATCTGCAAACATGGTCTCTGGCTGCGAGAAGCCTGGGCCTGCATCACACGGGAGGTTGAGAGCTGTCCCCAGCCCGGGACGGGGGTCTGGCCCATCACGGTGACACCGCCCTGGTGGGGCTGACACCTCTGGCCGTTCTGTCACTGTCACACCCGGCGAGGCCATTAGTTTTGTCAGTGTGAGAATAAAAAGCCATCTCTGGGGAGAGATGGAAAAACTCGATCCAGCTCCCAGCAGCCCTGAGGGGGTTGTGTTTTACCATTTCTTTATGACTTACCAGCTGGAACATGAGCAGGCTGAGCCGACGCGAGTGGCAGGACCATTTTCTGTTTCCAGCTCCCACCGGGAGCCTGTGACAGAACATCAGGGACCAGTGCGGGAAGCTGAGAAGCTGAGGAACAGATTGAGGGAGGGTGGAGGGAGGGAGCGAGGGACGGAGGGAAGTTGGTGGTGTTCCGTCGTGCCAAACCCAAAACACTCCTGGCACGTGCCTGGCCCATCCCACCCGGCAGGGGCTCTCCTTGCCCCCAGCCCGGGCCGGGACAGGCTCTCCAGGAAAAGGGCACTTGTGGAAAAGGTCCATCTGCTTGGGGTGCCCTGCAGCCACCTTTGGGTGGGATCACCTCTCCAGGGCACTGGCTCTTGAGCTGGTCTTGGACCATTGCAGTAGGGGGTGGCAAACTGCTCCTGGTGCCCAGCTGGGATGGCTGTGCTCAAGAAATGAATGCCAACCTGAATGCAAATATGTCCTGCATCTGGACTCAGAGATCACCAGGACTCATCAGAATAAATATGGTTTGCCTTAACCTTTCTTTCACCCACCCAAGGAGTAAATTGCTATTTTGCAGCAGTTATGGCTCAGGATGTATTTAATCCTTTCAGTAAAAGGACTCCACTGAATGGAGAGGATGAGCTGCAGCACAGCGTGGCTGGGACCCCTGTCCCTGCTGAATCACGCTGCAGGAGGCATCCCCAGACCTTCTCCATGTCACCAAACCTGCTTTCCTTTATTTCCATCACTTTGCCTGTTTTTACACACAACTGTGACACAGCTCTCAGACCACCTGTGCCTGTGAGGAGCTGGCCACTCGCTCCCAGGATGGTGCCACCTGGTTCTGGGACACTCTGGAGACTTTTCCAGGGCTGAGCCAGGCATTGGGGTCCTATTCCTGCCTGTGGGCTCAGCCTCTGGGAGGCTTTGCAGAAGTGGCCGGAGATTTGTCTCCCGAGGAAATGTCCCTTTTGGGCTCTTTCTTCCAAAAATCCCGGGTGGAACGGAGTGGTCAGGAGCAGCAGGCATCGGCCTGAGGTGGGGCTATAAAGCCCCTTACAGAGCCTGAAACTCTTGGAGGGGAAACTGCGTGTGATGGACTGGGAAAGCAGACTGATATCAGTCAAATAATCCCTCTCATTAGTCTTGTGTAAAGCAGGAGATAAGGCAGTGAAAGGGACATCTGCTCCCTCGCTGGGCGGTGGGTGGGGGTTTCCTGCAGCAGATCTGTCAGTGCCACAGGGCTTTCCCACGGGAGGGGTCCCGCCGACCCTGCTCCATTGCCCTGCCCGGGCAGAGGGGCTCTGCCCGGAGCCCCAGCAGTGCCCAGAGCCCGGGGCTGTGTCCCACCACTCGCCCCTTGGCCCCGGGGCACCGAGCCCTGCCCGCCCCAGAGAGCCTGGGCTGCCCAGCGGGGACGGGAGCTCCAGAAGCCTGAGGAACATGTTAAGCCAGTTCTACAGAAAAATCAAGGCTTGTATAAATAAAGAGTTCCCAGGTTGGTAAGAGCTTCTAAATTATTTGTTTCTTTTCAACCTCACAAAATCCATTTGCGGTTATTTGCAGCAATTTCAAACAAAACACACACTCCCAACACCCTGGAAAAAGGAAATAATCCTGGCACACAGTAATTGTTTATGCAAAATAAACCATCACTGCCGATGATTGGCATCAGGATACATCTTTGTCAACCTCATTTTAGCAATGTTCCGTATTCTGTATGAATTACTGTATTTGCAGTTATGAGAGAGCAAATACTACCCATCACCCACACCGGCTCCAGCTTCCCACTCTCCCACATCACAAGCTTTCTGTACTACATGAAAGCTAGTTTCAGAATTTCATGTTCATAGTTACAGATTAAATAATATTAAGCAGCATTACACGGGAAAGATTTGTTTCCAAGTAACAAACAGATTCCCCATATTATTCTTTACTGTAAGTAGTTGTTGTTATATCTTATTCATCTGGAAAATAATTTCAAACAGCCATGAAAATAGCAGATTTCTCTCTGTTAAAATGATAGTCAGAGCCTGGGCCGCTGACATATAGTAACATGATTCACTTGGACAGTTACTGACTGCACATCCAATTCATTTCTTCTCTAGAGCACCAAGTTATTATCTGAAATGCACAAGGTGTCTGGGGGTAACATATGATCAGCCAGGGACGCTTTTGACGGCTTGAAGAGCAATCAATAAAAATTGTCTCCAGCAGTTTTGTAGAGCATGGAAGTTGGTGCTGAAATGAAGTGATGGAGATTAACTGGTGGAAGTCAATGCCCCAGTGCTGTGAACCCTGTTTTTTAATTAAAGATCCAAAGCTGCTTTTCACTGGAATGGGGTGTTTTCCCCCCATGCCACATTCTGTGCTGAGGGCTGTTGTGCCTTCCCTCTGCGTGTGGATGTCTGTGAGTGCTGGGGGTGGCTGGTGCCTGGTGGGGACAGTGGCATCACTGGTGGCACTGGCCTGGCTCTTGCTGCTGTGCTGTGCTGGGACGTCACAGCTGCCCACTCCTTGGAAATACATTTTAAGGATAATCTTGATCATCAAATTGACCAAATTAACATTCTCCATAACACAGCTACACTCTTCATTGGCAGCTGTTATTTCATCCCCTACGAAAAGGTCCTGCAAGCTGCCCGTCCCACATGATACTCATTTCATCTGGGTCTCATTTTGGGGCCACCTGAGCTTTCATGGAGGCTGAGATAAGTTTTTCAATTAACATTACTAGTGTGTAGCTGGACTCTGCTCTCGCTTCAAGAAATGACATTTGGGTTGTGAGGACATTTGTGCAAAGGCTGGTTCTTTATTGCTTCTATGTGCAGGGAAGGGGTTTGTATCACCAGAGTGTAGTCCTGGCAATGTCCAGGGGGCACCTGATAGTTCCAGGGGCAGCTCGTGTGCCCTGGGAAATCCATTTGCACTTCTATGTGGAGTGGGTTTCAAAACACTCTGTTAATTTCTTCCATTGAACACAGTACAAAGCTGTATGGTTCTGATGGTGCCATACAATAAACACTCAAAGACTTGTTTACAAAGAAATAGTTTTTGTCTGCTAAGCAGTTTCAATGGAAAGCTCCCTGCTGGGGTTCAGTGCGGAGCTATGGGTGCGGGGGCAGGCCCTGAGCAGTGCTCCCTGCTCCTCTGTACCCTTTGCCTAAGTGCAGAGAGGGGTTTGTGAGAGCTCCATGCCCACAGATGAGATGATTGTACACTTTAGAGCAAATCTGTTCTCCTTTCTAGTCATGTGCCTTTCTTACTAGTGCCATGCTTAATGCTGGCATTTCTGTGGACAGCATCTTTCGAGCAGGCCAGGTGAGGCTGCACTTGTACCAAGGGTGTGTGTGCCCATCAGCTGCCCAAACAGACCCTGCTGCAGGGATCTGGCCCTTCTGCCCCGTCCTTGCACAGTGCCAGCACTGTCTGCCTGGCCAGGGCTGCCTGTTCCTGGTGCCAGCCCTCCTGCCTGCACTCTGCACACTGTCCCAGGGAACTGCTGGGGTTTGGACTGCTTAGGAATCCCTCCCTGAGGGCCCACGTTTTGGCCCAGAAAAGATGTTTGCAGACACTCTATAAGGTAAGTGACAAAAAAGGTGAACTGTGGTTTGATTGCAGCAGCTCAGGAGCAGCTCTACAAGCTGCCCTCTTGTGCCAAAACTCCGACGGACAGGAGCAGCAAGTGGGGGAACCTGCGGAGGTGCAGGAGAGCAGGAGCCCTTTGCTGCTGTGAGCACACGCTGCTGCAGGCAGACCCAGCCACTGGCAGAGGATTTCCCGACCCAGGTGGTGGCAGCCAGCCCTGCTGTGCTGGTGCCGGTGCTGGTGCAGGTGCTGGTGCCGGTGCTGCAGCCCAGCCCTGTCCTCCCCTCCTGCTCACACCACCACAATGTGGCAGCCAGGGCCAGGCGGCTGCGTGGGCCTGAACTGCACCACTCGGCTTAATAAGAAATGTATAAAAATAATAAAAATGGAAACGCATGGATATTATTTGTCAAGTGTGTGCCTAGCAACTCCCTGTTATTTCACATATCGTTCTAGTGGGAACATAAGTAAAACACATTAGCAGTAATTTAAAGTTGCAATGTGCATTGATTATTTATACCCTTACATAAAACCCCAGCCTCTGTGTGCAGCACACCAGCCTTGATAAACTGTGTATGTTAAATCAAAATCTCCGAATATGTGGACAGAATCTCCAGGCGAATATTGTAGGTTTTTTTAATATATATAGAGAGGGATAGAGCCACTCTTTGGTAGTGACTTGCTTGGTTCAAGTGCATCTCTAAATCACGCTATACATATAAATAATAAATAAGGGAGGCTCATATCCTTAATATTATTCTCATGTCTTATTAAACTAATATTTCAAAAAACTTTTATTTTTCCTTTAGTTGCAGGTCACTGTTAAAGTTTAAAAAAAAATATTACAATCCAGCTCTGATGCTTCACAGGAAGAATGCAAGAGTCCCTGTAAAGCACAGGCATGAATGATTATTCTAATTGCCTGAAGATGCCTTCTGAGAGATAGAATAATTACGCAGTGAGATGATTGAGACCTTCAGCACCTTTGTCTGTGTTCCCCTTCTGGACACCCCCCCGTCCCCCCAGCGGCAAAGAAAAGGACCATTTTCTTAAACCATGTTTTATTTTGCACTTCATCACTATGAAGATTTTATTTGATTTCTTGCCCTGAAACTCTTTCACTGCAGCCAGGCGATTCCTTACGGCCTTTTAGGTGCAGCTTTCCTGGCGGAGAGGAAGGGCAGAGGGCCGGGGCTGAGCTGGGGCTCTGGGCAGGCAGGCGAGTGGTCAGTTTGCCAGGACACCCGGGAGGCCAGGCCAGCTGCTGTGCCCGCCCGAGCATCGCGGTGCTCCGGGGCTGCCGCCGGCACTCGGGGGCCCTGCACCCACCGTGGCTGCTTGCCCAGACCCGCTGCGAGCCCGGCATCTTCCCCGGCACCACCGACGGCTGCCAGGACCTCCCAGGCGGCCGGCGGCTCCAGGTGCGAGGGCACGGCCGTGGGCAGCGGGCGAGCCCCAGGGGCTCAGGGCCACCGGGCATCGATTGCTGGCTGCTCGCACAGCGCTGGGACTCGGCACCGGCTGCAACACCGAGCAGGAGCCGATGGCACCCCCGGGGAAGCTGAAATCCTCCTGCGGGCTCGGCGACCAGCAGGGAGGCACCGACAGCGCTCGGCTGCGGCGATACAGGGGAGGTGATGCCGGAGTGCGCCCGCAGCGGTGGGCACGGCTCTGTCCATCAGGCCGGGAGTAAACACAATGCATCAGAATTTACCGGGAATTAACATCCCAAACATCCGCTGGAGCAGGTTTGACAGGTGACTGTCACAGGGAGCCTGTGGCAGGGGAGCCCAGCCTGGCTGCGGGTGCGTCGGGGCCCGTGCTGGTTCCACCGCAGCCCTGCCAGGCACAGCACTGGGAGCAGGTTCTCGGCACCAGCGGGGCGCTGGGCTCCACCTGCTCTCGGCTGAAACCTGCCAAGGGAATATGCTTCAACAAATGCCCTGGACTGGGGCGCTGCTCTGCAGCAACACAGGATGGCCAATGTTCCCCCTGCAGGAGCCGGTGATGCTCTGGCATGTCCAAGCCCACAGAGCCACCACTGATGGGGACGTGGCTGGCAATGGGTGACCCTCAGGGTGTTTCTGCACTGCTCTGCAGGACAGAAACAAGATGGTTTGTAGGAATGTGTGGCCTTTGACAAAAATCTGTTTTGAAAGAAAAATTGGGGTTGTGGGGCATGTTTTCCTGATAAGGTCAGAGCATTCAGCCTCAACCTTTTCAGAGCAGAATGTTTCAATTTTCCACCTCAGTCCCATGTTTCATTTCAATTTTGTACTAAGAATGTAAATAAAATGAAAATTTGAAATTAAATGTTTAATTTTTCCTGAAGCAAGTCATTTCTACTGACCTGAAATTCAATTTTTCACACAAATTCGTTCCACAGAAGACTCTGGAATGGTCTCACCTACTGTTTAGGCCATATTCCTCTTCCAGCCTGGGTTTCACATGTCTCCACAGTGAGGGCTGGCTTCTGCTCCTGCACTGGTTTGTTGCCTGGTGAAAGGGTCTTCTATTCCCCTGAGGTTTGCTATGTTTACTGAAACGTAAATAATAACATTTATAATACCACACGATAATATTGGGAAGGCATGCAGGAGCCCCAGGCGGAGCTGCTGTCAGTGACACCGGTGGGCACTTCTGGCAGAGCCGGCCTTGCTGCTGCTGCAGCCCCGGCCGCCCGCAGGCTGCTGGGGACTCATTTCTGTCATTTCTGAACGCTTACATCGAGGTCTGTTTGTTCTATGCCCGCAGGGCATTGGATGCTCTCCCCAGAACGGACTCGTTCGCAGCGCCGCGGCCCCGGCTCCGCCCGTCCGAGGCGCCGGTGCCGCTCCCGCAGGCGGAATCCCCTCACGTCCCCACCCCAGCCCGGCTGGTGACGGGGGAACAGCGCTGCAGGTAAACAACTTCCGAGCAAGCTACTTTAATTAATGCAGGCAGTTCTGAGGGCAAAAGCAAACAGCACTTGGCAGCAAGAACTTTTAATGAGAATGTCATTAAGAAATTCAGATGGTGAACGCAGAGAGATTCCCAGTGCACCCGCCTGACTTCTCTGCCTTTCCAGTTCTTCCTGTCCACTAAACATAAAAATGTCATTTGTTTTCATAACCCCAGATTCTAGGCTTTCTTTCTCCTTTTATTAACCAATTTATTAGCAGGACATCAGCAGCCAGCTGGAGTCGGAGGGTAGAGCCCTCTGATCCCTTTCCTTGCGATCATCTAATTATTTATCGCTATCAGACATCAGAGTTTCTATAAATTAAACCAGCTCTTCCCAAAGCTGCCCCCGGGTTTAAATCAATACTGGGCATTTCATATAATATGTGATTGTTAATAAGTGATATTTGAGACCATTCCCCATAACACCCTGAGTCTGGGGGGGCTCCACGCCCTGGCATGGGGATGTGCCACTGCTTGGGGCTGGGCCGGCCTCGGGACCCACAAACCTAAAAACC
>VXAC01001277.1:436418-449409 GCA_013399225.1 Rhipidura dahli | reverse complement strand
ATAGGGGGACAGCGGGGGACAGCGGGGAACACGGGGAGCGTTGGGAACACAGGGGGATAGGGGGACAGCGGGGGACACGGGGGAGCAGGGAGGCACTATGGAGACAAAGGGGCACCAGGACCACTCAGGGCACCATGAGCACCAAGAAGACGCCGGGGGGGGGGGAACACAGGGACACGGAGTGAAGACCGGAGGCACATTGGGGGAACAGGGCCACGCTCGGCTGGGGGGCACCAGGGACAGGAGGGGCAGTGGCACCTCGAGGGGAATTTGTGGCCCATGTGCACAGGCCTGCGGGGCACAGGGACAGGCCACACGTGGGACAGAGAGGCCAAACCCGTGAAACAAAGCTCACACGTATGGGATGTGCTGCACAGCGGCACTTCCCTTTTACCCTGTTTTTGCACCTCCTCTTCCCCATTCCGCCGTGCCTCCCACAGCCCCTTGCCCTCTCTGCAAGGTCACTATGGACAGGAGCTTTCCCCGTGCCCACCCTGCTCCATTCTAAGCCACCCATGGCAGCCAAGCACCTCTTCAGGACCCGTGAAGGTGTTGCCCACGATGACAGCAGGGTCTGTTCAAGGACATCCTCGGAGTTAGCAATACCAGCACAAATAAGATGTGCAAATCAGGAAGGAACCACCCCAGCTCAGCACAGTGTGCTGCAGGATCACCGTGTGGGAACAGCCCCACATTCATAAAGCAGCCAAAAAAACAACTTTTTCTTGTTGAAAATAATTATATCTTGTCAAGTTTGGTGGCATCTGCAAAATATCTGTTAATCTAAATTATATGATACTTGAAGAGCAGAACTGAGAGCTATGCTAATGGTGGTTTTTTCCTCAGAGTTTTAGAAATGGAATTAATATGTTCACACAGTTGGTGCCCCCTTATCAAGGAGCTGCCGGAACTGCCAGAACTGGAGGAACCAACCTATGCTGGAGGTTGACACCTGCCCCTCTCCCTGCGTGAGACCCATCCAGCTCAAAGCATCACCTTAAAAAGAGTCATGTTCCTGCTGTGCAGATGGGGTTGGGGGGTCCCCAGTTGTGGCCTTTGCAGAATGTCCCCCCAGCTGTCCCCCTGTCCCTCCAGCCCATGCTGCCTGCTCGGGGCTGTGCAGGAGGCCTTGACAGGCATGGCAACAAAACACCAGCCCCATGATCCCAAAGTGTAGCTGGGCAGAGCTGTACTGGATCATCCTTGGCAGACTCAGGAGGTCAAACACGAATCTTCTGGTTTTGCCAACCAAGTCACCACAGGCAATGGCTGAATGGATTCCTTCTCCTTTCTGCCACAAGGTAAATGCTGTTCCTTGCCCAGGGGCACTGCCTGTGCATCTTCTGGGGAATGTCTGAATATTGAGAAGGGCTCCAGATACGAGAATCTTTTGGGGAGCCCTGGCTCTCTCCCCTTCTGCCTCTGCTGACTGGGGAGAGTCCCTGTACATGCAGAGTTGGGGTTCCTGAATGAAAAGGCTGTGGTGATAGTAGGGATGGGTGAAAATACCTGGTGCTGCATCATGAGTCCTAATAAGCTTCTGCCCACGTGCCAGGGAAGCAGAGACTGGGAAGGCCCAGCCAGGAATGTGGCGACAAGCAGATTAAAGGCACAAAGCTGCCCAAACCGTGCTGTGCAGAGCAGCTCTGCTGCCCCGAGCAGGCTGCGGCTGATCACCCGACGTGTCCCAGGCTGCCTCCACTGCAGCACAACGAGCCCTGGCACGGCCACCAGCCTCTGGCACCTCTGCGCTACAGCCCTATCTGCACTCGCACAGCTGTGCCACCGCTGCTGGTGCCAGCTGCGGGGAGAGCTAGCCCCGCATCGAGCAGCAGCCGCTGTCCTCTCGGGCTCCTGCGAGGCACAGAGCTCTGCTTGGCAGGTGAGGCCAAGAGCTTTTGCTGGTCGGAGAGGACGGGAGAGCTTTTGGAGCGCGGCTGTGCCCCTCCCCTGTGCCGTGGTGCCCGTGAGGCCAGAGCCAGGCAGCAAGGCGGGCAGGCGGAGCGGGGCTCTGGCTCGGGTGCGCCTCTCGTTACCACAACCAGAGGGACATTTGTGACATTTGTTCATCGGTAGCACTGCGGCGCTGGGCAGTGACGGGGCTGGCCTGAGGGAACGGGGCTGCTCTGACCGCCACGATCCGGCACTGGTGCCTGAAACTGAGCGGTCTTCCAGGCCCCACCGATCCCAAACTGCAAATCCCAGCGGTGATCCCAAAATCCCTGGCACCTGACCACCCTTGGAGAGACGACTGACCGCCCGCAATCCCCTCATCTGGGACAGCCGGGGCAGCGCAGGGTCCGAGGGAAGCACGAAGGAGTGGACAGCAAAGGGCACCTGGGAAGGACCCTGGGCAGCAAAGGGGATAGGATGTCCGTGGGGTCGACAGGCAGTCCCAGCACCATGAAACTCTCCTGTCAAGCAGAGCTGCCTAAGGGCATGACTGTCACCTGCACACGGCTGCCCAAGGTGAGGAGAAACAGGTCCCCAAGGAGCGAGCACCAAGGTTTTGGCTTCAGCCACGAGCAGGCAGCACCGGCAGCAGCGCAGAGCCGGGCTGAGCTCCACCCGGAGCCGCCGGCAGCGAGCAGCAGCTGCTTGAGCCCTGCCGTGACTGACAGCAAACACCAGCACCGCACCAGAGGCAGAGCGGGCTGTGACAAACACTCACTAGAAAATAATAAAGTGGCAAAATAATTCTGCATCGGACACACTTACCAGAGCATAAAGAGTCTGAAAAGGAGACAACATCTTGTATCATCTATCTTCCTTAAATACCCAAGCTGTGACAAAGTGGAAAGCAAAATTATGATGAATGATCGGACATATTTAGTCTGTACCTGTGCTCTTTAACTAGGCCTGGTGAAATGGGTGCTAATGAAAAGCAGAACACCTACCAAAAAGAGGAGATTTCATTGAAAACAAGTCTTTATTACAAATTGGCACTTCGTTTTCATAAAGTGCATAATGAAGGTGCATATTGTGACATAAATTAAAACAGGCAAGTGATGGGTCAGCACTGCAAAACATTACACAAAGACAAATCACCAGTGAGCCCTCGACAATGGCTGTATCTCATTTACAATTTTTCGAGTACATTTTCAGATTGTGAGGGAACATGGCGAGGTTTTGTTCATAAACGGCATGCCATCATTTATTTTACTGCCTCATTTGAATATGATGAATACTGTAGCCCTTTATTTGTTCACAACAACCAAATAATTGTAGATCCGTGGGTTTCTGGGCAATTAATCACATTTTTTTCCTCCAACAATCCACTATAAACATGACATTGAACAATAAAGTACATTAACCTCTGCTTTGCACAAAAACTTTGCTTATTTAAACACTGCAAGGGTACCAGCTCCTGTTCTCCTTCCAAATGGACCCTGACGTGCTGCCGGACGCTCTACCCTGCTGCCCTCAGGATGTAATGAAACGGTGAGCATCTCACCTGCACCAGCTTTCTGGGGGATGGCAGCCCCTGGGGCCAGGCTGTGTCACCCTGACAGCGCTGTCATAGCTATGCCCTGACATTTGTGTCGCCTCCAAGTGATGCTACAAAGGCGACAGCTGCCCGGCCTCAGCAGGCCCTGCACTGGGTGCGAGCAGGGCTGGCACGGAGCCGGCAGCTCCTGGGGATGCACCAGGCCCTGGGTGGCTCCTNTTGGCAGCAAGAACTTTTAATGAGAATGTCATTAAGAAATTCAGATGGTGAACGCAGAGAGATTCCCAGTGCACCCGCCTGACTTCTCTGCCTTTCCAGTTCTTCCTGTCCACTAAACATAAAAATGTCATTTGTTTTCATAACCCCAGATTCTAGGCTTTCTTTCTCCTTTTATTAACCAATTTATTAGCAGGACATCAGCAGCCAGCTGGAGTCGGAGGGTAGAGCCCTCTGATCCCTTTCCTTGCGATCATCTAATTATTTATCGCTATCAGACATCAGAGTTTCTATAAATTAAACCAGCTCTTCCCAAAGCTGCCCCCGGGTTTAAATCAATACTGGGCATTTCATATAATATGTGATTGTTAATAAGTGATATTTGAGACCATTCCCCATAACACCCTGAGTCTGGGGGGGCTCCACGCCCTGGCATGGGGATGTGCCACTGCTTGGGGCTGGGCCGGCCTCGGGACCCACAAACCTAAAAACCACAGTGAATCAGCTTAAAATCCACAGTGAATCCTGTGGTTTGGAATGGCCAGATATCCGTGCTCCTGATCTGTGGGACACACCAGCACCACTACATGCATTTTCCTCTACATTGGAACAAATCTTTAATATTCACCACACAGGAAAAAAACAAATAAACTTTAATTTAGAAGCATCTGACCTGCATTCTTGATAAGATCAAATTGTTTGTGTATAAAAATATATTATCAAATACAGCGTAATTTAGATCATAATGTGAAATACTTAGTACTATATGCAATTTCAGCAAAAGTTATTAAAGTAGGAAGAGTGACTGCATTTATTTTGAATATTTCACCTTATCNCTGAGCTGGCAGTGGGGTACACAGAGCTGAGGGGGTACACAGAGCTGAGGGATCCACAAAGCTGAGCTGGCAGTGGGGTACACTGAGCTGAGGGGTACACAGAGCAGAGAGGTACGCAAAGCTGAGCTGGCAGTGGGGTACACTGAGCAGTGGGGTACACAGAGCAGAGGGGTACACAAAGCTGAGCTGGCAGTGAGGTACACGGAGCAGAGGGAGTACACAGAGCTGAGCTGGCAGGGGGGTGNAAGGAAAAAAAGGGGGGAAAAAAAAGAGCCCTCTGCTGCCGCAGCGCCGAGGGGCTCGGGAGCTGCGGACTGCGGGCTGGGGGCTGGGGGCTGCGGGTTCGGGCTCCGCTCCCCGCCGGCCCCGGGGTCCCAAACCGGACCCGTACCGGGGCTCCGGGGGCGGCGGCGGCTCCCGGCAGCGCCACCTGGTGGGCAACGNGCAGAGGGGGTACACAGAGCTGAGCTGGCAGCGAGGGCAGCACATCACACAGGAGCCGCCTCCTCCCTGCCTCTCCCCTGGCAGTGGGCACGAATGTCCATGGCAAAGCTGGCCTTGGCACCTGCTGCCAGCTGGCATTCATGTGCTTTCCTAGGAGCAGGACAGTGGCGTGGTGGCCCTTTTGGGACAGAGGAGCTTGTGTGAGGCTCTTCTGCTTGTGTGATGAAGGCTCTTCCCTTGGGTCCGACTAGTTATGGGCAAGATAATTTCAATGAATTTCAGTGAATTACCTGACTCCAAAGAAACTGGCAAACCGCTTGTCAGTGATTCAAGACTCCTCTTTTTACAAAAAAAAAATCCCAAATTTTCCTGAAAGGAGATGGCTTTGGGGAACAGCAGAGCCAGGATGAGCCTGAGCAGCGCTGCTCCTGGGGCTCATCTCACCCCAGGATGATCCTCTGGGGCCATTCTCACTGCAGCTGCTGCCTTGTCTGTACGTCCAGGCATCCCTCAGCTCTGCTGGATTTTGGCCGACCCTCATCACACTCCAGCAGTGCCATGAGGGGCTCACAGTGAGAGGGGCTGCCTGACACCCATCCACTCCAACATGTTAAACCAAAACATATTTTTCTTCCATATGGCTCTTATTTTTAACATTTTGAAAAATCCTGTTTATGGTTTGTGTTTTTTCTTTTTTTTTTTTTTAATCTACCACTAGGGATAGATCCTGCCTGAAAAAAAAAAGGGTGTGCAGCCACTGTTAAGCCATGAAAAGCAGCAACTGGACTGTTATCTAACACTGTTGTAAGGTTACTATTTATCTAGAGCAACTGAAGTTGGCACTCACATCTGGCGCCTGGTACTTAGTGCAATTATTTATGATTTCCACCAAGATTTAAAAGCTCATCACCGGCCTTGTAATGCAGTAACTGATTGCACTGCTAATGTAATTAAGAAAAGATTATGATGTCCACGTGGCACACCAGATGGTGGCATTCATAGCAATCGGCACACACAACTGGCAGACAACTGCACAAGGGCAGTGAGGCACAGGCAGCTGGAGCTGCCATGCCCCCTATGAATCCAAGTTGTGCACATGGGCTGCCCTCTTCACCTCCACAAACACCACAGGGGTGAACGGGGCAGCCCCATGTACAAGGAGATCCCTCTTGGTGGGTGGATGCATCCTCAGGCATCCTCGCTAAACCTGAGAACCCATTTGGTGGAAGTGTCTTCAGTTGGCTACTCGTTTCCATCAAACAAAAATTTCCATCAAACAAAATTCTCTTGGGAATTGGTGACTTTTTCAGCTCACTGAGGTGTTGTGGGGAATGAACCAGATTTTTTCTCATGGTGAGGATCCTGGTGAAAAGGAGGCTCAGGGAAGACCTTCAGTCTCTACAACTGCTTGAGAGGAGGTCATAGCAAGCCTCTTCTCCCAAGCAACCAGGGACATGACAAGATTACATGGCCTCAGACTATGCCAGGGGAGGTTCTGATTGGACATCAGAAGGAATTGTGTCACAGAAAGGGGTTGTTAAGTGGTTGGACTTGATGATCATGGAGGTCTTTTCCAAGCTAAATGATTGTGATTCTGTGATCATACCTCTGGCTAGGTAACACTGCAGCAGGAAGTGAGTGAGCCTTGTCTCACAGTGTGGGGAGGTTCATCCTTGCTATGCAGTTCTCAAAAAGAGTTCAGTCACCATGGGGTGACAATCTGTCCTAGAAGTGTTCAAGGCCAGATTGGATGGGGCTTGGAGCAACCTGGTCGAGTGGAAGGTGTCCCTGCCCATGGCAGATGGTTGGAGTTGTATGGTCTTCAAGGTCCTTTCTATCCCAAACCTCTCTAGGATTCTGTGCATTGGACCTGCAACTCCAGTGCACAGTCCTGTGCCAGCTGGGACTGGCCCAGCTCCAACTCACTGCAACAGGTCTGGGTTGAATCCACCGTTTCTCCTGCCCAAATACTCAGTCAGCAGGAAAGGATCCCCAGCCTTCAATCTCAGCAAGACAAGTTTGACATTTGCTCCCCCATTTTGTCAGATGATTATGGGTTTAGGGAAAATTTTGCTTTCAAATAAACGGAAGGTTTTCTGGCTCATCATGTGAGTCTGGTCACTGAGGCAGTTGTACCTCTGCACATTTTGGGGTGCAGGGAAAGAGCCCTGATGCTCTGTGCACTGCTGCCTCAGCTTGTGAGACTCCAAACTGAGAGGCAACTGGGGGTGCTCCTCAAGAAGCAGGTTCAGAAAAGGCAGGGAGCAGTGTCCTGCAGGAGCCTTTCCTTCCAACCAACCTCCTGGGACAGGGGCTCTTCTCCCACCATGGAGCAGAATTCAACTCTTGCAAAGGGCAGTTCTGCTGCACTGCTCCAAATGCTGCGGTGGCCAGGGCCCTCCTGCCTTCTCTGGGCTTCTGCATTCTCCACAACAGGAGAAGCCTGTCCCTGACACCACTGGATCTTTTATTCAGGATTAATGCCTGTTTGCTTGTTGCACCTTCTGTTGTGGAAATGATGCTGCAGCCTTGACTGGCTTCCAGCAGGGCAACGATGAGAGCAGAGTTAATGCTGTGCCAGAGCAGGGAGAGGTTTTTCTTGGAATCAGCAATGTATGCAAGGAGCTGGTGTCACCTAAAGCCCATTCAACACCCGGCTCCCCTCTTTGCCACTGCCTGTGAACTGAATAAAGCAGCTCTGACTCATCTGCTCGTGGTGCTGCAGCTGACACACACCCATGTGCAGGATGTAACCTCACTGGAGCTTTTTATACCATCTGTATTTGCAGCATGAATATTTCAGCAAATATGACATTTTGGAGACTTGTGTCTTGCAGGTTTAGCGATGCCAGTATGTGGGTCAGGAGTGTGCAGGTTCACCCGCAGCATCCTGTCAGTAATTTACTGCTCGGGCGCTAAGCAGCGCGGCCGCGGCGCCGCAGGGTTTGCTGCCTCATTGAGCCCACACGGCTCTGAGCTACAGAAAAACAGTTTTTGATCTCTTGCTGCTGGCCCCTGCCTGAAAAGCATAAAGCAGGAGGCAAACCCACGGCAGCTTTTCTGCCAGTGCCACTGTAATATGGATGGTGTTTACTGTCACTTGTAAGATGGAGAGAGCAATACGTGGGGCTGGACGGGACAAGGCGTTTCTCCCTCGGTGAACTGTCACAGCAGTGGCCTCTGTCCTGCCAAGAACAGGCACAGACCATCACATCTGCGGGAGGTGCAGGGTTTCTGGGAAGCTCCAGCCAAAACCGAGGGCAGTAACTGTCCTAATGGCCCTGACCAGCTCCACACACCCACCCACCACCCGCACTCCTTCCTCATGGGCCCTGCTTTCAGGACTGGAAGACCAGAGCAGTGTTTCTGGAGTCCTGTGTGGCTAAATGGAGAAAAGGCTGCACCCAAAGTCCTGCAAAGGCAGCTGAGCTGTGCTGACCTTCCCAGTACCATTGTCAAATGGTCACCTATTAACTGACTCCCTGGCATTCCTTTGTGCAAGCACCCGTCATTGGAATGCTGTCTGCTGCCAGCCTGTTCCTGGGACAGCAGCTTTGCCACCCTGACAGCCACATCCACGGGTTTCCTGCACATATCCACAGGGAAAGCCATGGCCTGGCAGTAAGCAGCAAGCTGCTCCACCTGGCTCCCTCAGCCCCACCTCAGCAGCAGTGGGTGGCCAGGGGCTGCGGGGACAGCACCCACCCTGAGTGAGGAAGCAAAGCAAGCAGTAGCATTTCATCAGAGGAGACCTGCAAAGAAAACATTATTTCCTCAAATGTGTTCATCATTCAAAATTATTCAAGCAAAGGTTTCCATCGTGCTGTGGCCATTACTCATAATCTGAGGATGTGGATGCGTGGCTCTCCTTGGTAATTAGCCGCATGGCGTTCTCTCTGCCCTCCATTTGGTGGAACAGCAGTTGTGCCTTAGTCCCTGGGTGTATCCACAGAACAACAGGGCTGGTCCTGGCTGTGGGGCCTTGAAATGGGACTCACGAGCCCAGATTTCATCCCTGTACCACTGAACAGTGCCAGTGCCTGTGCACCCTGGGCCAGAGGCTCCCTGTGACTCTGGCAGGTCATGGGATGCTTTGGGCCCTGCTTCCCTTGTTGTGGAGGCAGCGAGGGATGCCCTGAACCTCTTTAGGGGCTGAAACCCTGTCCTTGCAAAAGCAAGGTGCTACATAAATCAGTTATCTCTGGTAGGAATGCTGTATATTTCTGTCCTGTGCATCCTGTAACTGAAATACAAATGTGACAACTTATCTAGTGCTTAGCAACAACTATGGGATAGGAAGGTTAATGGGAAGTAGATCAAGAAACTGCTTTCTCCAAGTCACTTCACCTGTTTCAGAGTGGGTGCCTGGGTTAAAGGCAATTAGGACCTCCTTACTTTTTCTAGAATAATCAAGGTATAAACCAGAAATATAGAAGGGAAGTTCTGGCTGCAAAGAGGTATTTTGGTGTACCAAATTAGAGGCAGCAGGTTAAACCTACCTTCTAGAAACCTTAAGACCAGGCAGCAGCTGAGCCATGATCTGCAGCAACTCCAGTATGAAATGAAACTGTGGGCTGATTTTCCTCCAAAGACAAGCATGGAAAACATGGAATGTGCAGCAGTATTGCACTACTGTGCTAAATGTGCCGATGGAGCCATGAATTCCTGCAGCACAAAGGATTTTAAAGGACTTTAGCTTACAGGCAGGATGAGGATGCAGGATCCTTTACAGCTTGTTTCCCCCTGCAAACTGGGATACTTTTTGGTGGTGAAGTCTGACCAGGGCTTGCTGGGAGTTCCTGCTGCCCTTGGGAATAGCATGTGCAGCAGCAACGGGCACAGGATTCTGTCTCTTGTCTGTTCTCAGCTGCAAGTGTAGAAACCTGTGCACTGTTACTCTTCCGAGGTGGGAACAAACAGATTTTGCTGTTACGAAATGCTCAAAATGCAAAGAGGGTTCTGGGGAATCGAGCAATGTCCCCTATCTTGGTCCAGCCTCTGACTGAGGAGCAGATTTGGCTGCTCACCTAAGGTGCTCTGGGCTGGAGATGCCAGGACAGGGGCGGTGCCCTCCTGCAGGGCCAGCCACAGCCCCTTCCTCGCTGGCTTTCCCCATGGAGAGCACGAGCTGCAGCGCAGTGGGCAGGACCTTGCCACAGCCAGCACGGGCAGCAATGAGGTCTCTGGCCACAGCACTGGGCTTCCTCTGGAACGGCTGTGGGATTATCTCCCCAGGCACCTTCTTCAGCCCCACAAATGCAACTGGCAAGCCACTGTGAGGTGAAAAGCAGTGCTATCTCCAGTATAAAGCCCCGAGGAGTGGCACCAGCCATCCTCCAGCCATGCTGTGCCATGGCAGTCGCAGGAGCAGCGTGGCACGAACGGAGCATGTCCTGCACAGCTGGCAAACCCAGCGTGGCCTGCACGCACGATTCCTTGGAACAGTGTTCTGAGGGAGCTGAGCTCTGGCAGCCATCCACTCGGGGATAAGCAAGCCACATTTGTTCAGCCACAGCCCCAGTATGGGAGCCAAGACTGACCAAAATCCCCCCTATTAGGTGTCCTGAAAAGACGACACTGGTATGAACTGGACAGCAGGTACAGGACTGCAGAGAAAAGACATGCTCTGAATAAAGAGGAGTAAATAAATACATATTGAAAAAGATGGATGTAAAATATTCACAGGAAAGCATTATACTTGCAAATATTTATGCTTTTGAGTAACTTTACACAGATAGATTAACCAGCTCCAGTGCAGCTATGATTCATGCACCCAATACCCAGTAAGTGCTGATTCAGAGCCCGTGCCCTGTGCCCTGTGGAAGAGCACAATGGGGCTTTTCCCAGCCTCCAAATCTGCTGAGGTTTATGGGTGCCTGTGGGCAGAGCTGCCAGCACCTGCCCTGAGCTGTGCTGCTGTCTGGCTGCAGCCACTCCGAGGGCAGCCGCTAAACCGTGCTGGGAGTGACTATCTCCTTGGAAAACATGTGATTGCAGATCATGCCACAGACACGTTGGGATATATGCTTGCAGTGAATCTTGGAATATTTTGTGGATACTAAGCAGCAATTAGAGTCTTCCTTTGGAATCAATTCATTTCCTACCACCGTGGTAGCAGGGATTATCTTATTGAAACTCTCGGATTTTTAATATTATTACACTAAAGACTCTCTCAGTATCAGCATCTCCGTGGGGGAGCATTAGCACACTGTAATGTGTAACAACTTCTCCAGTTCAGGAAATCTTCTTGTATTTGTAATAGGACATTTGGGGCATATATTATGTATGGGACATATATTTCTCATTTCCACCAGGCATCATCTTTTCTTCTCTCTAAATTACTCTCCAAATAAAAAAAAATGCATTGTTTTCCTTATCGTTCAATATATATATATATATATATATTTAATCTTTGGATGCAGAAGCCACTGACAGCCATCAGGGTGTACTCAGTAGGAGCCAGAGAGCCTTGGTCAAACAGGGAGGGAATGGAGTTGCTGTTCCAAACACTCAGTTATTACCATGGTTCAGCAAGCACCAGTCTGAAGTGCTTTACTGGAGAGAAACACCAGTCAGGACAGGAGGAAGGTTTGGTCCCAGCCCAGGGTTGTGTCCAGGATGGAGAAGGACACCAGTTTCTGTTGTTTGCTTTATGGACAGGAACACAAACCACTAATGTGTATGTTGCCTTCCAGATAAACCTCTCAAACACTGACTAATCAAAGCTCACAGTGTTTTGCTTGGTAGTAAGTCTGACCACACCAGGGTGAAGAGTAAGGAGCTGGAACAGCCCTGAGGATCAAACCTGAGAGCTCCCCTGGTCCTAAGCTCTGCAGATACGACAGCACCTACAGCCCAGTCAGGGCTGGGCCAGTGGAAACTCTGGTCAGTCGAGCCCCTGCCTACCTCAGAGACAGCCAGAGAGGTGCAGAACCAGCCTGGGGACGCCCACGAAAGGAAAGAGAAGGGCTGTTGGCTCAACCCCTCCTGCTCGACTCAGATTGGCTAAAGCAATGTAGAGACAGTACAAATAGGATGGAAGACACAAACCATTATCCAGGTGAGAAGAGAACAGGCTGAACAGAACTCCCCAAAAGATGGCCAAAAGACAATGGGAGAGGGGAAAAAAAGGGGATTAATATTTTAGTTAAAGGCAGAATATCAGTCAAGGAAACACCCTGTGACCGTAGGGATGACACACTGATAAATCACCACCCTGCCATGTGGTACCTGATTTAGTCAATGAGAGGAAATCTGGGTGTCTGAGTGAGATCTTTCTCTTTTAAGTCACAAAGGCCCGGTTCCCCACACAAAGAAAACCCTGGCATCATGGAAAATAGAGTAAACCAGCTCTACAAAGGATGGGGGAGACCATCTGCTCTGAGGGAATGACTGAATAATGTCTGATAAGAGCTTTTGGGAGGGCTTTCGACTTGACCAGTAATAAAAATTCTCCAAGCTGTTCTTAACTCTTTGGTATTGTAGTTTTTCACCTTATCTTCCCAGACTCTCTTGCTGCTCTTCACACACATCTCTTCTCAGCCTTTTACAAAGGGGAACAGGTTTCTGCCCTTCTCTTTAATTTACAGGCTGCTGGTCACCCAGCCAGCCAGGAAAACCCTGACTGCTTTGGACCATACCTGTTAAATTTGTTTTTCAGGCCATGGTGAGACAGAGCATCAAATATCTTAATGAATTCAAGGTAGCTCCTGAAACCGCTCATCCCCCCAACCCCAGGGACTTTTTGAGAAGATAAGCAGCTTGTTTGACACCATTTGCCCTTCCTCAGCCCCCAGCAGCTGCTGCCCATCTTCTGGACGCAGCCTGTTTCAGAAGGACGAAGGAGGTTACATTGACCAAATCCCAGCTATTCAGCCATTTCCACCTGGCACCTCCCGTCTGCTCCGGGGCTGGGGGGCTGTTCGGAACACGCTAGGAAGCTCGGCCGGGCATCACTCTGCTCCCGGGGAAGGGGAAGTTTCGCGAGCGGTCGCCCCGGGCCGTGCGGGGCCGTGCGGGGCCGTGCCGGGGCCGAGCCCCGCTGCCC
>VXAC01001277.1:386195-436144 GCA_013399225.1 Rhipidura dahli | reverse complement strand
GGCGGTCACACGGCCGCGGGGCGGGCGGGCTGAGCCCCCGGGGCGGCGGCGAGCGCTGCCGGGGCGGCTGTCGCGGGCACCTCGCGTCCGGCCCCGGGTTGGAGCGCCCCGGTGGCCTCCGTGAGAGCCGGCGGCTCCTCCGAGGCTGGGGTAGCCTCAGGAACGGCCTCGGGGACCAGCCCTGGGGTAGAGACCCAGTGACCTTGACCTGCTCTGGAATTTACTGTAAATTCTTCTTGGTGTCGGTTAGAGAAAATAACAAACCCCCTTCTGTTTCGTGTGGTCTTTTGCTGCATTGGCGGCATGGGCCTACCTGACTGCCTGCCTGTGTTTCACCTGTGCTTAGTGCATGGCTGGAGGTGTGACACTGCCCGGCTTCTTAAAGCCGGGCCAGGGCAGCGACACAGGCTTGCCTGTGTCTCAATTACTCGCTCCTTGCATCACAGAGGCTTGCAAGCTTTCTCTGAGGTTTCTGGAGAGATTTTCAAAGGCCCACCGAGTTTCTGTGTTCTCTGCGCGTTCCCAGAGCTGGAGCGTTCTGAAACCAGACAGGCCGGGTGTCAGCAGGTGTGTAACTGCTCAGGATAAAGCTTGGGTTTCTCCATTTTGTGTTTTATTTTAACTGAGTGAGAGCGTGCTCAACTCTCCTTTAGGGAACCTGTGTGTTGTGTGGCAGATTGGTGTATCATCCCTATGACTTTTCACTGAGATGGCGTTCCCTACTTGATGAAGGCATAGCTTGAGCTTCTGGAGGTGTGAAATAAAACACACAATATCTCACTCTTGTAGCACATGCTTCTCTGACAAAGCGAATCCCAGGCTCAAGGGTGCTGGTAGCCCCCAGGGACCCGTTCATACCTCTGCCAAGATAGAAATAACTTAAGTGAATTTCATTTCAGTTTTGCTTCCCTGTTGCAAGGCTATCTATGTTTGGAAACCTGTTTTGGTTTGAAACAGGACAATTTACAGAAATGCGTGTCCATAGTTAGAAGTGCTGCGAAGCAATAGAGGGTCTCAGTTTTGCTCGTTCTGTCACTTAAGTTCCTGTTTCCATCCCATTCAGTCACAAAGTGTAGATTTTGCAGCTGGTGCAGGGCAACTGTCTCCTGTGGGAGCCTGTGTGCAGGGGTGATTCCAGGCATGCCTTGGACGGGGGTGAAATGTGACACTGAAATTCTTCCTGTTTGTGATGGTGGCCTCCAAGGCCCTGATGCTGATTGCCATTGTGGGCTCCTGTTTTTCTGATTGAAACTGTGCCCTGTTCCTTGGACAGAAATAGAAAGCTGGCCGGGGCCGTGTCCGGTTCCCGGACGCGGTGGGAGCGCGGCTGTGCAGCAGCATGGCTCTGGAGCAACGTGTGCTGTGCCAGCAGTGCCCTCCTGAAGAGATGGACTGACAGCCGAGCAGGCACACGAGGCTTTGAGCACCGTGTGTGCCTTGGTTTATGGCACTATTTCCCACAGACTGCAGGCACTCAGGGAGGTAGCTGATTTTTTTTTTTTCCAGTTTTGCCTTAGCTCATCCTTTTCTGCCTTTGGGAGGAGCAAGCCAGTGTCAAAGTGCAGGGCTTGTAGTTGGAGGAAGAAACAATAAGACCATTCTTCCTCCAAGTCCCTGGCTATTTAACTTCAGAGCTTGACCTGCTTTGCTGGCAGCATGATGTTTCTGTAGCAAATATACTGAAAGGCCTGATCTGGTCATGTACCCACCAGCTGTTGAACTTGTTGGAAAGGAACACTGGGAGCATAAAATGGTCTTGAAACTTACAATAATGCATTAATTTCTGAAAGTGGGTTCTTCTGCTGTATATGTGTCCCAGCCAGAGCCCATCAGTGTGTGTGGTCAGTCACCTCAGTGGAGCCAGCAGAAAAGTATGCCTAGGATAAACTAATAAAGGCGGATGAGCTAACAAGGAAATGGGAGAGAACAAGCAAAAAGGATATAAACAAACTTGGGAGTGCTGGCAGAAGGGGAGGTGTGTGTGACTGTGGGCATGGGCCGTGGGAAGAAGGCTGTGCCAGAAACAGGCAGTCCCAGAAGGCCTCTCCTGCATCTGGGCATCAAACTCCCTGGGACACTACGCTGCTGCCTTGAGGCATGCCTGGTTCAAGGGTTGGGAAGTGTTCGGGATAGGGCCAGCAGCATGGTGGCTGCTTGTCTGAGAGTGCATCCTGTCCCTCTCGTCCTGCAGCCATCCCACCCTGCTCTGCTGCATGCTGCTTGGGGCTGGTGCTGGCGGGATGCACAGGGACTCTTTCTGTTAGGGACACATTCTTTCCCCACTGGCTTTGTCTGGGTGGCCCCACAATGTTCTGAAACTTCTTCCTGCCCCAGAGCTCACATCCGGCTTCCCTTGGCTGCTGGGGTGTGCTGGGGACTGGATGTGGCCCCACAGCTGAGAACGACTTCCAGGGAGCATGCTCCCAACTAATGGGGAAAATGTTCTTCTCATTGTTTGGCCTGTTCCCAGAATAACCCTGCAGTGAGTGGTTTGGCACAGGCAGCTTACTGCAGGATGCTGACGGGCCATATCCTGGGCTGAGGGCTCGGCCACTGTGATGGTTGGTGGGTGTGCAGGTCAAACTCACGTTGCTAAAGAGAATTAAAATAACAAGCTACCTAATAGGGATATTTATAGAAACCTGATCCTTAATGTAATCTCTTCTTTCACTGTTTGTTTTTTCATTTTTAAGTTAAAAGGTGCAATGGAAAAGAAACCAAACTTTGTTGACGCCCTTGTGAAGAAGTGCAGTGTAACTGATGGTCTGTGTGATTGCTGAGCCAGAGACTCCCCTCTGACCTGTGCAGAGCTCACAAAAACATTTATCCCAGCGTGCAAGCAGACTGCTGCTGCTCCCTGTCTGTTCCAGACACATCCTCAGTGCCACTTGCACAGCAGGAAGCTGCCCAGAGTGACCGACCTGGTGTGGCAGGGCCTGGCCATGCCTCAGTGGCCCTGGCAGGTTCACCCTCTGTGCCCGCCATCCCTGTTGGCTGCAGGTGCAGGCCGGGGGAAGGTGCTGGGCTTGCTGGCACGGAGCTGGGTGTCCCCTGCTGCAGCAGGTGCTGCTTGGGGCCCTGTGCCGGTGCTGGGTGCGTTACCCGCCGCGGCGAGGCGGAAAGCCCCATGCCCAGCGCTGCTGCCATAGAGGGGCTTTGTGTGAGCCAGCACAAAGTGAGGATTGATGCTGTCTCCCCTCCCCCTGCTGTGCCTAGCAGGGCTGCAAATGCCTCCCACAAAGGTGCCCTTCTTCCTTTGCTGAGGACAGGGTGCTGGTGGGCTGGGGGGGATGGCTCTGTGGCACCATGCTGTGGCTTGGAGCACCCACTCCCCAGTCTGTGCTGGTGCCGGGGACCTCCTCGTCCTCAGCCTTGCCCGGGCTGACCTGGCAGCTGCTCCAGTTCCCCGCGGCAGGCCCCAACATGGGGAGATGGGACCTGGGCAGTGTTCAGCAGCAGCCACTTCACGAGTACGCGTTTGGTGGAGGCACCGTGTGAGCAGATCTGGTTCCCTGCAGTGCAGCTGCAGCTGTGTTGGAACCTGCTGTGTGGTGTTCTTAACACGCTGGGGAATACCATAATTTACCTGGATTTCAGTTCAGAATGGCCTAAGAGAAGCTTATGTCAGCATTCATTATCTCCCAGCTCCTCCCAGTGTGTAGTAACAAGTCACCACACTGTTGAGAGTGGCTTGAAAAAGTTTCAGAAAATGTTCACAAAGAACAGATTGTAAGCTCTTTGTTAAGTTCACGTTATGTTTGTTCCCTGCTGTGCGTTTGGGGTTCTGCATTATTTTTGAGGTGTCTGGATTAGCTGTGGGGTGGCACAGGGTCTGTCCTGGCTGTGCCGGTGCCTCCAGCGTTCCTGCAGCAGGGTCCTGTGCTCCTCGCCCACCCTGGGGACAGGGAGCCTGCTGGGAGAGGAGGCTGAGCCCCTGTGGCTCAGGCTGTGCTTACCATCATGCTTTGAAGGTTTGAGCTGCTTTGGGAGCGAAGAGGGTTCACTTTGCTCTGTCTGTGCTGGATGTGTGTCCCGGTGCTGAAGCAGAGCTCTCTCCTCTGGTTTATCAGCAGTAGTGTTTGCACCATTGCTGGTCACTAGCATCTGTTGTTTTGGACTCCTCAAACGGTCTGGCTGTTCATGTGACGTTATTTATTATTTACATAGGGCCCAGACTTGCTCTTTTTTATTGCCTGCAGCACGATGTTTGTTCAGACTGGGCATTGTGAAGTGTAAACCCAGGTCCCACTGGCACCAGTACTCACCTCTGCCTTTTCTAGAAGCAGTAAGTAACCAGCCGTCTAAATGGCCTAGAAATGCTGGGGTTTCATTGCTCTGAGGAGGGAATTGAATTAGGCAGCTCTGGTTCACGGCTTGCCTGGCTGTGCAGCAGTGATGCTTGTTTACACAAAGCACTTGCCCTTTTGTCTTGGGGTGCGTGGGGGGAGGTTTCCTGGGGCATTCCTGCCTGAAAGCCAGGGAAGATTTGCTTTAACTGGCTGCCTCTGCAGGAGACCACATGCTGAGGCAGTGACACCTTTCCCCATCCTCCACCTCGGTTGTTTCAGCCCCTTTCTTGTCCTCTCCTCTTGCTTCTTGCAGCAGCATCCCTCTGAAATTAGTTGGTCTTACCTGCTTCTGTCCCTTTAGCCTATCTCCCTCCCGTGACGTTCTTGGTGATGTGTCTCTTCTGGAAGATGCTCAGGCCTCCTCAAGGCCTCTCTGCTTTGCACCAGCCCACCCTGTGCTTCCTCTGTGCTCCTTGGTGTTGAGGCTCCCTGCAGCCACTGCGGTTCTGCATCCAGCGCCAGAGACATCTGTGCTGCTCCTTGAAAATGGTCTGGCTGAGGGGGGTGTGATGGCACTGAAGACTCATGGGGGAACCCCCAGCATGTCTTAACACCCACAGTGGATGGGGAACCTCCCTCTAAAGCCATTAGGAGCAGATTTCTTGCTGTTTAAAATGACAGAGCTGCTTCAACCAGCCTGACTTGGGGATAAATTTTGTTCTCTTATTGGGAGGGAAGGGATTGAGCTTTGGTTTTCCTGTCATTGCTAGATGGAGACCAGCCCACAGAAGCAACAAAATAAGTCTCAGAGGCTGCCAGCTCAAATTCCAAACCTATTTGGCATTGCACAAATATACTCTCTTATTAAAAGGAAATGAAAGTGCAGAAGGTGTGTCTGGCCTAATCCTGTGTTTACCTTGGCCGTCTGTGGTGTGTCAGCACAGACACTGTGGCATGCATGTGTGCTCTTGGTTCTCTGGCTTCTGCTGGGGTGTGCTGCCCAGCAGCCCTTTAATTCTGCTGCTCTCTTCCAGGATCAGTCCATGATGCCTGAGGTGCGGGACCTCACCGATGCCTTGCCCGACCTGCCGATGGATCCCATCACAGGCGTTGGTGTGGTCGCGTCCCGGAGCCGAGCACCGACTGGATATGATGTAGTAAGTGGAGCTGTTTGAGCTGCTGCTGCAGCTGATGCTTTGTTTTCTGCACTAATGAGGCTTTATTTTGTTGGGAACTGCAAGTTCCAGAGAGAACTTGCCTTCGAACTGTGCTGTGAGGAGTCGTTTGGTAGCCAGCTGCCCACCTTTCAGCCCTCAGCACTCAGTGCTTTCCTTCAGCCGAGGGTTGTGGGTGTAAATGTGCCACTTCATCTTTGCCACTCCAGAGGAGCTTTATTTCCTGGAGGAGGGGTTTACAGAAACAGCTGACCACTGTGGCAAGCAAATTTAATAATCCTAGTAACATTCATCCTGAAGGAGTCCTAAGTATTGTAGAAATTATATCTCTAAAATAAATGGATCCCGCATCAGCTGTTTAATCCCACATACCAGCACTACACAATGATGATGAGAAGCTCCAGAATGGGAATCAAAGAGTTTTGCATCCAGCTGAAATTGCAAGGATGATTTTGATGGGCAGAATGCAAACCTCTAAGGTTTGGCAGGAGACTGGCAGCAGGAAAAGGCAGCTGGATACAGCAGAGATGAATGTGTGTGTAGATAAAGGGAGGTCACTGTTCAACAGCTGCTTGTTCCTTGGATTAGTTGCTGTGTAACCAACAGCAGGATGTTTCTCCTTGTAGATTAGTGTCCCAGTCTGTGAAATATAAAATACTGACCTTGCAGAGTTCTGCAGAGAAAGATTTGGCCTGTAGTTCATCTGCTCCCCTTTCTGTGTGTCCTGCTCCAACTGTGCTACATCACACCTTGGGTTTCCAGAGCCCCACAGCTTGTGTGGTGGGAGTGGAAGCCAGCTGACTTGAGGATTTGCTCCTACCTCTTCAGCTCTGGATCATTGCATACCTTGTTTAGTGTGAAGAAGTAAAATGGATCAGGCTGAAGTAAGGACACAAGGCGGGGGAAATTGTGAAAAGGCTCCTTAAAGACCTGGGAGGTTTTTACATTTACTGTGTTTTTCCAAGTGCTCATTACCTGTGTGAGCCAGGCTGTGTAATTAGCTGCTTGCCCTGATAAAGAAGCACGGGACAGTGTGAGACTTGTGATAACAGAATTGCATTTTGCCTAAATGGCTGGGCAGAGAGAGCGCTCACCCCAGATGGCCTGTCTGTGGCTTAATGGGGAGTTGCAGCGCTAACACAGTTTAAACTAAACATGATAAAAGAGTCTTCCTGTGGCTTAATCCAATTATGGTGGTGGTGTAATGCTGGTGAATGTGGGTCGCTCTCTCCTCAGGGCACAGTGAGGAGCTGCCTTTGCTCTGGTCGTGCTGCCTCACTGTCTGTCTGCTCACGAGGAGCACTGCCTGCCCTTGCAGCAGGCCATGGGGCAGTGCGTGCTGTCTGCTGTCCCTCCCTGAGCACGGCAGCCCTGCGGTGTGCCTGGGGGCTGCCAGCCACCCTCGGTGTCCCCTGTGCAGCACCTGCTGTCGAGGGGCCGTGCTGGGTGCCACACTGATGGGACAGGGGATGGTGGCAGGCAGGACTGTGCTGCTCTTGCCTGGCTGTTTGTGAAGGTGGCTTGGCTGTGAGTCAGTGCACTGGAGCGGTGTGTGGTGTGCCAGGTTGCCACTTCTCCATGACTTCTCTGGAACCTGGTCTGGCCCAGCTGAAAGCGTGAAGCTGAATGTGTACAAGTACACTGCTCAGCACAGCAGAGAAATTGTATTCTGAGACATGGGCAATGTGCAGTTCTGGGTGGTCTTGGGATCTGTGTTTCTGCAATACACAATTTCCTTAATGAGACATTGACAGCTGATAGCTGTAAAGCCTTGAGGAAGGCAGCTGTGACAGCTGCATCCCAGAAGTGTGCTCCTTGAAGCCCCCATAGTTAGAGGTGCACACTGCAGCCTGGAGAGGAGAACCACTCTCATCTTTTGGGAAGCATTAACAGCAGCATTTCTTGGGATGTTGTAGTCCCCTTAGGGATCCAATGGCTTTGTGTGTCACTACAGCATTCTGCAGCATTCAGTTCTACAGGTGGATTCACAGTTGCATCGGAAAGTGTTTCCTCATGTAGTTTCACTGATGGTTTCAAGTTTTGTAATGAAGTAACCAGCTCTTTCTGAGACTCCTATGTTATTTATAGGCTTTACCAGTTCCCCTTCTGTTTGTATCCTTCTCCAATGAACATCCTTTTCCCTTTTGTTCTCGTTAAAAGAAGTCTCCAGAAGCATGGTTGCTTTATCCCAGGTGTAAATTAAATGCCTAGAGATGTTCAGGTCCATTTCCCCAGTTCACTTGGAGCCCTAGGGCTCAGCCTGCTGCCCATCTGAAGCTGGCAGGCAGCAGTGCCTGGGGGGTTGTCTTGGCAAATGGGCCAGAGGTCTTTTTTCCTCTGTAGTTCTTTAGTTAGTCCATAATCTCTATTGCCTTTGTGTCTACTTAGAAAACAAATGCACTACTGGCATTTGTAATGACTGGCCAGGCCTTTCACAGCTGAAGCACCAAAGACTTGATTTTGCCAAAATGTTCAGAGTGTGTCTGAACGTAGATTCCTGAAAATCCAACCAAACTGGCAAGACCGAGTGTCTGGGTGGGGAGGAGAAGTGGGAGGCAGGAGCCTGGGATAGGAGAGAGGTGTGGTTCCCGTGCAGCTGTGTTCTTTGCTGCAGGCTGAACACCAGCTCCGTGGTGGGGTTTGCTCTGGGGCAGCGCCCGAGCGAGCTGCTCGCCCAGCAGGAGCAGCCCTGACTCTGCCGGAGGGGCAGATCAGCCTGCAGGGCAGGAGGTTGAAAGGACCTGCTTGCCAAAGAGCTGACTGTGGGAGCAGTAACACCGTCCTGAGTGCTGTGCAGCAGGTAGATCACCCTGTGCTTACTGGGGTGCCGCCTCCTTACTGCGTGGCATTCTGTCAAGTCCATCTGTTTGTAGCACGGCTGAGGAGTCTCCCCCAGCTTCAGCAGAGCCATTTCTTGTGCCCGGGGCACCGTGTGCTCAGTGCCAGGTGCTGTATCCTCTGTCTCACACGTTCCTCGTCTCTCAGCCAAGGAAGGACTGGGCCAGCTGGGGCTGCAGAATGCCAGTCCTGCTGGCCAGGTCTGCTGCAGCCTCTCTCACTTGGCTCCTGTCCTTAGGGCATGCTGATCACGCACGGCTCTGCTTCAAGAGCTGCTGAGACTTCTCCTTGCTTGCAGGAGCCCAGCAGGTGATGCAAGAAGTTTCCTGTTTATATTGCTCTGTTTTCTTTCCCCGTGAGTTTTCTGACAAGTTCATTCATGCTTGCATTCTCCAGGCTTGGAGAAAGTCTTCAGCAGGATGATGTGAAGGGAGAGCAGAGCACTCAGGGTGCATTGCTGGGGATGTCACCTGCAACTGTTGCAGTTTGGCAACTAGATTTAGATATGTAATGCATTAGAATGGCAGGGCTTTTCATAAAAAGGGTCTGGTTGGAGGTTTGGAGCTGTTTTCCTTGTTAGGTTGGACTGTGGCAGTGCCAGGCCTCCCTCCAGAGGGGCAGCGGTGCCAGGCCCTTCGGATGCCTTGGCTGTGATGCAACTGTGCCCTGTCAGTGAGTGGTAGAGAAAGTGATACCAACTGAAGGGATGTACATCCACCTCAAAAATGCAGTATTTTTGTAAATTGTGAAGTTTCTTAAGCTTTCAGAGGTTAGATAAAAAGTGCATTTGATAGCAAGTTGTAGTACCAGTTTTGCAGTTGGATCTGTTGCTGCCTGTTGATTTTTGGGCATCTTAACATAGCTGCCTAGCACAAAACTTGAACCATATCAATTAACAAAGTGGTGAAATCTGGGTCTTGTCTTTCTAACTGTTTCTCACAAGATCTGGAGTTCAAGCTGACCGTCCCTATATGCCAGCAGTTTTCCCAAGCAGACTGTTTCCTGCATATCTTTTCACCAGGATTGACTTACCCACTGGGGAGGGAGATGCATGTGGATTTTACATATTCCTGAACTAGCAGTTCAGGAAAGATTTGAATTCAGGGAATTGAAATAAGCAAAAAATGTCACCAAAATCCTATTCTAAAGTGTGGCTGTTTAAAAATCAGGCATGTTTCTTTGCAGAGGCCTGAGCACAAAAGCTATGTGTGTTGTATAATGGCTTGAGCTGAGCTGGGGCTTGTGAACAGCAGTTGCCAGAATTTGGGGAGCAGTCAGTGTGCTTTGCTGCTTTGATCGGACCGTAAAGCCTGTCTCTCTGCAGCACTAGGGATAATCAGAGGCCTTGGCAGCACACAGCTCTTGCTTCCTGCACCCTGGGCAGTCTCAGCTCAACAAAACATGGGTGCAAATAGTGACAAGTGTCAGCTCTTTGTTATCAGGCTGCTCTGGGGCCAAGGACTCGCTCAGTGTGATTAGGCTCACAAGAGCTGCAGTGGAGCAGTTTGGAGCAGTTTGTCCCATCTGAGGGGCATTAGGCAGAAGTTCAGCTGTGCTTCTGTGGAGCTCCAGACTGCGCTGGAGTCTCCTGTTGGAGACGTCAGTTGGGTGCTAGTCTGATGGGGTAATCTTGTTTCCGCTGCCCTTCTCCTTGTGTTTGCCTTCTTGCCTCCTCTCTTACTCAACCTCAAGCCCCTCCCCAGTGCATGGTGCTGCCTCCTGCCCACTCCTTGAATCAGCTTAAAGTGAGATTTTCTCCTGCACATCCGTGTTTAACACGCATGTGTTCTGTGGGGGGTCCAGGGTCTGTTTCCTTACCCGCCACCATCATGTGCCATCAATTCAGCTGGATGTGGGGTTGCATTTGAAAGGGACATTTGGAGGGTGTGTCCTTGCATGCAGCTCTGCTACTAAAATCCACCAGTGACCAGGGATTTCCCCACCTGCTGGCAGCAGCTTTTTGACCTGGGAGCCAGAATTCCTTGATGGCTTTCCATGAAAATAGTCCCTAGATGGGTCAGTTTCTGTGCTCTGTCTTCACGGACCCTCCCAGTGTGCCTGGTGTGCCCTTGTGTGCAGGGTTGTAATGAATGCCTCGTTGTGCTGACTTTTCCAAACTATTGTTTGGAGACTTGTAACCAAAGGTGCAGTTTTCTTATTAGAATAGCCGTTGTCAGTGCATCTTTAATCAAGGGTCTCCTGAGAGACAGCATTTTTAGAACTTCCTTTTTATACCTCCTCTTGAAAGTTCTTTGCACTGCACCTTGTGAAGAAACTAATGAGATGCTGTGAAAGTTTGGGCTGCTGTTAATTAGGAGAGGTCTGAGGAAGAAGTACTGCACATGTATTAACTTTATCTTGGTTCACATGTCTCCTCTCTCCCTCTGTCTCTTCTTTGCAGGTTGCACAAACAGCAGATGGCTTGGATGCTGACCTGTGGAAAGATGGCTTATTTAAATCCAAGGTCACACGGTACCTGTGCTTCACCAGATCATTTTCAAAAGAAAATGTAAGTCCGTTTGCTGAGTGTCTGCATGATTTGCATGTGCGCCTGGTACACTCTTACCCATAAGATGATTCATTTTATAGAGCCAATTATAATTCAAGCAGGCATTTCGCTGAGTTCGGGTGAGTAAGGAGGCAAACTGCAATGGCAGGATATTTGCATTTTGTGTTTTTCGTGGAAAGAAATTGCTGACAAAATCTTCTGCAATAAAAGAAACAGAAAAGGGAACGTATGTATTTCAGCAGCCTCTCACACTTAGTTCCAGTTGCAGCAATGGGTGCTGAACACTCATGGTCCTGACTGATTTCTAACTCAAATTCCTCAAGAAACAAAGAATGCAGGTAGTGTTGGTGAAGGAAATGTTGGTTTCTGAATCCAGGGGCATCACTGATATTTTATTGCAGGATTAGCTTGCTTTCTTTGTTGGTTTTGGTGCTGATTCTTGAAAATGTGCCCACATTGTGCATATGCTACCACATTCCTGTAATCTGGTCTGACTATTAAGTACTTTGTGATTAGCAGCAGTTGTCTGCCCACACTTTCTGCGGAGGAGAAGAGACTGTGTGCAGCAAGAGCTTCTTGCATTCTGCTGTGGTTTGGGTTGAGGCTGCTGTGGAAACTTTCTTTTTTCTGTAGGAACTGTTGACTTCTGCAATGAATGCACTCCATCTAGTGGGTAATCCTGCTTTTGGTCGCGTTTTGGATATTCACGGCGACTCAGTTGGCAGGCTCTGGAAGTACCATTTTGTACTTGTGCTTTCACCATGACGGGAACAGAAAAGTGATGGCAACTCCAGGGACTGCTCACGGGTCCTAGCAGGAGAGCTGGGGGTTGCCAGTTCCCAGCATTTCACCTTTATTCCATCCGCTTCCCTGCCTGCCTCTGGATTAAAGTAAAGCTCCAGAGCCATGGGAAATATCACTTCCTGAGGTGGATGGGCAATAATTGTGCTTTTCATCCCAGAGTATATGCAGTTGCAGGAATAGCAGCCCTGGAATAGGCAGGGAGGCTATTAAATAGGCTTGTGCTGATTTGAATATTACGTTTATCTGTAGCTACCTGAAATGTGAAGTTGTCAGAAATAATTACAGGACAGTAGCAGCTGCTGGCAGTGTAAATACCCTCAGCTGGTGCCTGTTGGACTTTTGGCAGGAACCCTGGGCTCGGCATGGTTTGGGACTACCTTCTTCATATTGATGAGGCATGAATTAAAGCAAAGGTTTCCCTCAGTCCTCTTGCTCACATGGGGTCTGTGAGGTGCTTCCCTGTTGGGAACATCTGAGGGCTAAGAGGCCTCAGTTCCCTCATCTGGGAGGAAGGGAGGTGAGAGGCTCCTCTCTCCCCTGGATGCTGATGTGTTGCTGCACTTCAGGTTGCAGTGGTTTTACCATCCAGGGGTTTCTTCTGCATTTAGCAAAACACAGGGAACTCTTTTCTTCTGCAGAACATGTTGTAGTTAGGAGAGTTAATGTACTTCAGATATCTGGGTTAGAGCAGAGTCGGTCTGTTTAGCAGAATCATCGTTCTCAACAGTTTCCAGTATCTGACCCTTATGAGGACATTGCTGTATCTGAGTGTGAGGAGGCTCTGGATGGTGGGTCTCAGATGGGGGGGCTTTGCCCCCTCTTCCCCTGTGCACATGGCAGAGCTGGCTCCCAGGGTTCCAGCAGTTAACAAACTCATTGGAGGCACCTCTCCTGCCTGTCTGCTGCTGATGGAGGAGTGATTGGTGGTTCAGCAGAAAGTTGCCACTGATGTAACACACAGCTTAAATAAATAAAACATGAAAGATGAATCAGCAGCAATATTTTGTCTGCTGTTTGCTGTGCCAGGACCGTGTTAACTGACACATTCAGACTTGGCAGCATCCAACACTGCTTGCTCCAAGATGCCTTGGACATGGTGGGGGTCAGAGGCATTTGGGGGCTGCCCAGCTTTGACCTCTTCATGTGTCATACTTATGTCTGGTGGGACAGGGCTGCAGGCATGCTGACCCTTCTGGTGAGGAGCTGACCATAAAATGCAGAACCTCCCAAAAATAAACTCAGACCTGACCTCCCCTTATTTCACAGCCTGCAAATGTAAATGTTTTGTAAGTAGTTTAGTGAAATAATCAGAGATTACAGGTTTGTCTGAAAAATTCTTGCCAGATAAAAACTAAAGGAAGTACTTAGCAACTAGAACAGTAAAACTCACTGACATGGTTTGATGGTTTGGGATGAAATTTCAATTGTTCTGTACTGTGTTTCTCTTTATAAAGGCTGTGCAGTGCCTAAAATGTGGAAATCTTTCATATGTGAATCCAGATTATTGGCAGCAGTGCTGGTTTCATCGAAAACTGCAAAGAAAATCTGGTCTCTAAACTGTTGTGGAGGCTGTCACTCTGAATTCAGCTCTGAGCTCTTCAAGCCTTGATTAATAGGACAGGGCATGAGTTCAGAATTCATATGGACTCCAAATGAAGTTCATCATTCCAAATGGCTTGTGCTTCTGGAGTGCACTGCATTTGGAGCTAGAACCCTGTCTATTCAGTACTAATTAGCTAATGCATGTAATAACTTTGGCTATGTGTGCATAAGCCATCATCCTGTAATGCTTTCTGCTGTTGCTGTCATGGAAATGTCATGTTGCTGTTGTAGATGTAGAGTGTGTAAGAGCTGAGGGGACTTGCTCAGTGGATGAGTTGGTGAAGGTAGTACTTCCAACTGCTGTGCTTTCTAAGGGAGGAATGGGGTTGTGCTTCCAAGGATCTGGAAGTATGGCAGTGGATGAGGTGTTAGAATTTTGAATGCTGAAAGTTGTCTGGTATCTCCTAGTCAGTCACTGGTTCCTGCAGAGAGGACCCTGCAATGGTTGGCTCGGTACATTCTTCCCATTTCTGAAGTTGTGGTCAGATACAATGACAAGGCATCTCGGGGTTCAGGGGGGGAAGATCTGGGGTTTGATTTGGTGACGTTGTAAGCAACCATTTCTTTTCTCTCTCCAAAGAGTCATTTAGGCAATGTCTTGGTTGATATGAAGCTCATTGATATCAAGGACACTTTACCTGTGGGTTTCATCCCCATCCAGGAGACCATTGATACACGTAAGTTGACATCTGTTCCTCAGTCCCACTCTGCCAGTGCCTGTGTGGTCAGGCACAGGAGGGCCATGTCCCAGGCCATGGAGGGTCACTCTTGGCCCTGCTGCTCTCTGGGGTGGCATGTGCACATGCAGGGCTGCAATAAAACAGCCTTTGGTTTTCTTGTCCTCCTCAGGCTGTTTAATGGGTCTGCCTGTCTGTCTCCACTCACCTGCTGTGGTCCCATGGCTCCAGGGCAGGAAGAGAGGGTTTCTTTTTTCATTTTGAAGGATGCACTGGGCCTAGCAGGAGTAGAGCTGCCGTGCCAGGGGGTGTTCACACTGAAAGGAGGGGTGTGCTCATGGCTCTAGATTTGTGCCCACTCACTGTACATCTCCCACCATGAACAAACGTTGGGCTGGGGGGGTCAGGTGTGTTTGTGCTTGCTGAGACAAGGCACAAGTGCCGTGTCCAGGGGGAATACCATCCTTGTTTCTGCAGGGTAGAATTGCTTCACGGCAGCATTTAAGTGAGCAGCTCCCAAACAATGTGTTCAGCTCCCCTGGGACTCATGGCAGCAGCAGCTGGAACCACGTCTGGTGGCAGCTCTGTGCTCTGCAGCAGGCACAGAGGGCATTGGGCTGCCAGGGGACAAACCCCATGGGAGTGGAGCACGAGAGGATGGCAGGACTGGTGCTGGTGCTCGGTGTGCAGCTGCTGATCACAGGAGGGCTGCTCCCAGTGCATGCCAGTGGTGAAATCAGCCTAGGAATGAGCAGAAAGGAGTTACATGAACCTGCTTTGCAGGCAGTCATTCATCCAGGGCTGCAGCACACGAGGATGGTTTTTCTGTCACTGTGATCTGGTTCTGATTGGAACCTGCAGCCTGGAAGTGAAAGACTCTGAAGACCATTCCCTCAGGTCACCCTCTGCTTCTGGAAAATTCTTGGGCACATGAGGTAGAATTGTTGGCTTATCCTGCTCACCCTTGGTAGTGCTGGACCTTACTGTGTGCTGCTTCAATTTCTGTGAAAGTCCTGGTGGAAAGGTGGAAGAGGGCTTTGTCACCAATTTGAAATGCTTTGGGTTGTGACTGTGACAGCCTTTAAAGCAGAGGCACTGCCTGCACTAAGGAAGTGGTGTGAAAGAGAACATAGACAAAGGCAAATAGTCAGCTTTGTACTTGCAGAGCAAGTCAAATAGGAGCCACTGATTGTGTTCAGAGTTAGATTTGTGGTTACAGGTGTCTCTGTGCTCCGCTCTGAGTGGCAGCTGACTCGCAGTTAATACATGTAATACAGTACTCCTTAGTACTTCCTGAGATTTCCTGGAAGCCTTTAGGATTTAAATCCTAGACTTCTAAAATCAGTTTTAGGCACTTCAAACAGAAGCCTTACTTTTTCAAAGCAGGAGAAGACTAGACTTCAGGGATGCAGGTATTTACCATCTACAGCATTGTAACTGCAGGCTGCATGCACAGATGCTCTCTTGGCACACCTCACACTGTCTGTAGGTTATTGGTGCTAGTGCAGCAGCACATTCCAGAGGCTGGGATGCATTGCTGTTTCCCAAGGTGCGGCTTACGAAACAGGAGGAGCCTATGGAGACAGGGCTGCTCACCATCTGTTGAAGTGACAGCATATTTTAAGTTGGAGGGTATTTATTCATATTAAGATGAAAGGTTTTTATTTTGCAGACACTTTTTTGTAGTTGCTGGTTGTTCCTAGATTTTCATTCAGTGTCTGCTCTTTAGATTTTCAGTATATCAGTAGACTTCTGTCCTGCTTTCCAAGTGCCTGCATCCAAACAGGAATCTCACCTGGCCCACCCTGAGCCTCCCTAGGGTGAGATGGAGCACCACAAATCCGTGTCTGTGTGTCAGTGCCAGCTGTGGTCACAGACAACACCAGAGCTGGTTCTGGATTGTGTCTGCATGCTTGTAAACAGCCTGAAGTCTGTAAATTCTTCATACAGATAAGCCTTAACTCTGATGGGCTTGAGTTTCTCGTGATGGAAAACATGGAAACAAGTGGGATTGCTCTGTGACACACAGCAGAAAGGGCTGTGCAGCGTGTTCATCCACCCTCAGAGCCGGGTCAGAGCAGCGCAGCTGCCTCGTGGGAGGTCCTGGCAGTTGTTGCCTTGTGAATCTGGTTTGTCCTTACAGAGAACCAGGGCAAACATGCTGGGAGTATCATTTCTGTGCCTGCTGACTTGATCAGGAGGTGTCCCTAACACTTGGGATGTGTGAGGTTTGGACAGACAGCTCTTAGACTCAGCCTCTCTGCATGGCAGGCTCTGCCTGCTCCTGCTCACAGGGGGTTGGAGGTAGCAGAATGAACTGACCGGTTGTGTCAGAAGATTCCAGGTACGTTCCTAGAGGCAGTGCTTGTGGGAGGAATGTTTAGATATGGCTGTCAAGGCCAGTGAGGCAAACATTACCTGGGAAGGAGCAAGGGGGTGCGAGAGGCATGCGGAACTGGCAGAGTCCCCTGCTGTTCTGTGGGGCAGCACCGGGGCACACGTGGGAGCTGATCTGTGCAGCAGGCAGGAGGAGGTCTGGTTATTGCAGTGCCAATAACACATCTCCTGACTGAGCATTCCTCACTGAATGGCACTGCAGTGGCTGGTTTGTTGACATATGTCTGTTCTTTGGCACCAGTTCTGCCATAATTATCTGCCTAATATCTGGAGAGAATATAAATAACATTTATAATCTAATCTTGCATAAAACCCACCCTGTATTCTGGGTTGTTTTTGCAGAAGAAACAGCTTTCAGAAAGAAGAGGCTGTGCATTAAGTTCATCCCTCGAGATTCTACAGAGGCAGCAATCTGTGATATCCGAATCCTGGGGAGGTCTAAGCAAGCCCCTCCTCAGTACACATTCATAGGGTGAGTACCCCTCCCTCCGAGGCTGTTGGCACAAATGCAGTTATAGCAAAGCAAGGCACCCAGTGCTCCTGTAATTACCAAGTAGTAGCTTGTAGGAGCTGAAGCTTATCATTAGAAAAGTCTAAGTAAGTACAAGTGTCACTGAGTTTGATGTAGGAATTAACTCACCCCCCCTTTTTTTTTAATTACACTTGTTCTCGCTGACCGAGGTGTTTGTGAAACTCCTCGGTGCCTGCTGCTTGTGCATGTGTGCAGCATTTGTTGGTAGCACTGATGCTTGGTGTTGGTTCCCCAGGGAGCTGAACAGCATGGGCATCTGGTACCGGATGGGCAGAGTGCCCCGCAACCACGACTCGGCACAGCCCGCGCCTCCTCCTGCCCCAGCACCAGCTTCCACGCCTGCTCCCAACCTGCCAAGGTAGGTTTTCTGCATTCCAGCTCTTTCTGCTTGATGCTGCATGTCTTGTGGTTACTAACCTTGCTTGGGAAACCAAGACCGGGGTGCTGCATCGGTATGGAATAATTGTGTCACAGTCTGATGAGGGAACGTGCTGTTTGCTGAAGTATTTGCCTGCTGGAAGTTCCTTTGCCTGTTTTGTGAAGAAAAATGGGTGAAGAAGCCAGAAGAAAGAAGAAGCCTTCAGAGGAAGGGAAACAGCAAAGAGTACCTTTCCTTTGCTTCAAACTATGCAGGATGTTGTGGTTTCCAACACATACATGTGGGTCAGCTCAGGAGGGTGAGCCAGAGCTGCAGCCAAGCCGATTGTTCTCCTTGACCAGAGGAAGGGAGAAGTGTCTCTACAGACTTTAGAAGGGAAGCAGGTTTTGCTCATCTCTGTGATCAGTCCATTCATGGTTTGAAGTACTGGTTCTTGTTTTTTTATTTTTTTGAACCCAGTTGCTGAGCTCCAGTTATGCAGCTGACATGAGCCTGCACAGCAGCCTGCTCATCTTGCAGTGACTGACGGGAGCAGCACTGCTGGGCAGTGGTGTCTGTCCTGGCTGTGGACACATACAGACAGTATTTGTGTGTGTGTGTGAACAGGTGTGCTGGTGCATACAGCTTCATATACCAGCAGTGCTGTACTGACAGCTTCCTTGCTGGATTCTCTGGACAAAAACAAGTGTTGTTAAGCAGCAGGCCAGCCCAGACAGTGATTAAACTGAGCACTTTGCACTCCTGACGTCACTCTGAAAGCACAGCACCCAGTGTGAACTGTGCTCCTGCTGCTGAGGCTCAGGCTGGGCCAGGCCATTGCTGGGGACAGCATGTTCTCCTCGGGTCCCTTTGGGCTGTTGCTTATTTAAGTGTACGTGTGATTTTGCACTAGGCATTTTCTATGCTGCAGATACCTTCACACTGTTACAGTAACTAGGGAGAACTAGAATTTCGAAGGAGACAGCAGAGAGGAATTCCAGGGTGCAGGTTGTGTACGAAGGTCACTGTATCACATGGGTGGAAATTGCTCACGTCCTTTAGATTCTTGATTTACAGGTCATTTCAGAGTTACGCTTTTGAACCACTGCAACGTGTTCCCCAGAAAGCTATCAGGTACCTCCTTAAGGCAGGTGCGTGCATTTGGGCCTTCACCCATGACCCAGACTGAAATCCACTGTCCTGTGGTGGCTCTTTGAGCTCTCCAGAGCATTTGGGTGTTTCTTTCACTGAGAGTTTTGCTTGGTCACCTCATGCCCTGGCACAGTGTTTGCTGTCCTGTACTGTCAGATGTGCTGCAGGCAGAGATGCTGTCATGCTTCTCAGAGATGGAGGCAAAAGAGATGAAAAGCCAGCCGTTTTCTGGAGATTCCAGCCTGTCCCTCTAGGATGTGAGACATTATTTTGAAGCTCTGCTGGACATAAGCTAGATGCCAGCCCAGGCCATGTGAGATTAGAGAGAAAGATGTCTTAATTTTAGAGCACAGATCTTCATTTTCTTTCTACAAGAAATTCTGTCTGGGCAGATTTCTGCAGTAAAAAAAAAAAAAAATTATCATAGCAAGAGAATGTCAATGGCAGTGCTTAATCACTGAATGTGGAAGGATCACTTTATGGCTGACCAGGGAAGGCTGCAGAGCAGTGTCAGAGCTGCTGGGAACAGGGCCAAAATTAGAGCTCAAAGCATCAGTGACAGTCTGAAAAGAAGTGTTTACAAGGCTTATATATTTTATAACCTCTTGTTGTGCAGTTTATGGTTTACAATGGCTGCAAGGAAATTGGATCAGTTTTGTTTTACTTGCCAAATAAAGCAAATGTCAAAATAGTCAATATAAAATGTATTCTAATTTGGCTGAGTTAAACCAGCCAGTATGCAGTGGAATAATTGAATGTTACATTAATGCCTTGTAGTAAAGCGCACCTGTCGGTAGCCAGCTCCACTCTCACACCCCATGTGTGATTTACAGGTAACTTTTACACTACCAGTCTGATCATTCAAAGCATCTTTCATGTTTGTTTTTTTACTCGGGTTATTTATTATCCCATATATTTTTTAAGAAATAGAAATGTATATAAAGGCTCATCCTGCAAATATATAATTATTACAGGGAACACAGACAACTTGACGGCCTCTTCTAACACTATCAGCTGTATGGTGAGTTACTCAACACAGTGTTTGTGGAAGTTTGTAGTCACAAGTAATCTCTTATTTTCATGTCACCATAGAGAGAGGAGGTTACACTGGCAGCCAGTTTGCTGTTTTATTCCATATGGATATATCCTGACAGGAACAGCAGTGAGTTGTTCTGAAGCTGCCTCAGTAGTGAGGGAGAATCAGTGAGCAGTGCTGCATGGAGCACTGTGGAGAGTCTGCTGTTGGGCTGCTCACATATCTCAGCTGCTCTCTCCAGTTGCTGTCTGCATTACAGAATAATTCTGAATCAAGAATTGCTAACACTGGATGTAAACCAAACCCTTCTGTACAACGAAACCTTCTGAAATGGAAGGACTTTTTGCTGTGGGATATGTTTATTTCTGCACTAGCCCCTTTGTCTGGGGTGTAAGGGGCTGATGGCAGTGGATGGTGGCCCATCAGAGAGTTGTGGTATATCAGAGGTGTGACCTCCACAGGTTGGTGCACATCTGCTGCTCGTGTCACAGGGTTATGGCTCACAGTCAGGGCTGCACAAGGAGAGGCTTTGTTTGTTAGTTATGCTGGACTGCATATGGTATTTTTGAGCCATTTCTTCTCCTTTGTGTTTTCTGCTGCAGGCATCTGGCTCAATGGCCTCTAACAGCAGCCCTGGCACATCCTGGTGAGGGTGGCACGCTGTGCCATGGAGCGTGGCCGTGCCATTGTGCAGGCCATCAGGCTCCTTTACTGTCTTTTCTCTCCAGCTCCTGTCAGAGCTGCTTGGCACTAATGGCAGTCTGAAGAAATGCTTATTCAGGTTCCCATCCTGCTGCTGAAGGATGGCTTTTGTAGGCTCGAGTTCCCTGAGGGAGGTTGATGTAACTTGCCTCGGTACCTCTGCTCTGTGCATGAGGCTTGTGCTGCACAGCAGCCATCATTTTGGGGAGCAGGGAGGTAATCCTCCCCCAAAAGAGGGAGTGGTTACAGGTAACTCACCTGAGCTTTGGCACACCCCTGCTTCGCCCAGCCTGTGCATCTGTGACTGCCAGTTCCTGGGCTGGGGACTTGCAGAACAGCCATGTCACGAGTATTTGAGCAGTGTCTCTGGGCTCTGCTGTGCCTCAGACTCTGCTGGAGGAGGCTGGAGCAGGATTTGTTCTGTTCAAGTCTGGTTCCAGCGTTTTGTGAGCGAGTCCCTGACTGCTGTGAGTGCACACAGAACCAGCCGTGAGCTGTTCTGCCCTGCAGCTGCCTGTGCGGTGCCCCCATCCCCGCTGTGGTGCTCTCTGAGCCCGGGGGGCTTCTGTGGCGTGGGAGCACGTTCTGCATCCCTTCCCGAGGTGCAGCAGGAGCCTGTGCCACTGTCACTCAAACAGCCCGCTCAGAGTTTGTCAGCTGCAAGCAAGATGTCAGTCAGCGCTGTGGAAGTGTGTTTTGCAGTGACAGACATAATTGCACTTAACTTTTTGCGTGGATGTTATCAATCTGTGACGGATACTTTGGGGAAAGGAGCGCTCTGATTGCAGATGATGTGTCACAGGCATTTAATCTTCCTTTTGGAGAAACCAGGATTCAGTCACAACTTTCACTTGTTGATGCGAGGTTTTGGAAACGTAGATTCGCCCTGGCCCTGGGAATCGTTCAGTCGTTTGGTTTGTGAGGCTGTCATCTGAAAAGTTAATGATTTACCTGGAGAGGGGAGATCTGGCTGCAATCCATTTGCATTCCTGTCGTGTGTTGGCACAGCAGTGGGTGTGGCAGGTTCAGAAGGCCACAGCTCCTGCGGCTGCCTCCCAAGGATGTCTGTGCAGCAGCTGCTCTGCACCACCCTGGCTGGAGGTGTCCGGCTCCCCAGCAGCTCCTGCGTGGCCACAGGGCCCTGTGCTGGCCGGTCCAGGGGAGGTGCTGGTCCCTCTGGACTGCCCCAGCTGGGGCACGATGGCCAGGACAAAGCAGAGCCTGCTCCCGTCCCTGGTGCTGCCCCGTCCTGGGGCCCGGGCCCTGCAGAGCCTGTGCCACGCCAGACATGGAGCCAGCCTGACCCATGCAGCTGAAAAGCACAGAAACAGCTCGTTTTTGCTGCAGCTCAGCCCTGGCAGCTGTGGGTCCCTCCCTCCCTGCTCGGAACAGGTCAGTGTGTGCTACCAAGGGGTCAGGGCTCCAAACGCTGCACTGGCAGAGCACTGCACCAGGGAAGTGCAGCTCTGGCTTTGATTCACAGATAGCAATTGCTCTACTTAAATGCCTGTAGTAAGAGCAAGATATGTGAATTTTCCTTCTGACCTCCCTTTTTTCTCTGAAGTCCTTCTGAGTTACCTTTTCACTAGTTAAGCTGGCCCCTCCTTAGGAAAAGGAAGCAAATTTGTTCCTGTTCTCTGCTCCCAGTGGAGCTGCGTGTTGAGGAATGTAAGAATTTCTTTGCTAGGCAGAGAAGTCTGATTTTTCAAATTGATTTATTAATGGTGTTTGAAATTGGTGGTGTAAGCTTGGGAAGGGATCACTCTGTGGCTTTCTGCTGCAGGCTGATGATGTGCAATCTAGGCAGGTCATAAAGCAACGGCAACGAACCAGTGTGGAGACCCCGGCTGGGGCTAGGATGCACCAGCCTGGCTCTGCAGTGTGGTAATGGAAGGGAAGCCTTCTGCCTTTCCTATTTTTTAAGTAGCTACCATATTATTTAGAAACAGCTATAATATTTTTTTTTGTTTAAGTCATTTAAAATAGATTTTCATGAAGCATCTGTAAGGGAGAAGGTTCCAGGGCTTCAGTGCTAGGTGTAGAGAGAAGCCAAGTCCTGAGAAAGGACTGCCATTGCCCAGGGGCAACCACTGCTGATGGCTTGAGGGCCAGGATGCTTCCACAGAGCAGTGGGGGTCTGCCTTAAATCCCTCATCTGAACCAAATGCTGCCAGATAAGGAGTACTTAGGGATGGATGTTTCTGGTATGACTGGAAACTGTTCTGAGAAATGTTGCCAGTGGTATCCTTTCTGCAAAGTGCTGCTTTCATGATGGAGTTGCATTTTTTAATCTGTTTCATCAGGAGAGCTCTAAAGTAAAACCACCTTCTGATTTGCAACCAGGTGTAGAATCTTTTGTGCTGGAAAATACCTATAAAGTCAAGTAAAAAAAACAGTTATTAATTATTATATTTTGAAAATATTATGTGGCTTCAATGCTCAAGTCACTTGAATCGTGAAACACAGCACAGTATATTTCAAGTTTTTAGATTACGTTCTTACCAGAAGCCAAGGGTGTCGTAACGGCTGAGGTCACATCTCAGTAGCAATGGATTAAAAACACTGTGAGACTGAAACAGTAAGTTGAAGCCTGGAAGGAGTGTTTCCATGGATCCTCTCTGGTGGGGATGGTGAGAAATTAGATGTAAGAATGAAATGCCCATGGTGTGTATAGGCTGTGCAGATCTGAACACAATGGTTTGGGTGGGTAAGGGGGGCTGGCACATGTTTCTCCAAAGTCTGGTTCCCATAAAGGATTTGTTATGAAACGGCACTGACCGTGTGGCTTGCATCCAGCTCAGCTGGATGAAGACGTGCAAAAATTGGTCACAGGCCAGTATGCTTTAGTGGTAGAAAATGATGATTAGGAAAAAATGTTTAAACAATATGGTTGGTTTCCAGGCACAAGAGTCTGCTGCTGCAGCAGCTAAGGGAAGCCGTGAACTGTAATTAGAAGGAACCTGATGGATTTGGCTGACTTTGAGGATGCATTGAAAAATTTGTGGAGTGCTCTGACTGAAGAGGCTTCAATCTTCTTAGAGTCATTTTTCTTTTTAAAGAGCACTGTTCCTGCTATAGCAGTATTTCTGGAGGCATGTTTTCTTTGGGGCATAGCATAGGGTTGTTAAGTCCAAACCGGAGATATACATTTGGAGAAGCTGTGCTCTGGGTTGTTAAATAAAGCCCTGCAGGGAAACTGAGCTTTTTTCCCTAAAACTTGTGTGTTGTCTGCTATTTAATATGATCTCTGCCACTGCTGATTTGTAATCTGTGCTTTCACCCTGAAGTGCATGTGGTTGTGTTCAGATATTTCCTTTAAATCAATCACTTTCACCATTTTCCAAAACACTTCTTGAGTTTATTGCTTTTAGTAAAGTGTTTGGACTGTCATTATTTATTACTGGCAAAGTGCTGACAATGTGCTCTTCCCAAATGAGTCTTTATGTGGAATATTTGTTTAGCGGGTTTTGCAGGGGAGGCACCAGTGTTCCCTGCAGCCCTCCAGGGCAGTGGCCTGTGCTGGGGGGCTCGCCCCAGAGAGGGGCTTTGCTTCTGGCCTGTGGGCCTGGGCTTCATTGTGCTGATTAATTTGACAGAATTTAAAATCCTAACCAAGGAAGCTTACACCACATGTAATTTATCTTTCTGGAGTATTTCTGCTGTTTGGCAATTTTTCCCTACTGCTTCATTATCTGAAAACTCCTGACTCTGGAGAGCAGCTCGTGAAGGATGTGAGAGCCACATGCTTGCCGCGGCAGCCTCCTGAGACACGGCGCTGCTCAGCTGAGACAGCCACTTCATAAGCACTTCATGCTTGCAGGGCGAGGTCTCCCTTCTCAGATGCAGCCTCTGCCTATGAGGATTTAATGGGCTGCAGCTCAGACTTCCAAGCGGCGTAAATTAAACTTGTTGGGGTTTTTTTTTCTATTGTTTGGCAGCTGCTCTGTCCTAGTTACTCAAGTGCTCTGATCTGAATTAATCCCCATGTAGAGGAAGCTGCAGGAGCTTCATTCTGCATTAGGCCTTACATTTTGGGTGGCTGGTCTGCAGTGGATCACACGAGCATCGCTGGGGGTTGCGCGTTCAGCTCTCGTTGGAGAGAGGGGTGCAGCATCCCGTCCCCGTGGTGGTGCAGGGCTCTGGGGAGGGGACTGTGTGTGGAGTGTGCGCTGCCTTCCTCCTCTCCTACAGCTGGGAAAGCTAAATGGGGAGATCTGAATGTGGAAAGAATCGCTCACTCTCTTTTTCATTCTCTCCTGCATTTGGGCTTTTATAAAATCTGAATCTGGCACCCCAGTTCTGATTGACTCTTAGGAAACAGGATATTTTCATAGCTTGGAATGAGATGAAATGCTTGCAAAGCCCATATGTTGCTTGTTTTAGGGAAAAGGTCAGGAAGGTTTTAGAAAGTATTTAAATATTTGGTTTACACGATTAGAATAGATTGTCTGGAATGAAGTCCATTACCCGAGGTGATTCTTGCCTCGCAGTTTAGGTTTTCATTGCAGTTCTTTGGAGTATGAGGTAGGTGTTCTGGCATCTCAGTGCCCCAACACAGTCAAAGTTAAGGGCTGTGAATAAATACTGTAGCTGGGATCTAGCCACTGCTGGAACCACAGATGCCTGCTGTGGCAGTGGCTGCGAGCTGCAGCCTGGGAGATGCCTCCTGGTAGAGGGGGTGGTTGCCAAGTTCTCTGATGTCAGTTCATAGAACCCCAGCAGCTTCTTTCTTAGAAATGTTCCTTTTCCAGTCTCCATGAGCAAAGCTTTCACATTGGATTACATTTCTTGAGGGCTGCAGCCTGATACTAGCTTGTGTTAGGTGTGTTTTCAGCTTTCTACAGCTTGAAATTTAGTTGTTCTGTTCTCAGTTTTTCATGAGAAATGATCTTTGCATGATCATTGACTATAGAAAGTAAGGGGTCTTTTTTTGGTTTGGTTTGGTTTTTTTGAAAGGTATTCCCATGAGACTGCAGGTTTTGCAGCACTGTTCTGAAGGTCACTGTGAAAAAATCAACCTGTTCTGCCTCACAGTTCAGATACTGCTCTGGGTGTCACACTTGTACCACCCCAGAGTGTCACTGTTGGGTCCAAAGCCCAACTTACCATTGGGCTTTTGCTGTGCATTGTTGATATTTTTATATGAATTATGAAGCATCCTTTGATATCTGGCACTTCCCCTTGTGATCCTCTGTTCCTTTTTATGAGTACTTGCCCCCTCACTTCAAAAGCAGTTCATCACCTTCCTGCAGACAGTTCTTAATAACAGGTTTGGAACTGTCAGGCATTCGTGGGCCTGTTTTATGTGACTTTCTCTCCAAAAATGTTCAAAAAGTGGCCATAATGTGCACAGACCTCAAATCCCCTTCATCTGCACGTGAAGGATCTCCTCATCACATGCTGACTTGTTCTGTGGATTTGCTGAATAAAAGAACAACTGAAGTGAAGAGGGTGATTAAACTTGCTCTAAATTGTCTTGAAATTACCATACACTGGAGGAAGATATGTTTGGTATTGGAGCAGTGTGGGTTTGACTCTAGGCTGGAGCCCTGGGCCTGGCCATGCCGGGGCCGTGCATCCTCCCGCTGCACCAGGCTGCCTCATCGCTGGTCTTGGGGAGGAGGAGGAGAGATGCTTCTGGTGACAGTTCAAAAGGCACATAATTGGCACAGGGATAGTCTTTGTGAGTTGCCATTCCTCAACATCAGAGACTCACTAAAGTACTAATAATTACTGTTAATATCTTTCAGTGGAAACTTTCTGAGTAGACGAGCGCTGGTTGAGGCAGCGTTTAATGGCCGCTGCTGGCATGATCGGAATGCAAATAAGTGTTATTAGCCTAATGATTTTGCTGTCACCACGGTGTGCAGCAGTAGTGTTGTGAATATGTCATGCAGTAACCGTGAATTTGGAAAGTGTGTCAAAACACAACTTCAATTAGTTTGCTCTAATTATGACTCTAGAGAGTTCATAAGTATATCACTCCTCATTAAAAGAGATTTTCTTATATGGATTAATACAGCACATAAAGGGGTGTTTGAGCGATTGGAGGCAGGGCTGTGCAGAGGGAGGATGCCTATGGGGTGCTGGAGGTACAGCAGGTCTGGAGCGGCGCTGGGGCCCAGCCCCATCCTGTGAGCTCCTGGTGTGGGGCCAGGGCTGGGAAACCTCCCAGGCAGGAGCAAGTGGCTGTGCCAGGTCAGCTGTGGGCAGCAAGAGCCTGGTAGATGGTTCTGGACAGGCTCTTCAATTAAAAACAACCAAACCAACAACAAACCCCAAACCACAAAAGCCCTAGAAGGAACCACACTTGATGCTAAAATAGGGATGTGGCCCAAAAGCTTTGCTCTGGTAAAGGTCAAGGAGCACAAGCAGTCAGAAGTGCAAGCCTGTGCCAGCCTGGCCTCTCCAGAGGAGCCCTTGGGGATGCTGGGTGTCTGTTCCCCTTTCCCAGGATGTTTGTAGTGCATTTTGCACTCTGTCTTGTCACATTGCCTGGTCATGTTCCAGCTTTGCAGAACAGGAAAAGATTGTTGTGCTCACAGGTGAGCAGCTTGGTAAGGGTTAAAGTAGTAATTGTTTAAATCTTTTAGGCTTTCCTCCCAGTTCTGTGATAATTTGATGAAGAACTTCACCCTAATTAAATATTCAAATTAGGAATAAGTGTCAATATGGCTTCCCGGTGCCTGGAATGATGATTAATTGTATTCAAAACTCTAGTGGCCGCTGTAATCTAAACCAAACCGTTGTTCTTGATTATTTGTGCAAACATTTACCATGTTTTTGTTTTAAAATTTAAACTAGTAATTGATTTGCCATATGCCACAGAACTGCACATACTTTCACGGTATGTGTTTAGAAACTTGGGGACTTTGTAATTGGGATTTTCTTGCTTTTCAATGGCAGCCTCTTATTTTTGTCTTCTATAATGCAAAATGATTTGGCTCTCACAACACATAAGGAAAATGCATTATGCAATCAAGTTTGTAGGTATAAGCTTTATTGATCCTGGCCAAAGTTTACATTAATTTAAAATAAATTAAGCTTTGTTTCCCATTCCTCCCTACAAGGTCATCTTTTATAAAAAGAAAGGGGGAAGGGAAGAGCTGATTTCCATCCAGCAGTCACTGCCCTGTCTTGTGGTATTGCAGCTCATGTTCTTGGAGATATCTCTGGCTGCATGCATGCAGCTGGAGTGATGGAATGCCCAGTTGACACCAAGATGTCACCTTTGTCACCCTCCTGCCACAGCGGGAGTCCTTGTGGTGTCTTAGCGTCGGGCTCTCTGGAGGGCAGGGGTCAGCCTCTCCTACAGCACAAGTTTGTACAAACTCCTAAAAAATACTCTCCTTAGAAATGGGCCTTTTAAGTAGACCTGCTTTATTTACCTCCAGAATGATTTCTGCTGTGAAGAAAGCAGTTCCCCATAGAGGGCAGAGAAATTCAGTCTTTCTGCTGGCTGCCTTGGTGCCTTGGAAAGTATTTCTGGATACTTCTATTAAAAATCAGATGAGAAGCGTGTCATGCCCACAGGCAGTGGTCTCCTGTTTAAAGTGTGTTCATAAAAAACCTGCCTCTGCTCCAGAGACTCTCATGTGGATTGTGTTTTAAAAAGCAAACTGATAGCCAAATTCAAATATATTTTCACACCATCTTTTTTTTGGTTAAAAATAACTTTAGAAAGCACAAGCAAACTCCAGCTGATGTTTGCTTTTTCTTATTTTATCTGTGCTGTTCACCATCATCTGCATCTAGGGCTAAAAATACATTGTTCTTCCCAAAACGTGTCCTGTTTTTAAAGGCAGATAACTTCCAGATGATTCATGTGGTAGATAAAACCTGCTGGCTGAGGACGTGGGTTTGGTGCACTGCAGGAGGATACACAGGGCCCTGTCTCACACACAGGGCATCCAGGAGGACACAAAGGCTGCCTGGTTCTCCTGGCAGGAGGGCAATGCTCAGTGTCTGCCCACGTTCAGGAGCTGGGAGCTGCTCTCTCTGCCTCGCTGCACTGAGCCCCTCTGTGAAGAGCATGCATCTTTATTACGTGTGGCAATGCAGGCCCAGAAGATCAGTGATAACATTTTATTAACATTCACACAGACCCGGGATCTGCATTATAAAAACATGGATTTGGGTTAAAGGGGCAAAGTGGCGCTGGCTGTTCCTGGGTGGTGCCTCTCGTGGAGCTGCTGTGCCTGGCCAGGGCTGGATGGATGCCCTGCTGGGGTGGTGGCTGATGTTGCAGTCCTTGGTTGTTGGCCGAGCCCAGAGGGGTGGAGGGGGCCAGCACTGGGTGTAGACAGTTTGTAGACAGGTTTGGAAGCAATATTGAAATCAGCGTTTGCTGCTTAATCTGCCTGGAGCCGTCAGGCTGGAGAGAGCTGACAGGAGCAGCGTTTTCCCTCTGCAGTAACACCTTCCCCATCTCCTGTCTGTCCCTCAGGCATATCTCGCTGACACTCCCTGCCAGCTTTCGGGGCAAGAGCCACAGCAGCCGCCTGGACCTGGAGCACCAGCACTCCAACCTGTACGCCATCTCAGGTGAGTGCCGCGCGCTGCCCTGCTCCTGCACCATCAGCGGTGTGCCCAGCACAGCAACCCTGCCCCTGCCAACAGCCGGGGCTGAGGTACCCACAGAACAGCAGCCAGCTTGTCATCACTGCCGTTTAATAGCCGAGAGCAGCTGGGGTGCAGAAAGACCCCAGGAAATGCCCAGGAACACTTGTTCAAGTGTTGCTGGTCCCCAGGGAGAGATGCTGCTGCCTGCCAGGGTTGCTGAGTGAGAGGGGGAAGCATCCATTCTCATGGGAAGCAGTGCTGACACATACTTTGAACAGGCTCTGGAAGCAGGAGGCCAGGATGCTTTAGAGTTGTGCTTTGTGGGCTCTGTCACTCTGGGGGGTGCTCAGAGCTGTGTGGTCTGGGAGGTGTTGGTGGAGCACAGCAAAGGGAGTTTTGGTTCTGCAGAGTATAAGAAGTGCTGGGCGCAGCTGTGGCGCAGGCATGCATTTAACTCTCCCCTTCTTCTGGGGGCCACTCTGTGCTCTGTGTTTGTGCTCTGTGCCTCAGCTCCCTAGTGCTGGGGTACAGCAGTTTTTCCAGTTTATTTTTTTTGTAGTACTATTACACCTGAACAAATATTGTCATAGGCACAGTAGAATCACGCTTAGCACAAGTTTCGCTCTGTTATGTTGTTTTTGCAAGAGGAAAAAGACACTGGCTTTAAACCTGACTCTGTCAAAGCCCAATGAAAGTCTAGTCCCTTCCTCTGGCTGAAGGACATTTTAGGACAGTTTGGAAATCCAGCAGTGGATTCGGTGGGCTATGCAGTCAAAACTGCTTGTGCATAATCAGGGAAGAGAAGATGGCAAAAATGTACTATTCACAGGTTCTTCCTATTATTATTGAGTGACACTTGTAACACGGGAACATGGCATTAATTCATGTACCATAATCAAAGGGTTATTTAAAAGGTAATCTCTGTCTGAAGCTGCAGCTTCAGGTTCCTGCAGAGACAGAACGTAACAATTGCGTAATCCTTGTCAGTCCTTGTTTTTCTTGTTACTCTGCTACCCCAGTACATTTGGAAATGAAAGGGAAGGTGTGTTCCTGTGTTTGCATGAGACAGTTTTGCGTGGGGATGGGAAGCTGTGCTTTCTCTCCTGGGAAAGTGCCAAATGCACCAACTGCAGCAGCTCTGTGTGGGTGTTGGTGGGACTGACCTTGCTACAGGATGTGCTGGCCTCTGCTCATGCTGCAGCCTGAGGAGGTGCCTGCTTTACAAGGAGCCTGAGCACTTTACCAGATCCTTACAGGCAAAGCACAAAACAAGACCTGTGGAACTGGACAGGACATTAGTTCTTCATGTTTGCTTGAGCACATTTTCAAGTATATAACTCTTATTTTTCCTCCAGTTGCACATTCTCCTGCAGAAACACTGTTATATGAGTTGTGCGTGTGTTGTAATGGCTATTACAGCTGCGAGCTCTTTCCATAGAAAGGGTCTTGTTATGTGACACATCCTGTGCATTGACAGGATTTTCATGCACAGCTCCTGACCACGGCTGCCTTGTCAGCAGCTGCAGTGAGGTGCCGTGGCAATTCTCTTTGTGTGCTTAAGCCCCGCTGAGGTGGATTAGCCCCCAGACGCGCTCTGGAAGCCATTCCCAAGTTTCCTGTTCCGTCGGTGTTGTGTGCAGCCAGTCCGGGCTGTCTGCAGTGCTCACTGCAGTGCCATGGCAACAGGAGATTTGGGAACAGGCTGCTGCTAGGGCTCCCTTTGCTGCAGCTGTGGGTGCAGCACGGAGGATGTGCGGCCACGGGGGCAAGGGGCCAGCAAGCTGGGTGAGGGGAGCTGGGCACAGGGTCCCTCTCCGTGTGTGGACAGGCCTGTGGGCTCCCTCTCTTGACTCCCGCATCAGAAAAGGGGTTCTTGGTGCTGGTGAAGGCAACAAAAGCCGTTATGAACAATCTCTTCCAGTTTTGGTATGGCCTCAGTCTGTGCTTGAGAAGGGAGGGCTGTAATGGGGGTAGAATGAAGAGCTGCAGCGTGGGCCCTCTTTGCTCTCTGCAGAGACCCAAGATTTTCTCAGTGTTGGATGAAAACAATGCTTCCAGCTGCAGTTCAGCATGTTTGTGGAAGGTTAGATGCATTTTGGCTGTCAATCCTACTTTGTATCACAAATATATTTTGGCAAAATGACCGTATTCTCACTGGAACTGCCCATCACCCTTTGGGCCCTGTAATGCAGTTGCTGTTTGCACAAAACCGGAGTCAAGGAAAGAAATGGTCCTGTAAGCAGCAATTACAGTTTTTAATCAGTCTTTTGTCATTGCCGGTCTTGGCCATGACACACCAGGTGACCAGAAGGTTAAGGAGCCTTCTCTCGGCACAGTAAACTGGTGAGTGAGTCCCTGGCAGGTTGCAGATAGGGAAGCACTGCCCAGAGCTCATGGTGGGAGCCTGTCATGTACCACAGCAGCTCTGGCACTGCTGGCATCACCCTTGTGCCCCTCAGCCTCCCTGCTCCCAGCCCCTGCCATGCACCCCAGACCAAAAGGCAGAATTAGTTCTGTTGATGTGCAGAATGTCTGTGGGTGCTGCTGGGAGCGGGGTGCCGAGGAGCTGACAGGTTTAATGTGCATCCTGGGGCAGGCAGCTGCTGCAAGAAGAATGCCTCACTCCAGACAGACCTGTTGACAGACACGGCTCAGTATTTCACAGTGCAGTCTTTCCTCATGGCCTTCAGTTTAATTAAGATGTTGTTGTGACTACATACTGCCTTTATTTCAGACTTGAGCATCTTCTGCCTGCATATTGCTTCAGCTTATCAGAGGCACAAGCACAGCGAGGGAGAGGCAGCTCTAACAGGCAGGCACAGATAATAATATACAGGGAAAATTCCTCAATGAAGTGAAAAATTATTTATAATAATTTATAATAATGGTAGTCAAATAGAAGGGAAATAAGTCACTCTAAGGGTATATAAATTTTTATGATAGTGTATAAACAGCCATAGCTTGCCTTGTCTCCCATCTATTCCTGCAGAGAATGAGGGCAACATCTAGCATAAAGAAAAATACAATAAGAAAATAAAGAAATGAATGGGAAGAGCTGGAGGATTGATCACCCAGTGTATTTGTATATCCTGATGTAAAAGGTGCCGCTGACAGGTGGCCAGGTTTCTTCTGTATAAAACCATGTGTGTGCTGTCAGGGCAGTGTGAGCAGCCTTGTTTCGATTGATGAATTGCCTGCTTTCTTGATTAAACCTTCCGTCACTTACAAAACAAAAAGCCTGTGTTTCGATGGCAGAGTGGGACATGTCAAAAAAATCTGTCTGCTTTACCTTTGTGCAGATGTTGGGCACAGACTGTAACATGTATTATTAAAATGAATGTGGCATTTACTGTGCATTATTTCTTTCCTGGGAGAAGGGACCTGGAAATTATATGCTAATAATAATCTTTAACCCTTTCAGGAACCAAGAGATGTAGGAGTGCAAATATTCTGCAGGCCTCACTAATTGCATGGGCTCTAACACCACTGCAGCACTCTCAGGTTGCTAAGCAGTGGGTTCCAGCCCTTGCTGTCAATGACCTGGGCATTCTGCTTGGTAGGGTTGCCTTTTTTTCCCCCTGAAATTTCCCTGTAGCCATCTTCAGTGTTATATTGCAGATATGTTTCGGGGCAGCAGCAGGCAAGCGTATGTAAATTTGACTCTAGAACAATCTCTTCTCTTCTCTTGGCCTGTTCTCAGATTAGGATAGAAATTGTGTTGTATGGAGCACAACCCCATCAGAATGTGTACACAAAGCAATTAAAGCCTCTGTGCACCAGTTTTGTGCAGGAAATGAGTGTCTGAACTTCCAGATCCTGCTGCAGCTGGCACTGTGTAGCCAGAAACCCAACTTCAGTCATAGGAACCTTTCCAAAGATATTTATTCTGGCTGAAATTGGGAGATAACGAGATGATCAGTTACCTTGGGTACGACCAAGGTTCATCTTTTGAACACTTAAATATGGAAACTGTGCTGGGAAAGCAGTAGAACAAAAGCAGAACATACTTTGATATATGTTGTTGGTAGTATATAACAGTTGCCAGCTATCAGCCCCAATTAAAACATTTGTGCAAGTACCTTCAGAAATGAACGATGTTAGCTGGACATACTAACGTGTCATCCGTAAGTTTGGGCATCCATCCTCGTATCATGTTAATCCATAGAAATAAAACAGGATCCAGAAGCACAGAATCTGTCACCACTTGGAGCATTCTCAGTTTAGTTCAAGACCTTACTGAGCTGCAGGTGAAGGTTTTCATGCTCTTTAAGAGGAGAAAAGCCATGTCCTCTGGGTTGGAGCTTAGCAGTCAGATCCCAAAAAACATCACACCCTTTATGGTCCGATAAAGCAACGTCAATGCTGCGACCGAGGCTGCAGCACCTGCTGTTCATTTTCCTGCGGAGCGATGGGTGTTTGAGCAGTCATTTGGTGCTCAAAAAATACATGGTTTGCGTGTACTTCTTACCTTAAAGGTCCTGTTTTGTGGTTGTCTTCAACCACTTCAGTCAATCCATGTGAAGTTATTTGTGTGCAGTGTTTTTCCGTGAGAAGCTGGGCTCGGGGAAGGGAAGTGCGGCCGGCTGCCAGCGCAGCGTTGGCTGGAGCGTGCGTGCCACGGAGGAGGAGGTTTCCCTGTGCAGCTCCTTCAGGTGCCAGTTCCTCCACAGCTCTGCCTTGTTTATTTTGGAACCACGCACCAATATTTATTACCTTAGGGAGGTAAATATTTACCTAAATGGGTATTTATTATATTTATATATAAATAGTTTTTTATTATGTTTAAATATTTATTGCCCTCTTTTATGACACTTCCTGTGAAAGGTCAAAGCAAACTGTGGTCTGAGAGGTTGGAGAAGGAAACATTTGTGGGCAGAGGCTCTGGTCCAAATTCCACCTGCTGGGTCACACAGGTGAGCGTTCCCATCAGGAATTCCAGGGCAGAGCCCCTCTGGGGAGGGGGCACAGGGTGTCAGCCTGGTACAGCCCAGCCAGGCAGGGTGAGCCAGGCTCTGGCCATGGCACGAGGTAGGGCTGAGCTGGGGTCTGTCTGCAGGAGGAAGGGCTCTTCCTGCAGGCACTGCAGCGACATTTGGCGTTCACTCCACGCGGGTTTCTAATCCAGCTCTCTGGAGGCAGTAGAGAGAGTGGAAACTGATGTTAATGATCTGGACAAACATCAAAGCCAGTGGATTCCTGAAAAGGAAACCGAGTTGCTTTTCCGTTCTGCAGGCTGCGGCTCTCGGCGCGGGGCAGGTGTCATCTGTCTGGGCAGTGGCGTGGGAAGCATTTGCTTCACACACTGCTCCTAAGACAGCAGCTTGCTTCCTGATTCCTCCTCCTCTTCAGGCGAGCCTAACTTGGGAATGCCTTGGGGTATCTAGCCCCGTTTTTTTTCTTTTTTTTTTTTTTTTTTGGTAGTGACAAAAGAAGTCTCTTTCAGAGGTCTTTCTAGATTTAAATTTTGTTATATTTCAGTGCTTGTATGTCAGCTTCCTTCTTGTTGCAAAATGCCAGGTTATCTGGCCATATGTGCCACTTCCTTAGTTGTCTGTTTCCTTTTAAAAGACACTGTTGCTCTTTTCTGTATGTAGGAGGACAGATGTTTTAATCAGAGGTTAATAATTTATTTTCACAAACTATTGTTTTGCTTCACCTTTTTTGTAGATAATTCAATTATGTACTTGGCACAGCATGTCTGCTTTACTAAAACAGGTAATTTTGAAAAAAAGGGGAGATTCTATTTTTTGGCTCAGTGCACACGGATTGCTTTTATCTTCATCTTCTAGCACAGTTCCTGGTGGTTCTGCGATTGCCTCCAATGTTCAAGGGGTTTGAGACCCCCAGTCTCAGAGGGGAAGGAACTGTGCTGCATCTTACACTCAGTTCTCATCCCTTCACTTGCATTCTTGGTGCTTTTTAAGAGTAGAAGTGGAACTAAATTTATACTTTGTGACACTGAATTTTAATCAGGATGGTCCAAAAGCCAGACAAGTTGTGACACAAGCTTTATTCTGCATTGAAACCTCTTTACTGAAGCTGAGATTAAAGTCAGCCTGTTCTTTACCCTACTGCAATTTCCAGTCTTTGGACTAAGAGACCTGGATAATCTTCTAGCTATGAAAAGCTCTATTAATATCCAGCAGTTCAGGGAGGCTGGTGTCTCATGTAAAATGCTGCAGCTGCATATTTCAGAAAGGGAGGTGTGTTACTTAATACTATACTTAATGAGATTCAAAAAGTATGTTTCTTACTGAATTAGCCCATCCGTGGTGGACAGGCCCCTGGTGTGCTGTGTCAGCATGCCCCAGGTGTTACCCAGGCTGCACTGGGGCAGCAGCCCCAAATGGGGATGATGGAGCCATGGGTTCTCCCACAGGTGACGTTTTTAAGACAGTTTTTTGATGAACTTGCTGTCTCCAGAAGTGCCATTGGTTGTTTCCTCTCCTCGCTTGCAGGTGCTGGTGTGGGAGGTGGAGGGGCTGGCTGGTCGGGGTGGGGGAGCCATGTCCCCTCCTGCTCGGGGATGTGGGCTTCACCTGCGTCCCTCAGCTTGCACGTCACCTTCCGAGGAGGAGGCTGCCGAGAGGATACTGGCTGCAGCCCTGGAGCCTTGAATTATGCGTGAGCAGGTGCACCGGGGCAGCCTGGTGGCCAAGGCTGCAGCGGGGTGATGCAGGGAAGGGCGGTGGCGGGGGGCTCTGGGTGCCCGGACAGCGCTGCCCTCGCTCCGCACGCCCCGAGCAGCGCTGGGGGAAGGCCACGGGCTGCTGCGGGGGGATGAGCTTACGGGGCTGGCCCAGTTCCCGAGGAGCACAACCTTGGGGTGGCCTGTACTGTGTTTGTTTTGCTTTGCCGAGTGCCAGAGTTTAATTTTTTTTAAATAGGAAGCCGCTCAGAGGTTTAGATATTTAAACAGTTATTAACCAAATGACAATTAACAGATTGCAGAGACAGATTTTCTTTTCAAAACCTCCAAAATTGAGTACAGTTTGCAAAACTATCACAGCATAGTAATGACAATGAATTTTGATTTCCTGGAACTGATATTAGACTCCTTATTAAACTATGTGCATCTGCTTTTAATTTACTCCAAATAATTGGAAAATGCAATGAAGCTTTCCAATTAAAGCTTGGCTTTATGCTGTTTAATAATACCCCCCATAATATTATAGCTTATGAAGTGACAGGTGAGTTGGTGTATGAATAAAACATAAAGGCAGCAATAAGGGACAGAAAACCAGAGACAGTTGTTGGGGATTTTAAATGCTGGATGTAATTTGCATATATTAATCTCTTCTTTTCAGCCTTATCAGGCGTTCTTCAGTATTTGAAGTTAAAATAGCATTGACAGGCGGGAGTACGCTTAGTTTTTTCAAGGATTTATTACTTGTATAATTTCTGATCTTTAATAAGCAGATATGACTGATCCTCATAGTTCTATAGAAATCGGTTAATTGTTCCAGATGGCGTGTACTGATTATGCAAAATTACTTTTCACACCATTTTTTTTTTTGATGGAGTTTGGAGTAAAATTAAATTTTTTATAGCCTTCTTATCATGCTGTTTTACAGTGGGTTCTGCACAGAAGTTGAATTTAATCTACTATATTACATTGACCAGCAGAGTTATTCTAATGTAGCATTCTGTGATTTGACAAAGAATAATAGAACACGTTGCTCATTGTGCATTTCTGTGCTGCTAATAAAAAGGAGTTGCAGTGCAGCAAACCAGGCTGTTATTTATGAAGAATGCTTAATTTGCACAGTTAAAAATGCAAAATTGTTACAATGAGATGTTTGCTCTTTTGGATGGAAGGCTTGGGCAGGATAAATGTAAATAGTCTTGTTGCCACAGATTCCATCCAATAAAGCAGGAGTTTTTCCATGCCTGGTGTGGCTGGGTGGGATGGTGCTGGGAGGAGCAGCCATCCAGGCAGCACGTTCCGGCTCCGAGCAGGAGATGTCACTGGTGTTTTCCCTGATTATCGCCATCCAGGTATCTCAATGGCATCATTTCATAGTTGAAAACATTTGTAAAGGTTGTTGGGCTTCATTTATCTAATGAAAAGCTGTTTATGCAAAATAAACCACACATAAAACCCTCTTGCTAATAAGTTTAGTGCAGTTTGTTTTGGTGGTGACTCGGTTGTTTGAGGGAGGTGTCCCGTGGCCTTGCTGTCCTGGCCGTGCTGCCCCAGGGCCCGGGGTGGGCATGCTGTGGCCAGGGGCTCCTGCCAGAGAAGGGGGACAGTGCCATGGGCACTGCTGCACGATTGTCCAGATGTGCTGTCAGGCCCTGGGTCACTTTGGCAGGTCTCATCCCTTGCTGGACCATGGGCAGTGTGCAGAGCGAGGGTCCTCCTTGGGCTGGGCTCCACCCGGGGGGCTGCGCTGACCCCAAAGGGCCATTCGGGGCCAAGGCATCTTATCCTTGAAAAGCAGAACAGCAGATGTTTAAAAAATTACCTTAATGGATAAGTGGGGTCACTGTAAATGGACTTTTATGAAGAGTGCGTATTTTTAACTCAATAGAAAAAAAGACATGTAGTTAACTCAGCTATTAGAAAGCTCAGAATTTCTCCTATCTCCTTTTGAACTAGAAAATTGTTTTGTGTATACTTTTATATGTATTATGGATACGAATATATAATATACATGCAGACAACTAATGGCATGAATCAGAAATTATTAGAAAATATTTGTTCTAATGAAGTAATAATTTGGTGGTAATGTATTTCATCAGTGTAGCTTAAGGCTACATTAAGTGGACAGACTTTATATGAATTCTCTAATTTTAATCTTCAAAATGCTATCTAATGTCTCATTAAGACTTTCATATAATGTATCTTAAGTACAGTCATTAAATATAGTTTAGGGAGATGTATGTTCAGATATTGCTTAAAGATGTTTTAATAGGCCCATTTACTCTGATGATATTAATGAGCTCTTAACACATATTAAGCTTCTAAAACTAGTGGTGTCCCCTTGCAGCAAGCAAATCAACACAGGAATTGTGGAGGAATTGGCTGCTCCAGCAAAGCCAGTTTTGCACGGACTGTTCGTGGCCCGGCTGCATCCCCAAGGCTGTGGCAGCACAGGCGCTGTCCCCGCTCCTGGGGCGTGCGGGGGCTCTGCGGGGCGGCTGCTGCACCGTCACATCCATGCTGAGAGCCGGGGCTGGGAGCTGGTTGGGCCCCTCTCACTGTCTGTGACACGTTATGCACGTTTGGTTGCATATCTATGAAAATAAACAATCACATAGCTTAAGGGAAGAGCCAAATACAGGCCCATGTTTAGATAAATTCTGCTTTTTGATCATCTAAAGTGAAGATGCGAGAGTCGTAATTAAGATAATAAAAACTGCTCATTCTCTGTTGTCACTTCGGTTCCAACTCAGGAAGTTATTGCAAAGAAAATTCTCTGGTTTCATCACTCAGCTCTTCTTAACAAATCCTTCTGAGTTCAGAGACTTTTATAATTACTAAATTGGTTTGTTAGAGGGAGATAATAGCAAATTTCTTCTTTTCATAATTGGACATTTCTTCCCTGTAGGCTAATGCAGGCGCAGCACTCACATACACAATGAGCTGTGCTTTTGAAAAACCATAACTGGCTAATAAGTGCCGTGGTGTCATCGGAGAGTAATGGTGTGCTGATTAGCATAATTAATGACAAATGGTGGTGCAGAGTGGGTGGATTGGTTTAGCGGATGATGAATGCGCTGCGCCAAGGCCGAGCCGTGCCGCGGTGGCTTGGCAGGCTGGCAGTGCTGCCACTCACACCTGCCACCACTGCCCGGCAGCCCGGGGCTCGGGGGCACGGCCACCATGGGCAGCGTGGCTCCGGGCGGCCCTCGGGCTGGACTGGGGTCACGGTGTGTCCCTGGGGGTCACGGGGTGTCCCTGGTGGGGCTGCTGGCCAGGGGTCACGGTGTGTCCCTGGGTGGCTGGGGGTCACAGTGTGTCCCTGAATGTCACAGTGTGTCCCTGGGTGTCACAGTGTGTCCCTGGGTGTCACAGTGTGTCCCAGGGGGGCTGGTGGCCAAGCCCCACCGTACTGGGGCTGGGAGCTCTGCAGTGCCAGCACCTGCTGAGAGCAGCCAGGGACTTCTGTGGGCCACCAGCGGCCCTCATCCTCTGAGGGCTGGAGGGCCACGCCAGGCACCAGCCCATGCTACAAGATGGGCATGTTAATTTGTGATTTGATTAATCAGGGCTAATTTGCATTCACAAATGAGACTGATAAAAATTGAGTTACCTTTTTCACCTTTAGGAGGGAGGAGAGATTATTTCTAGGTTGTCTCTTTTTTAAGTGATAAGCAACTCTTTTACCAATAAGGATGAAAATACTTAATTTGCATTAGCAAAAGAAGCTAATTATTATATAGTTAATTAGCATCTGGAAATGAGGATTATCTTAATTACAAAGCACAGTTTCCTTAATAGCTACAAAACTGTAAGTTTGATGTGTGTGGAGATTGGTGACTATTATTATGTAATTACTGATCATATTAATGGTGCAGTGTATTTAGATATCATTTGCATATGCAAATGAAATTTACCTGATAGAAATGTGTGGCTTCAGTAATGATTTTGAGCACTTAAAAATTAAATCACATTAGAAGATCTGGATCCCGAGCGGCGCAGTGGATCTCCTCGTGCAGAAGAGCTTTTGGCTCGGCGCGGCTGTGGCTGTCTGGCTGTTGGGAGGGGAGGGCACCTCCCCTGCCTTTTCAGCCCCCAGCCCGCAGGGTCGGGGACCTCCCCTGTAGCCAGGCAGTGCTGTGTGCTTGTGCCCTGTGCCATCCTCCCCAGCACTGAAGGCCTTAGCTTTGGGTCTGTGTCCAGGCTCTTCTGGCAGGGTGAATGTTCCGTGGGAGGGTGGAAGCATGTTCTGTGCATCAGTGAGCCCAGGGCAGAAGATTGGTGTCACCACATCCTTTCCAGCTGTGCTCGTGATGAGGTTCTTTCCACTAACATGCAGGCTTGCTTAGAGAATGGAGAGCACAGTGTTACCAGGGCAGCTGATCCAGCTTCTTTCTCCTGCTTTTATTGGAAACACAAAGCTGCTGTGTGTTAAAAATAACTTGAGTCCCTTAAACCAAAACCATGTAAAGAGAGGACCGTGCACTGTTGTCTCCCCTGGGAGTCCTGTGGGACAGATGTTGGTCACTCGAGGCACAGCTGGAGAGTGTGGGGTGCTGCTGGGCAGGATCACAGCATCATTGCAAGTGTGAGCATCTGCCCCTGGCCAGTGACCTGGCTGCTGTCCAGAGAGTCTGGGGAGCCCAGGACTGTCGTGGTAGCAACAAATCCCACCTCACACCATACATGGCTCAGCAAAGGAAAAAGCTTCCGGGGCCAGACACTGTAACAATATGCAGCGTGTGGATTTAATACCCCCTGCTCCTGCCCTGCAGCACTGCGAGCCGTGTGGATGTTTCTCTCATCAAGCAGCAGAAATTTACAGCTGCCGGCCAGGGAACACTGCAGCCATTGTGGGGCTGCCCGAGATGCTTTTTGCAACTGCTGCTCCAGCCTGCGCTGCCCGGCTGCCGTGGCAGACAGACATTACACGTTTAATGACTTCCAAGGAGTCTGTCATTACAGCCAGAGCTGAAGGGAATGGAAAAGCGTCTGGATTTCTCTTCAGCACGCAGCCGTGAGCACAGTGGAGGAGTGCCTGCCTTTGCCTTTGCCTTTGCCTTTGCCTTTGCCTTTGCCTTTGCCTTTGCCTTTGCCTTTGCCTTGCCTTTGCGTTCACCTCCCCATCACTGAGCTGGTCCTGTCCCGGCTCTGCCTCAGCCCCACACGAGTGCCCTGGTTTGTATCTGCTCTGCTCTAATTAATTAAGGGTTGTAGCTTGGAAACAGCACATGCTAAGGTGTGATCTTTGAAGTTTAGTGTAGTGCAGAGACTTCAAAGGGGACATTTTATTAAAAAATAATAAAATCAAGAGCCCCTAAACACTTGCAATTTGAAGAGCTTGTTTGAAGTCTCTCCATGTTCTCTGATGCTGATGGAGTCACAGTGCTGAGGTGCTCCTTAGGCGTCACCATGCAGTACTTAACCTTCACTTTATTTAAAAAAGAAAATAATCAAATCCAGGGGTATTTTTTCAAGTGTTTTCGTGGCTTGATCTTAGCAGTAAAGAACTAATTGTGCCATATCATGAGCTATGCAGGAAACGGAGAAAATCAAGGCTGACAATCAAATTAGCAAAAATGAAAATTTAGTCCAGGTCTGTTTTTTTAATCAAAGTCATTTCAAGACAAACGGGAAAGCTGTAAACCTTTCCCAGGCCAGAGATTCCTCCCCCAGCCCAGGAGGCCTCTGCTCTCCCACTCACTGCACCAGGCATGGGGTGGTTTGGGGCTGCTGCCATCCTGCTGCCTGGCCATGCCCAGGTACAGGGCTGGGCATTCCCAGCTGGCTGTGCCCCTGCCTGCACCTCTGTACTTTTTTGTGTGACACTAAGAAGTTGTGTGCATGTTGGGGGTGGTGTCTGCAGCTGGGGAGCACAGCTGGGGCAGCTGCAGGTTCCCCGTTGCAGCCAGCTTGGCAGGAACTGCAAGGAAAGGCTGATTTTGTTTTGGCCCTGAGGTTTTGCTGTCAGTTATTTGATGTGGTTCCATCTGGGCCTTGGTACAGTAACACAGAGCACACACACATTTACTGTTCAGGTTGCTGTTTAAATCTCTGTGTATAGAAATACAGGAGGAGGAGACTTAGCATGGTGGAGAGCTGGTTTGGTTTGAGAAGCTCACACCCTTCTCTGGATGCATTGCAAAATGTTTTAAAACATTTTTTCATGCTTCTGGATGGTTTCCCCTGTACTAAGGGCACAGCGTGCCTGGTTTGTACAGCTGTCCTGTGCTACCTTTCATGCGGGGGGCAGGAGAAGCTCAGGAGGGCAGAGCTCAGGCTGGGGTGTGTGGTGGGAAGCAGAGGGGCATGGGCAGGAGCCAGGGCTGTGTGCTTGGCAGGGGCTGCGAGAGGGCACCGCGGGTGGGTGGCCTGGCTGCAGCCTGCCCTGGCCAGCACCATGCTGTGCCACCAGCTCCCCGTGGCTGCTCAGCCTGCCCAGGTACCAGCATGTCCTGCCTGCCTCAGGTACGGCTCAGCCCCAACCATAGCCCAGGATCTGCTGCTGGAGGAAAGAGCAGTCCCTTGTCCTCGCCAGGCTGGGCACAGGCAGCACGTGGCTGTGCTTCCCCGCTTCACTGGAAAGGCACTCAGAGCCTCCCATGAGCTGGGGCCGAGTGCTGGGGGCAGAAACTCTTTGTGACCACACCAGACAGGGGCTCGTGTGTCCCCCCAGCCTGACCGTGGCTCCCCTCCAAGTGCGGCTGTGCCTGAGCTCTGTGCCAGCCCCTGGTTCTCAATCTGCTTTTAGATTCCTCCGGTGCCATTTAGCTGAAAATCAAGTTTTCTCTAAGCAAGGAAGCTCTACTGGTTTTATGGTGTTGCTGTAAGCTGTTTTATGAGATACACTTCTTGGTAAAAGATGAACACTCCGTTAGCATTCAGGTCTGAGGAAAATGGGAACAGTTTTGCAGCATTAGGGAAAGCCCTTTCTGAAACCTAAGGTCATTTAAATTTTAAAGGTGGCAGTAGTGCACTCAGTGTTGGGGTTTTTCATTGGTTTGGATTAACAGTTCTTCATTTTCAGGCATGCAGGAAAATGTTTTGCAAGGGATCTATTTATTCAAGTATTTTTAATATCAGAAATTGAAAATTCAAGTGTAAAAGGCTATGCAAAAACAGCAATAAAGAAATCCAAAGCTTTAAAAGCTTATGGTGAGACTTTAATGCAGAAACAGCTGTTACTTCCTTGGGAGTTAAGGTGTATAAACTCCTGCGTGGCTGTGTATCCCCCCAGTCGCGGTGTGAGGAATTAGCGCTCACTGCAGTGTGGACACGGAGCCCGCCAGGCTCTGAGGCAGCGATTCATCTGTACCCAGGAGTTAAATATGACAATGTTAGCATTTTTCATTTCCCTGACGTTACCATTAATAAAGCAATGATCCAAAAGAAGCTTTGCTGAGTCTGTTCTTTATGCTTCCATCACTCACAACTAGATAATTTCACACAGGATCGTTTTTAAATTAAATGACGATAAAAGCGCTCTGCTGTCCTGTGCTCACTAGTTCATAGAAGTCTATCAAGTCATTAATGTGTCATGACAAACTGTGAGTTGGGTACAAGAGTAATTAATTATTTGCATAAATAACAGGTTGAACTTCGTGCTTTCAGCCACAATGATACATGCCTCACATCGTGGACATCCTGGAACCTCTGGCAGAGGTCACGGGAGGGTGAGGGCTGAGCTGGCACACGGCTGATCCCATTCTCACACACTTCTAGCAGACAGGAGCTTGGAAGCTTTTGTGTTCCCAAGTTCTTCACTGATGGCTGCTCCAAGACAGCATCTGATCTTTGGAGCTTTAGCGAACAATTATACAGATTTTCATAATCACCTTTAATCACCACATATTTTTCAAGATAATTACAGCAACTATTATTTAGATTTCTCTTTTATGTGCACATTGTAGAAAAGAACAAGTGCTTATTATGCCGGGTAGTGTAGAGAACTACCGTCTGAAGTTCTTTGTCATCCAGAAACTCATTATGTTAGCTGATGCTGCCTGTGAAAGTTCGTCAGCATGTTTAAATTAGGGTAGCATTGGCAGGTCTGATTATTTAAATCTGGTAGCTTGGTTAAAAATATAGTTATTCAAGAAAGATGAATTACTAATGTGACAACTGAGATTTACTTGGAGTCTGCAGCACAGAAGGCAGCATCTCTCGAGTGCTTAGAGGAGGGTGACAATACTTTTGCAGATTAAAGAGAGAATTTCTAAGCAAGCTAGCAAGTTGGATTTATAGAGCATGCTTTGGTGTCCTCCCTGTTAGAGCCTGGGAGCAAGTCTTGGTAAATTACACTGAAGAAGGAGCCACCAGGTAGAAACTGGTTGTGTGTTCCAGTGGTCCTGCACTGAGGAAGGGGCCACTGTGCCTCACCAAGGCATCCATGCACTTCCTGGCTGCTGGATGCTTTCAACTCTTTTATCTAATTGTAGTGCCTGAGTTAATTAGCTGTGACCCTCAGAAGGCGCTGATCCTAGGAGGCAACAAATAGCCATTGGAAAGAATTTTCCTGCTGAAATCTGATTTTATTTTGTTCCATTTTGAGGGAGAAGAGCACAGGCTCCTCCCTGACCTGTTGCAGGTGCAGGGCCCTGACAGGCAGCTGTCCTTCTGGTACTGAGACTTTGAGGGGCAAGAGCAGCTTTGCCTACCTGTGCAAGGAGACTTTAATCTGCAAGGTGCAAACATTTTATAGGTCTTCAGAAATACTTTAAAGTCCCAACCTTTAAAGAAGTTGAAGCCTGTGTGGGTCAGTGCGTGAGCTGCTCCTGTGATGAGTAACACTGTAAAATTGGGACCTTGCCCACCCTTTTTGTGAGAAGCAGCATGGATACCTTTGGAAAGAGCTGTGCTTTATCATTCACCAGAGCCAGTTCCTTTATCCCCTGGTGTTACCGTCTGCTGGTCTCAAATGTGGCACAGGTTGACATGAGGGAACCTGGTACAGCTTTTGGCCAGACTGAAACGGCAGCTCAGGGTCTGTCTGGTCTGTGAATGTGAGGGGGTGACACAGGACAGGATCTCAGCACAGCAGTCACTCTTCAGAGCCTGCCAGGAATGCTTTAAAGGCAAGAGGGGAAAAAAGAAAAAGGAAAAATGGAGAAATCAGAGGCTGCTGCTGCTGTTTATTTACGGAACAAAATCAAAACAGGAGACATGGAATTAAAATGCCCTCCTAGGCTTCTGGTTTCATTTAATTTTACTATTAAATTAGCTGCTACTGTAAACAGCAGTTTTGTGCTGCCTCACAGTGTGCAGTGGGAGCAATGGCCCCCACGCCCAGTCCCTGGTGCTGGACACCCCAGTGCTGGACAACAGCCATGGGAGCTCTTTCCTGCTGCTGCTGGAGTTGCCTGGCCCTGGAAATTATTACAAGTCTCCATGAGCTTCTGTGGGAGTAGGATGCCTCACCCTTGAAGCCCCCTGAGTGTGAAAAATACCCATCTTGGGCAGCAGCAGCTGTGGGTGTCTCATCCTGTGAGCAGGGCACCCAAGGGTGAGGTGCAGGGCACAGAAGAGTCTTATTTGTCTGGGGCATTTTCTCAGCCTGGGAGCAGAGGCAGGGGAGGAGCACTGCTCTCCACACATCTTGTCTTGGGGGCCCCCACTGCCTGTCTGCAGCCCCTTGGTGGCCAAAGGGCTTCTGGAGCCCGGCCGAGCCATGGGGTGAAGGGGTGAGGGCTGCTGCCCTCCTGGCACTGGGGCAGGCAGTGGCAGTGGCTGCCCAGGGCTTCGTTTCTGTAAAGTTTCCAGGATTGGTGGTATTTAAACCCTCATGACACCAGTGCCTGGCTGTGAAAGGAGACGCTGAATGAGCCCCTTTTTTTACTGCCTTCTGTCTTAAATGCATTTTAGTAGCAGGCTGGTGACGGGGCTGACACGCCGGCTCCGCACACGCTCCTGCGCTTGGGGAGTGCAGCATTAATAACACACTTCCATGCATCATGCCATTTTTAAGCATGATCATTATGATAAAGGGCATATACTTAATTACAGGCCTGCTTAATTACAGCTCTGTTGAAGCTCGTTTGTTTAGGAGAGTGCTAATTGCGCTGCGGAGCCTTTGGCTCACCCTGCTTTTATCTGCTGCTTTGCTCTGTAGTTCCGAGCTCCGGGTGGGCTGGAGCGCGTGGCCGAGGGACGGGGGGGCTCTGGGGGCTGCGGGGACGCGCACACTCGGCGCAGATCAGCCTTTAGATTACCCTACAAAAGCTGGCGTGTGGCTGATCAAAGTGGCTTTCTGTCGGATAACAAATGCAGATGGTCTTTCAGGTTTAAAACTTCCTGGATTTGGTGATGCTGCTTTTCATCTGTTTCCTTTTGTTTCCCTTTGCGCTGTGGCTGCCACGCAGCACCTTTGATAACAAAATTACTCCTGTGGAGAGGGGTTTTAAACCGAAAATAGACAAAGCAAATGTAAAATGCTGAGTATTCTTAAATGACCCTTGTTTAATCACTAACATGGTAATTCAGTGGTACTGGTAGAAATTAGAAACAGCAAACAGAGTAGCCCTGGGTTTTGTGGGTGCAGATGCTTTCTGAAAGAAAACCCTATTTGAGGATCACTGGAGGGCCTCCCAGGGCTTAAGTTTACTCTAATTCAAAGTTTTTATTTATTTCAGAGTTGAAATTTAAAGGCTTCAGATGTTAAAGGTGTAAATGCAATAAAGGGGGTGTATCTGGGGTGCCTTAGAAATGTGCCCTTTTCAGTCTTGTGTGCAAATTGCTGAGTTACATGTTTTAAAAATGTGTCCCTTGTACCCACATCTTGTGGGAGGCTTCCTGTGACACGGTGATAGCAAGACACAAACACTGAACATCATTGCACTAGGATGAATATACAGGGTAGGGACTATGTTTTACATGGAAAGGAACCACTGGCAGTTTAGAGGGAGGAAAAGGCTGGCAATAACATTTGGGAGCAATCAGTCATGTGTCAATGCTGTGAATATTTGATCTGTCGCTGAGAATGTGTGAAGCTGCACGTCAGAAGCCAGCTGGAAACGTCACATGTGATGTCTTGTCCCTTTCAGCAATGGATGGAGTGCCTTTTATGATTTCGGAGAAGTTTGCCTGTGCTCCTGAAGGGGTGAGTTGCCTTTGTTGTTCTCCCTCTGTCTGAAATGCATTGTTTCATGGAGATCACAAAACATCGAGACAAATTACCTGCTTCTGGGGGCTGTTCTGCTGTGGGGCCAAACACATACCCAGTGCTTGAGATGGGCTGAATTTGTATGTCTCAATAGCTGCCCATTAGGTGGGAAAGGCTTTTGCCAGATTGCTTCAAAAACTGAACTGTCCTGGGATTTCAAGGTTTATTACCATCAAAAATAGGAATGGCAGTGGGACTCCCTGGTGCTGAAAGCATTTCTAATTTCTTCGCATAAATAGTAAAGAAAGCCGCAGATGTGGAGTTCTCCTGGATTTACCTGCTGTGGGATGGCACAGTGCCATCAGCTTTGCTACTTCCTGTTGGCACTCCAACAGGAGTTCAGGGCCGTGGTAATGGCACAGTGCCCTCCAGTGCCATCAGCTGCCACAAGGGTCCTGCCTGGCTGTGGGCAAACTGGAGAGGGCACTGGGTGATGCCTGCCCACAGCACAGGCAGGGCACGTCTGCTTCACCGAAACAGAAACACTGGTACTGGTTCAGGATGACCTCTGGGAGTCACTGGGCCAGGGCTCATTAAAGCTGATGATCCAGAGCTCAAAGATTCAGCATCCCACTACCAGTTCCTGAATCCATCTGATCCTAAAGCAGCACACTTTTAAAAATCAATTTACAGGAAGCTGTTAAGGCAAACACTGGGCCATCAGCTGTGTCTGATTTTTCAGTAGTGCTCCAGCTTTGTGCTTTTTTCTTCCTGCTGACAGGGGTTTTTCACATCCCTTGCTTTCTGAGCGGGTTGTTTATGGGCCGTTATTCCCAGAAAGCTGAAGTCCCTGCTGCGAGGACAAATGCAGAGAGATTAGGTCGTGCTAATCCTCCCCGCGGATCCTTTAGACACCATTGCCACCATATGGTCAGTTTGGTCAGGGCTTCCCGCAACTGGTGCCGCTCACACCTCCGTGCCGTGGCCACAGAATCCCATCGGGTGTTGAGGCTGTGTCCTGCAGTGGGGAGGTGGTGGCAGGTCCCCCTGGGCAGAGTGACACGGAGGAGAGTGTCAGCTGCTGTGCTAAGGGAAAGCAGTGTTGAGGCTGGTAGCCCCAGCCCACCATCTGCTGCTTCGCTCTTCTGGTGGAATGAGGAACAGGATCGTGCCTGTGTTTACAGATGGTGCCTCTAAATCTCTGGTGATGTAGTGTTTGCTGACACTAAACAGAACAAAACAGCAAACAAACAAACACATAACCCCTCCCCAAGCCTGAATTTGGTATTTTTGTTTCTTTCTTGCCAGATGCAGCCGGTTGATCTCTTGGGTATCACAATCAAAACCCTTGCAGAAATCGAAAAGGAGGTAAGTAGCCAGCCAGGCACTGAGCAAGTCACGAGGGCTGTGTTCACTTCTTTCTAAGAACCCTTCCTTTATGGAAAATACTTTCTTGTCTCTCCCAAGTCACAGAGGATGGATAAAGTCAAGCAGTAAGCCCAGGGTCAGGGATGCCCTCTGTGATCCATGATGAGTGAAGACACTTCAGGTGGCGAATTTAATGGCAGAGTGTGGAGCCTTCTGTTTAATTCCAGATGTCTGTCTTGGTTAACCTTTCTTTCTCATGTATTAACAATACACAGTGCAGGCAGGACACTCTTAGGTGCCTCTTGCATGTCAGGAAGGCAAATGGACTTGACTCAGCAATGTCAGGTAAACACCTTCATCAGTTCTTAGTTTGCTGATGCAGGGAAGTTGTTGCTGGGAGAACTGGGCTGCACTTGAGTGGGTGTGAGTGTTTGAGGAGCTCAGGGAGGAGGCAGCCCCCAAACCAAAGGTGGCTCTGTTTAGGACTGCCTGTGTCTGTCAGGAGGGACCCTGGGAGCAGGGTGTGCTCGGGGCTGGAGGCTCTTCACATGCCTGTCTGCTTTCCCATTCTTGCCCTGAGCTGGCCAGGGAGCAGATGGTCCCTTTGGCCAAAGGGGAATCCACGTGGTGTTGGATTTGCTTCTGCATCATCTCGGTGTGTTGCCTGGTATGGGAAAGGTCTGGCAGCTCAGGAGCTGCCTGGACAGGGGTGGGCTGCACAGCCCCGCTTGTGTCCTCACAGGCATGTGGAATGTGGGGACACCAGCACTGGAATCATTTGTGTGGGCCAGGGAGGAGAGGCCGATACCTGCTGGCTCTCCCACAGCTCCTGCTCTGGAGCAGGCTGTGTGCGTTCCAGCGTAATGAAAAGTATGATTATGCAGCCCATATTCCTTGATGAAGCATCTTGTCTGCACATAGAGAGCTACACATATAAATATTGTGAATTTCGGCGTGGCTTTATTTCCCTTGCAAGCAATAGCACCATTACAGCAAATCTTCTGGATATCCAAAGCAGCCAGAACATTCTCCCTGGAGCAAGATGCCTTGCAAAAAATACTCCCAAAGAATTCCAAGAATTACTCTTCTCTGTCACCACATTTGGAGATGTATGCACCCATCCTCCAAGCTGCAGGCAGCTGAATTTCAGGACTCTACCCTGTCAGGAAAATGATGGGAATAGGTGCAAATCCTGGACTGCACCTGAGCTGCTCTTGTTGCCCCAGGATGGGGAGTGCACAGAGAGCTGGGCTATGAAGAGGTGGTGAAGTGCAGGTGTAAGCGGCACGTGCCATCACTTCATGGCTAATTTGGTGGATGTAGGACAGAGAGGAAAGAAGCAGAGGTCTCCCAGCAGGGCTCTGGGGGTTTCTCCTTGCTACTCCTGCCTGTCCTGGGCAGGGTAGAGTCACTGAGCGGGCTCCTGGGCAGGTGCAGGTGACAGCACAGGCGCTGGCACGGTCGCTGTTGGCGGCTCTGTGCGGGTGCTGCTCTGGCTGCGGCGGCGAGGGCAGCGGTCTGGCTGCTGGCAGGGTGCACCCTGTCTTCATCTGAGCTTGGCATGGTGTAAAAAGTCTGGAGAGAGTCTAATTAGTAAAGGGAGCATCCAGTATTCATCATTCCTTTTAAACTGATAAGGAAGGCAGTTCATTTAACGACTAAATTGCTACAAGTTTTCATGGGCTGCTCTTTGCAAATATATTTAATGAAGAAGTTGTAAATCTAGAAGAGCTTAAAATTTTAATTTTACACAGAAATATTTTTCCTTGTTTGCATGTCTGTAGTCAATTCTCCTGAGTGCAGTCACATGAAATGTTCTTTAAATGAACATATTTGCTAACTGGCATGATTTCAGATTTTAAAACATTGGTTCCAGCAATTAGGAGTTTCCTCAGTTCCCCAATGACTGGAGAGATTCGTCTTGATTATAATTGCTCTTAGCCACGCATATCTAATTTGTGTCTTTTTAACTGTTAATTAGTAAACAGTTTGAGCTGACATCTTTATGCGTTTGGGTGTTGAAAAATGAAGCCTACTGCAGGCCGCCGGCTGCGGCATCGAGACACGGAGGTGCGGCCGCGGGGGAGCAGAGGCCTGGCACAGCCCCGGTGCAGGCTGTGGCACAGCCCCGGTACAGCCCCCGGTACAGCCCCGGTACAACCCCTGTACATCCCACGGTACAGCCCCGGTGCAGCCCCCGGTAC
>VXAC01001277.1:361666-386099 GCA_013399225.1 Rhipidura dahli | reverse complement strand
AGCCCCGGCCCTGCCCGCCACGAGCCCGCGGCTCCCCCTGCCGGCCCCGCGCCGCCTCGCTGGGACCGGGGCCGGGGATGGGCTCACCGGGGCCGGGGATGGGCTCACTGGGGATGGGCTCATCGGGGATGGGGATGGGCTCATCGGGGATGGGGATGGGCTCACCGAGGATAGGCTCACCGAGGATGGGGATAGGCTCACCGGGGATAGGCTCACCGGGGATGGGCTCACCGGGGCCGAGGATGGGCTCACCGGGGTCGGTCGGAACCAAAAGGAGGTCGGCGTTGGGTGGAAGTGGCGCAGCCCCGGTACAATCGGCACAGCCCCGGCACAGCACCGGCTGGCGAGGAGCGCGCAGGGTGATGTTTGTGATGCTCCAAGAGCCACAGATGGGATGCTGGGGGATGTGTTTGTGACATTCCGAGAGCCACAAATGGGACACTGCGAGATGCATGGGAGGAGAGTCCGTGTACGGGGCCATTGCAGTGGGTGTGCCAGGATCGGGGGCAGCTCATACCCCCGTAGCCCAAACATAGGGGGCTGCTTTGGCCACCCACCTGCCACGGGAGAACCATTGCTGCCCCCACCTCTCCTGGGGCGGCCGCGGCCGACGGGGTGCGGCTCACAGCGTGCCACGAGATGGCACTGCTACAGTGCACGCCAGGCTGCGAGGGATGTCCCTTGTCTGCAGTGACACCGTGGGGGCACGGGGATCTGCATATAAGGATTGACACTCTCTTGCCAACCAAAAATGTTAATTCTGATGGTAGCGGCTTGTGTAGACGTGCCAGGGGGAATGTTTCTGAGTATCTGCGTTATGGACAGGATGAGTGTGGTCATGTTTGTGTTAATGCTGGGTTTTGAGGTAGGGGGTGAACCCTTCCTGGGGAGGTCACTGATGTGGGGTCAGGCGGTGCCAGCAAGTTCACCTGGCATTGCCCTACCTGGGCCAGCTGCTGCCACGCCTGGTTTTCCTTTCATTCTTCTGCTTCTTATATTGTCCCACCGCAGGCACGGGCAGCGTGGCTCTGTGGCTCTGTGCTCCACGGTTCCCTCTCTCTGCTTTGCCCCACAGTACGACTACAGCTTCCGGACGGAGCAGAGCGCGGCGGCCCGCCTGCCGCCCAGCCCCACCCGGTGCCCGCCGGTGCCGCCGTCCTGAGGGGCGCGGCGCCGGAGCGTGTGTGAGTGCGTACTACTGAGCAGGACACGGACACCGCGATGGAACCAGCCCGGCCCCCGCGTGTCCGGCCACCGCCACCACCCTGCGCTGCACCACCCCCTGCACACACCGCTCCACGCGCTGGGATGGCGCGACCCTCGGCAGCTGCCCCCCGCCCCGCCCCTGCTGCTGCAGACCCCTCGCCACGTGAGTACAGGACCGGGAGCCTGACGCAGCCCCTGGCTCATCCCCACTTTGTAACCCTGCTGCAGGACAGTCACAGAATCCAGAGCTGTAGCAAATCTCTGCGAACACAACCGGGAGCTTGCGGAGCATCGAGAAATCGTAGCCGGGAGCTTGTGGAGCATCGAGAAATCGTAGCCCTGAAAGGAACTAATAAAAGGCCTGGCTGGGTGCTGCCACACGAGCTGCCAGGGAGCTGCTTGGCTCTCGACACCTTGCAGCAGGAGGCTCCTGTGGCACTCGGTCCAGTGCAGAACTGAGCTGCAGTGAATGCCAATCCCTCTGCCAAGGTCTGGACACAGAAGTTCTGCTGTGGCTGGGATCAGTCCCAGATCCACTGTGGTCACTGGATTTGCTGTAGGCTGAGGGAGCCAAGGCCCCTGCCTCTCCCCAGGCACTGGCAGGGCAGGCAGAGTGCCCAAGGTGCACTGCAGGTCCCGAGGTGAAGCACCTCTGCTTTGCACAGGGTGTCTGTCTGTCCATATGGATCTGTGGCAGCAAGCATCCCCTGTTTGTTTCTGGATGGATGCTGGCAGCAGCACCCTGTCAGACCCTGGCAGTGCCCCACTGACCCCGGCCAAGCTCTCTGTGGAGGTGGGGCCCTGCTGACAACTGGGATGCCACCACCTGCCCGTCATTGAGACAGTTCTCTAACATGTTCCCCTCTAGCTGCTAAAACAAAAGAGATGTGCCTGTTTCCTGGGCATTCATGGGGAAGCACTGAACACTGACAAGGCACAGGATGAGAGTGGGATGCATTAAACCCTGATCTCTGCCTCCCTGTGACTGCTGACTGGGCTTGCTCCCAAGCCAAACGCATGTCTTGAAGAAGTCCGTTGCTGTAATAAGTTATTTACAAGTGCCCATCTGACTGTGCTGCTCTTTCAAGTCTCTGCTGTAGAACAAAGATACATCATGGCAGCAAAATGGCAATTTTTGAGTAAGTGTTAAAACGTACAGTTTTTTATATTGTAAAATACTGATACCCTGACCCCACTGAAATGCAATTGCCATGGTAACAGTAGCAGTGTTGTTGCTCTCAGCCTGGGTCATACATGTGCCCCGACCCACTTTGCACTCACTTGGATTGATCTGGCATTTGCTAGTGGCACAGAATGGTGACTAACAGCAGCTTTTGTACTGTCGGCTATTCTTTTTTATTTGTACATAAGTAAAATAATTCTTGTCCAAAGATTCATTTCTGGTTTTAAGGCACCACACTGTACTGCTGGCATAAAGAGCACAAAATACCGTGACATTTGGGACAAACCAAGTCCAGATCTTTGCTTCATCTTCTTCCAGTCAGGTAAATAATTTTCTGGAGCTGCCTCTGTGGAGTGTCCGTGTGATTGGAGAGCAGAGGCCAATTTGGTTGCATGTGCGTTGTTTTTGGGCAAAAGAGTTAAAGCCGTGCACCAGCTCTGAAGCCCTTGGGTGACCCCCTGGAAGTGCTCGTTCACTTGGAGCTTGCACCACCATTTTTAGTTGTTATTTATCCTGCAGTAAAGAAAAGCCAGATCTCACTGCCAGGCTTCACAAAGGCCAGATTGATGATGCCGACGTCGACAAATGAACATACCATGGCAGCTTGGTCATTCGGCTCAGGTTCACTTCAAGTTCAAATCCACTCTTTGCTGTAGTGCTGTGCCCATCTCATCCATCTTTTGTCTTTCTATTTTTCTGCTTGTAATTTGTTCTGTAGTTTTCTGTGACATCCATTTATAGCTTCTCGTGTGGCTCAGTGGTCACGGCAGGTAGGCAGAAGCCATCTGCAGTAGTGCGTTCCTCAGCTTTGGGGTGAGAGCTGACCTTTCCTGTTCATGGTGGAGGAACTAGGGCTGCAGACTAGCACAGGGCACAGCACAGCCAGCAGTCTGCAGAGCTCCAGGGGCAGTGCCTGCCAATGGGACATTGAGAGGCAGCTGCCAGGAGCCCCTCCTCGAGCCAGCTCTGCCTGTGGGCAGTGCTGCGGCCAGGGGGTCAGCAAGGAGCAGGTTCTGAGAGCCACCGAGCCCCACGCTCAGTGCTACGCTGCCTGGCACTGGGAGTGCCTATGTCTGGGAAAATGGGTGCAGAGCTTCCAGTCCCTTGTGTGAGAGAAAATCAGTGCTTTAATATTTATACCAACAGCTGGGTTTGCTCAGCCTTCTTGGCGATAACGAGCTCAGCTTGCTCTGCAATGACCTACAGGAAACACTGGATACTTGAATCACTGGCAGGACACGTGGCTGGGACAGGCATCAGCATCTTCAGGATATATTTGTATACTTACTTCTCCCTCTCTAACACTGGGCCAGCAAAGCTGCTTTGGGACTCACCTGCAAAGAACCTTGAGAGATGAGTTTGCTCTCCACGGTGTGGTCCTGCACCACGGCACTGCAGGGACAGCCTGTTCCAAATGCACAGACAGGACAGATGCAGTTCCTGTGGGGAAAACACAATCAAGGTGATTTGAACAAAAAGCTGCAGCTGCTGTGAGCCAGCTGAGCTCTCAGCCCTGCTAACCACAGGCTGGAAAACTAGGCAATTCCAAAAGGGAGAGGGCTTGGAGCCAGTGCTTGGAAGCACAGCAAGACACAGTGCAGGTTGGTTGACTGTGTCAGCTTCTCAGTCCACTGATCAGAGGAAGCTTTTTTTTTATTGCACTGCTGAATTCCCAAGATCTGAAGTGTCAGGTCAGCATTTCCATGGGAAGGTTTTATTGGCTGTTCCATAACTTTTGTACTCATGGCAGCTCATTGCAAGGCTGGTCCTTGCATCCTTACAGTGAGTCCTCTGTGCTGGCATGTGCCATGGCCAGTATCAGCATCTCTCTGCATCTTCCTCCCTGGCCTGAGGAGGTGACTGTGGAAGAATTGGCCCGGGCAGTAAATGTTCAGGGAGCCTGATGCAGATGTTGTCTGGCTGTGGAGAAGCCTTCTGGAGTATAAGGGGAGGGGAGGAGTCAGTGGAAAGCAACAGAAGCGAATTTGCAGAGCTTTACCAGATGTTCTTGGCTACCTTGCCTGAATTTGTAGAACAAAACTGGTCTCTAGGTAGTTTAATCTTGTGGCTGATGGAGAAGTTAGTTTGCCAAATTATTATACATCTGCAACAGAGACAGAGAAGCAGCAGTGAGGGGTTTGCGTACTGTAAAATACACCTTCTGATGTGAATTCATAGTGACACGCTGCCTCCTGTATTCCTCACGGCAAGAAGCTGGTCGTGTGCCAAGGTGACTCGTGGCCACCCAGGCCAGGCAGTGCTGTCTGCTGTGTTAATCATGGAAAGGCAAGAAGTTAGTTCGGAAAGTGATGTAGAGTGTGAACTTTGTGATAAAATTCAAGTGTGAATAGTTGTAGCAGGTGTCTTCTCTTACGGGAGCACCTTGTATCTGTAGTTCCATAGGAGTAAACTGTGTCAGATTCCTGTGACAGTCCCTGCGTGTCCCCATGGTGTTTGTTGGAGGTTTCCCAGAAGCTTCCTGTGCAGTGAGAGGTTGTTGGTAGTCTGTAGCATTGGGCTTGTTTGCTTTCACACCCAGCACTGACCCCCTCAGTGTCCTGAGCTCTCCAGACTGAACCCATATGCCACCGAGCCTGGAGAATTCCTGTCATGGGCTCTGCACGTGCCAGGTAGGTGCTAGTGGCAAGGGCATGCTTCCACAGGCCTTGGCACCACCTCTTCTGTGGGGCCTGAAATCTCCTGGGAGGAGGAAAACGGGATGGAGCTGGCTGGTTCCACGCTGGCCTTCACCTCCCCGCTGCTCCCCCGGGGATTTGGGGTCTCCCCACATGTGCCCAGACCCAGGAGCCCCGAGAGCTGTTCCTGCTCCTCCCAAAGGGCAGGCACACCTCACTACATCCAAATAATTACCTCAGCCTTGGAGCCTTGACGAAGAGCCGGGAATCCCTCCCAGCAGCAGCAATCCCTGCAGCAGGGCAGCCGGGCGGGCTGTGTCAGCCATCCCAGCCTCGCTGCCCTGGCCGTGCCACACACAGGAGGAGGGACAGGCTGCTCCTCTGCTCACCAACAAGCTCAGTGAGGTGCTGCTCGGTTCATTCACCACAGGGAAACCAAACACTTTGGATATTCTGGTCATTTGTTGTGAAATTGTTTCCTAACAGCAACAGATTTAAATGTCATCATACAAATGGCAGAGAGAAACCTTTTATGCAGTTGCAAAGTGGTTTTCTAAGATGCTTGGGTTACTGAAAGTGATTTTACTGTGCATTAATCTTATGAATGTTACTATGTTTTTTATATTTATTTTAGATGACCCTCCTGTATTTTACAAAGGGAAGTTTCATTGTGTGATAACTCAGTCTGTATTCTTAATATAATTTGTTAAATGAAACTTGTTTTAATCAGATAATTCCGTGTACTTCTGTGTTTTAATTTTCTGACTGAAACAACTACCTGGATTGGAAGGGTGAACTACAGAGGTGGCAACATGATCCCCTGTAGGGAACATGCTCATGTTTGTGGGGGTTTTTTTTTGGTGGAAATTGGATATAAAAAGCCTTGGAAAATGTGTCCAAAATGTCTTGCTCTACAGGTATGCTGCAGAGTCAAAACAAAGTCAAATTACGTGTTTTATTGGGAGGGATTGGGCGAAGCCTGGCAAAGGCAGTTCTCAGTGCAGGGCTGGTGCTGGGGCAGCAGGGCAGGTGGGTGGGCACCTGAGTGGCCCTGGGGAGAACGGGCTGCTCAGCCAGGGAGAAGCCAGGACTGCACTACACTGAAAATTGTTATTCTTTGTGCTAAATTATTATTCTTCTGAACTTGACACAAGCTAGTGGTGCACAATCTGACCTCTGGCATCTTCTCACCCCAGACAGTATTTCTGTCTCACTTATTTTGAGTGCTCTTTGAATTAAGGGAGATTAATACCCAAGTTCCCGACATTCTCTTCAGGCATATGTTTTTATAACCTTTTGAAAGCAATACCACTTGTTCCACAAAAAACTAAGCAGCAGCATCTTGGGGCTGCTGTGGGAGCTGTCACCGGCACCTGACTGAATGTCCCAGCTGGGAAGGAGGTGGTGTGGGGAGGACACAGACCAGGGTGGGCCCATCCCATGCCAGCCCTCGGCTTCCCAGGCAAGCAGGGATGGAGCCACACAGAGCCATGGCTGTGCTGGAGGGGCTGGGAGCACCTCTGTCACCTGCACCCGAGCAGCTGCTGCCACTGGTGTGGGGTCGGTGCTGTGGCACAGGACACCTGGGACCTGGCGTGCAGCCGAGCTTCCAGGCCACCCTCATCCCCCACCCTGGGCTGGGACTGGAGCTGGCTGACCTCCATCATTCACAGAATTTGGATTCTAAGGAAAGTTTCTAATTCCTTCTGTTCTGCTTAGTGGTTTTAGACGTGGGAGCAGCCATTTCTCTCTGGAGAGGTGTCTTGTGGCCATTCCTGCCCCAAGGAAATCCTCCCAGTGCCTGAGGGAACCAGCAGGCTCAGGGGCTGGAGGTGGCTGGCACAATCCCTGTGTCATCAGAGGGTTTTTGGGGCTTTGTGTGCCGGTGGCTTTGGTGGTGTTTTGTTTTCTTTTCTCCGCTCCCTCCCACAGCTTTAAAAATTAACTTGCCTGGGGAGTTTCTCAAAATCCCTTCCTTTTTCTGGAATGATGGATAAGCCATGTAACTGATTGTCATGGCCCTGGGGAGGATAAACATCTTCTGCAGTTTAAAATAAAACCTCCTCACTCCTTGGTTAATAAGTGTTGAAAGAAGCACAAACAGAGCTAACACGGGATTTCCATGACTAACAAGATGACCACATCAGTGAATGTTGTTTGGGGTTAAAAATGACTCAGCTTTTGCTTCCCCTGGGTAAGATGTTTTATCCCAGTGCAGGAAAAGCTGCCAACAGCACTTTGAAGCTCTGGCAAACTCGATGGAGCCAGGATTGTGAACTGGGAAGTGTTTGAATGCCGGGTTAAAAAAACCCTCATAAACTCCGCTCCATGTGTGCGGATTTCTGGAAGATAAAGGAGCCCACAGCTTCATCCAGCTTGTGCTGACTCTTTTCTTTTCAAAAGCCTTTTCAGATGTTTTCACTTTTCTGCTTGCTTTGTTGAAAGATGTAAAAATTTAAGACAACCACAAAGTAAACATTTCAAAACTTTCTATTCTGAAAATTAGTGACATTTTCAAAATCCCTCAAATTCCATTTCAGCACTATCAGAAATGAAGATGTTTGGGGTTTTTTTGATTGGCACATTTTTCAGGCAGGTTTTTGTTTATTGATAATTTTTATTTTTCAAAGAAAATAGATTTATTATTCAGTAGAAACACTAGATAAGTAGATGTCTTGTCAAAATCAAGCAGGTTTTCTTTATTAGAGTGAAATAGTAATGAACTCATCTGCTTCCAATATTTATAAAGAGTAGGGAAGGCCATTAATTCTGCTGCTTGTGAATAAAACCATCTGTGATTTCTTTCCATTTGATGTGTTTTGGTTTTAATATACATTTTTCACAAATAAGTGTAGGGATTTTTTGTGAAAATGTCACATTCAGAATCTCATAAAGAAGGAACGCAAGGAGGGGGAAACGAAATGTTTTGTTAGCTCAGTAATTTCTCACCTTGCACAGAGAGTAAAATTCCTGCCAACTTTAACACATTAGGCGACAGAATTACATGTTCGGCTCTAATGCAATCCATGACATGGAACAAGGAAAACAGAGGATGTTTGGAAGTTTGTTTTCCTTTGGGAATCACACAGCACATTTAACTTAATCTGTCCTGACACTTGAATTACAACATGAGCTTCTTTAGGGAAGCAGAACGGTAGATGCCTCTTTTTAAAGCAAAGCAGAAGTTAATAAAATGGGCAACACGTCAAGGAGAAAAAGGCCCAATGAACCATCATGTGATTCTCAGAGCAAACAGGCTCTATTTTGGGGCTTTTCTACCAGAAATGCTGGAAATGTTGTGACATCCTTCTACTGAGGGTGAAACCTGACCTCTATAATTTTACTCGATTAAAGCAAAAGCTACAAGAACGCCCCAAGTGAGACCACTTTATAGTTGGACTTGTGAGTGTTGGATCTTAAATTAAACTGAGTGTTCATCCAGCTGCCCTGCCAGGATTTATTTCACAGTCTTCCCACCAGCTCATGCGCTGGAGACTGAACTGTGCCACCCCTTCCTGGACTGTTCTGTGGAGGTGGAGGAGCTGCTCTGCTCCAGCCAAGGACAGCCCAGGCACCCCCAGAGCATCTCTCTGAGGGCTGTAAATGCAATCTGCTCCCCCGAGTGTTGCTTGAAAAGGTTGGCTCCAGTTATGGATTTTAAGGCCCAGATTTAATGTCCGTTGTCCAACAGTATCAAAGCAGATCCTTGGAGGTTCCTCCGAGTGAAGAAACCTGAAATCAAACAGCAGATGTCCTCACCTGAGGCCCAGAGCTCCAGATGCTGCAGAGCAGGGCAGGTGCTCTCCTGGGGAGGGAAAGCCAATGCCAGTTATCACTGAAAAAAGATAAGAGAGGGCTGTGCTCTTGTCTCAGGGGGATTGTCACACCTATGCCAAGCAGCTAAGTCTGCTCACTGGGTTGCTTATAATTTATAATTAATTTATAATTTATAATTGAATCTGGTGGGGAACAACAAAGATATTAATTGTCCCAAACTTTATTTTTCACCAAATTGAACAGTACTGTTCTTCCCATGGCTCTGCCCTTCCTCAGGGAGCACAACAGTGACTGTTCCCATGGTCTTGGCAAAGGGTTGGGATTTGGGTTGTTTGGGTTTGCTGGAGGAGGTGACTCCAAGGTCCCTGGAATGTCAAGAACACAGGGAGCCCAGGAAGCAGACGTGCTGTGAGATCATTTCAGGTCAATTTCCTGGCAGGGGAATGCTTCCACCAACAGTGTTTGAATACAGTCCTGGTTCAAAAACAAGGCAAGAAGCCCATGGTGGTAATTCCCTGTTGGGTGTCCCACAGGAGCATGATGGGGGTTGACTGGGATGCATCGGAGCAAAAGCAGAGGGCAGGGGGTGAGCAGAGTGAGGTGAGAGGGAGAGCAGGAGTGGCCAGGATAGCCCCGTGCCGGGGATGGTGGTGGTGACTTCTCTGTAGTGACAAATGAGTTCCCCACCAGGGAGGGAAAAGCTGTCCATGGGCTGGCAAAATCCAGGGAGTACAAACTTGGGGCTAAGTGAGGATCAGTTTCATGAGCTCTGGAGGCCACAGAGGTGGCTTCCTGTAAGTGACTGCTCTCTGAATTACACAAGGGCTTTCTGCTTTTCCCACCGACACATAACCATGTTCCCACAGTCCCCAGCAATGACCTGTCTTGGGTGGCAGAAGCCAGTCAATGGACTCAAAGCCCTTAATGCAAGCTTTTTCCCTGTTCTAACTCTAAATTCCTTTTTCTGTCCAAATTCCTACTCATATGAACCTTTTAGGAACTTAATTATCCTTGAGACTTCTACCTCTCTGTGAAATCTGGTTTAAATCAGTAAAGAAAAGAGTTCAAAGTTATTGGGCAGGACAGGCAGACAGACAAGCACACAGGGATCACAGGAACCTTGTTTTCATAGGAAACTAGATTAAAAAAATCCCACAGCAGTTACCAGCCCCTCTGGTGGCATGCCTGCCCTGGTGCCGCGCGGGGCAATGCTCAGGAGTCCTGGGGCACAGGCAGCCCGGGCTGGAGCTCTCTGGGAAGGGGAGGGGGCTGCTGGCAGACCCTGCCTCCTTCAGCCCGGGCTGGCTGGGCAGTGGCAGCAGCGATTCCGCAGCCTGTCTGCTTTTCCCAGCTGGATGCAGATTCATGACATCCCTGCTCGCTTCGGCACGCAAACCTGTACCTAATTTCTTCTGAAACGGGCCCTGAGGAAGTCAGCAGATGTTGTTGTTATTAAGGCATTGAGCATCAGCAGCTCCCGAGATATTGTCAGTCTGTTAATGAGCTGAACCAAATGGGGAAGGCAAGGGCTTTCCCAGCTTCTTAATAAGGAAAATAAGACCTCCAAGGTTAAAAGACTTCATTTAAACTGCACCAAGTTTATAGGTTGCAAAATGTTCTTTAATCAGTTTATTCTTAGAAGGCCCTAACTGCCTGTGAACAGGAGTGGACATTATCTTAAATAATCCCACAAGAACACAGCAGCTCTGTCTTGGTGGGGTTTGCTGGCATTTTGCTCCCTTAGTCTCCTTAACCAGCCTTTTCCAGGCACCTTCTGCAATTCTTTTGTGAACATTTTGTGCATCATTACCCACAGCTCTGTCCCTAAACTCCTGATGATTTGTGAAATATTAGGTTTTGTTGTATGAAAGTTAAACTGATTTTCCTATCAATATATTTGTATTTTCAGTTTTGTAAATCTTAAATCTCAGCAGTTTCCCAAGGCTTCAGGAGACACCGGTTGTACAAGTGAGCCAGAAATATCCTGAATTAGACATATTCCTGCACCTCTCCTTGTCCTCCCTTGCTCTGAGCCTGTCCCTGTTCCTGCAGAGCCTCTAGACACTGTTCTAGTAGCACTGGCTAATGGGGAACCCACTTTGTTGGTTTTTCTCTTAATCCTGTACTACCTGGAAGTCTACTTGGGATTTTCCACCTGCAGAAATGTTTAGAATTTGGACAACAGTGATACTGATATTAGAGTAAATTGGTAACAGCTAAAAGTTTAGAAAGAAAACATGGATTATTTCTACAGGAGCAGAGGAGCAGGACATGCTTTAAGGGTGCCTTGCCATCAGTATGAACCGCCTGAGGCAGGTCCAACAACAGGCTGAAGAACCCTTGTCTTGGAGAGCTTTGTTATATCCAAGTTGCAAACAGGTGAACACCTACCAAGGAGTGATCAGAGGTGGAGAATTCAGAGACAGCCCCTTTAATTCTGTCCTTCTGAGCCTTGGTGCAGGCAGGAGGGAGAACACGAAGGTGAAGCCCCCTGTCCTGCAGCCCCTGGAGCAGGAGCTGGCCTTGAGTGGTTGTGGGCAGCCTACCCTGTGCCCAAGGGGGACTCTCAGGTGCTCAGCAACATTTCCTCCTTGGATCACTGACCATGGATCACTGAGCTCACACCCATGCCATGATTCATTCCAGCATGGACATATTTATTCCGTCTGATAAGCAGTGCCTGCTGTAAATGTGTCCCTGCCCTCCCTTTTGCTATGCACCAGTGAGGAGGGGGCATGTTGTGATAAATTGACCCTGAAATACGGTGCATGTACATGGTTTTAAAGACTGGAAGGATTGGGTCACTTTGGTGTCTCTGTTGAGGTTCAATCAGTTGTTTTTAAAGGCGTCTGCTGGACTGTGGCTTCCAGGGAACATTTCCAACACTACTGATGTTTTTAACCCTAACGTGTGTCACTTGGCAAAACTTCATGAACACAAATAAACAAAAATGCCCTGAACTACATCTCAACATCAAAGCAGGACTATTCTTCCCCTGCCGTGGCCCTGGTGTGGCCAGTGAGGGCAGGGCTCTGCCCTGGAAGGGGAGATGTCGGATCAGCACTCACCCTGGCATCCCCTGCTTCCCCTGCAGCGAGAGCAGCATCCCAGGGGCAGCCAAGCCTGGAGCCCACCAGCACTGCCACACACCCTGCCTGAGGTAACCCACAGCCTTTCTGACCAGGACCACTCACACATTTGTGCTCCTCAAGCACCCTTTCACTCTCCTGTGTAATTTCTGATGTCTTCAAATGGTAACATGGAACAGAGAAATACTAAACCTGATAAAAGTCAGTTGGAAACAGCTCAACTCTGGTTCAGACAAGGGTCAAGAGCTGGGTCTGCTGTGGAGAAGGATGAAGGGCACTGACACCCAACACGCCTGGCAGTCACACTGAAGCCAGTGTGACCAGGAGAAGCTGGTCAAGGCTGCAGGATCAGGTCCCAGATGATGAGGCACCTGTTCAGTAGTCCTTTCTCATCTTTTCCCTCAGGTCTGGGGCCCATTAACAGGTCTTGGCTGAATGGCTCCCTGCGAGCTGCTGCCTGCCTCTCCTCCCAAACTATGAGTATCAGCTATATTTTTCATCTTTCAGAGGAAGTTTATAATTAGGCTGGAATTCTTCAGGCAGAAGCAAAGGCCATGCTGGTTTGGGTTAGATTGTTTTGTTAAATTTTGAGAAAAACTGTTCTTCATTAAAGAATGTGTGCTGGTTTCCGGAGGAATGGCTGAGACCTTCCCCTTTCTAGCATCCAGAGTCTTGTGCAGTTCTCAACTTGAGTTTCTTTTCTATTTAAACACTTAAAGCTTGTCTTTGCTTTTGTTTTCACAAAGCTTGAACTGAGCTGGGGGGGTGCCACAGGCTGTGGGAGCAGAAGCTGGGTCAGCCCAGTTTGAGCTGGCTGTGGCTGTTCAAGCACTGACCATGTGCATGGCAGGGGCTGAGCAGCCCAGGAGGGGGTGTTGAAAATGTCAGGAAGAGGAGGCTCATCCTCAGGAGGCATCGCTCTGCCCTGGGTGCTCCTGGCCTCTGCCAGGCTCTGGGGAAACAACCAGCCCTTGCTCTCACTTCTGGTGGTTCCTTTCCTGCTTTCCATTAACAGGTCATGGATTTTAGGTGGGAAGCTTTCCTGAAAACTCTGCAACATTAAAGAGGCAGGAGCAGGAGAGGGAAGCAGGAAGGTTCTTGTTGCTCTGAGCACAGAAATGCCCTTCCTGTGAGTGGCTGGACAAGAGCTCTGGGAGCCTGGGGAGGCCACGCCTGGGCTGGGTCTGTCCTTGGAGCTGCCCTGCCAGCCCCACTCCATGTGCCCCCCAAAACGCTGCAGCGCTCAGGGCTCCAGGCATGAATTCATTACAAGTGTTTCCACAAAAAAAAAACAAAAACAAAAACAAAAAAAAAAAAAAAAAAAAAAAAAAAAAAAAAAAAAAACCAAAAAAAAAAAAAAAAACCCTAAAACCAATCTGAAAGAGTTAAAGCAGCCATTGTGCTCCCTTCCGGTAAAACCCAGCCTCACGTGGGGCTGGTGGGTTGCAGAAACCAAAACTTCAGAAAACGTGCAAGTACTTCATGTAACCAAAAAGGACACTAGATGCTGCCTTATTCTGTGTTTACAGAACTATTTTGGAAGAAATTGGTTTTTTTTGTTTTTTTTTTTTTAATCAAGATGGAGTATTTTTTCATAGCATATCACCAAAAGGAAAGTAGTGCAGCTTTGGACAAATTAGAAACAGGCTTGAGTATTAGACTTTACATGGATGGTACTCGGGTATTAATCCATTAAAATAATCAAAAGAGCTTAAATAAGAATCTGAAGGCTGCAATATATATGTCAATGAACAAGCTGTAAAACTTCCTGAAAAGGTGATTTCAAAGCCATATTGTCCAAGCTTGGCAAATTGCATATTTAATTATTTTGTCAGTCCCTCTTTCTACTCTAATCTTTTGGTGAAATACCTTTAGACATATGAAATCAGTTAAGATAATTAGGGTATGATGGAATTAGGTGTTACTTGATTTTTAAGAAAGATACAATCCTCTGCCTTGGTATAAAATGTGTGCAGACCCCAAAAGCTGGACTGTATTGTAATGTTTTCTTTTCTATAAAGATCAAAGGTCTCCAGCCCCTTTCAAGATGTTTGCAGAATTTGTTTCCTAATTATCCCACATTTACTTATTTGTGTGCTGGGACATCAGAGTTAACTCTTTGATTGTAAAGATGAGATGGGACCTTCCTCCAGATGACTGCGGCCAGCAAAGCCTTGCATCTGAAAATTGGTTTTTAGATTACGTGGCTGCTCCAGTTCTGAGGTTCTGGTGCGGTTTAGGATAGATGAGGTGTTGTGTTTGCTTGATTTTAATACCCCAGTCCTCTACAGCAAAGATTTGGTTTTCTGCAGTAAGAGTTTACACCTTCATTAATATCCTTTACAAGTTTACAAACTCTTGGTAAGCAATAGTAAACTATTTAGGCTTTGATTTGTCTGGGAGTTTGAACTGTTTTCACCAAACCTTTATGGTCTTTCCATGATGTGGTGCCTGAGTTTCTTCAGCAGAATTTTCTATAAAAGTTTTGAAATTAGAATTTCTTGGCTCACTTCATTGACTTTATTTTTCCCCCATCTAGAGAGACATAAAAGACTGACAGGACACCCCAGAAATGTGAAAACAGGCTGTAAGTTTTGCAGTTTCACTTGTGAAGTTACAAAAATAAAGTTGATTAGAATAGCATGAAATCTATAAAATAAAAAGTAAAATGTTTATAGGGGAAGTCTAATATGAAACATTTTTAAACAATGTGTTTTATTTACTTTTTATACATTTCATTTCTCATATTCTTTTGAACTTTTTTGAATCTTCTCATATGTTTCCTAATTACATTTGCCTCTCTGACTCCTGTCTGTATTTCCCTCAGCACAGAGGAGCTGAGTGTTTGTCTTGGTTTGTGTTTGGTTTTTTCCTTTGAAAAATGAAGACACTGCATCGAGCTTTTCCGAGGGTGTCTTTGCAGTGGCAGCGCTGGGGCTCAGTGCAGGGAGATAGTGAGTGTTGTGATAACAGCAGAGCCCTGCCCGGACCCAGCAGCATTTATAAATAGTCCTGTAGCTGTTCTGGGGGAAGAGCTGCTCGCACGCTGATGAGCATCAGCTTTTTTCCTTTTATGAAGTCCTGCTGGGCTGTTTGTGGTTCAGCACAGGACACGGCTCCGGCTGAGCAGGGTCCCCCAAAGCCGGTGAGGAAGAGGAGGGCGGCGGGCTCTGCTGCTCCCCACGTTGTCCTCCATCCCCTGCCCGAGCGGGTCAGGGCTCCCTGGCCGTGTCAGCGTCTCTCTGTGTCCGGAGCGAGCACCTGCTGACCGCCACCGCAGCCCCGGCAGCTCCCTCTCCTCTCCCCGCCCCGGCTGGGGCCGCAGGGTCCCCCCGCTGCTCCCCGCAGCCCCCAGCGCCCTTCCTCACCCAGGATGGACACCCTGGCTGCCCTCCCCTGGCTGAAAGCCCCCCGAGCCGCCTCTGCTTTGCCCTCCCTCCCCCGGGCTGGGCGCAGGGGACAGGACGGGACCTGTGCCCGTGTCGGGGTGCGCAGAGGACGGCCCCGAGCTGCTGCCCGTGGCTCTGCACCGGAATCCCCTGCTGAAGGAGACCCCAAAGACCCCGGGCATCCCCACAGCCCAGTGAAACACCCTAATGATTCCCCTGTGCCATCTATCAGCCTGCCCGGGCAGGGGCTGTTCCGGCGGGGTCAGAGCCCGGCTGCGTCCGGGTGACTGATGTCCTTAAATGCTTTCCTGACTTTCGCAGGGCTATTTATTTCTTTGCCATCTTAGCTCAGGTGTGAGGTTACTTATTGTGGTTTTTTTTCCTCTTTTAAAATTCGTGGAGATTTTCTTTAAAATTCACCATTTCAGTCTTTGCCCTTAATTTGGCATTTTGTTAATTTTTTCTCCCCTACTATTTATTATTTATCCACATAGGTTTCTAAATTTCTCTTTCACACACTTTGACAGGAATAGTTTTCTTCCTCAGTAATGAGTATATTACTCACTTCCTTAGCACCCCACAAGAAGTCAGTATTCATTTCACTGTTAGTTTGTTACAACTCTTCAATAACATTGCAGCTGAATTTTTTTACGTTTCGTACCCAGCTCAGAAAGATACTGGTGAAAAGGTGGGGGTTTTTTAAACTAAACTTGCTGTAAAATACATCTCAGATTCCAACAGCCATTAATAAATATTTCAGGTGATGCTCTGGACTTAGTGCATCTGGGCTGGATAAAACATTTAAGTTCCTAATTTTGCATAAAGTTACTTTTTTTTTTTTTTTTTAATGCCCAAATTTGAAATGAAAAGCTGTCTTGGGTGTTTTAGTGATAGGTTAAAGATCAAGAGGTCTCTTAGGCACTTTGGTAAAGATTTTAACAAAATTTGAACTTTAAAGTGTCACAGAAGCTTTAGAAAGTTCTCCCAGTGTTTCAACCTGGGGCTCGTTGAAGGGATGCGGTGCTGCCCTTGGCAGCTGCTCCTGGTGCCTGCAGCAGAGATACTGAGGGGTTTCAGACCAATTTGATCCAATTTCATTGTGGAGATTTCTAATCTGAGCTGCTTGAGATATCCAGAACCTTTTATTTGGCTGCTGTCTGCAATTTTTCCTTGATACCCCTTTACTGGAAAACCAAGTTCAGAAAGGAAAAAAAGAGGGTGTGGGAAAGGAAAGAAATAAATACAGAGAGATTTTACTGAAGAACTTCTGTAAGTTCTGGATTTTGAAACGAAACACAGAAATTCCTCAAAGACACAAACTGTGCTGTAATGCCAGGAATAGCTCCCAGCCCCTGAGTGAACACCAGGAACTGGCAAAGCAACTGCTCGAGCAACAAACAGCTGCAGCACACGGGATGCTGCTGCTGGAAGTGGAGGTTTCACTCATGTTAATTACTGTGATGAGCAGAATAGTCCTCTGCAGTCAGCATCCTTGGGAAACCATAGATACACCTCTGTTCAGATGGTGCTAAAAAATAACTTTCAAAGCTATCCTCATCAAAAAAATCTAAGGTATGTTATTACTGGTAAGAATTAAGTTAAACTTTGTTTTTACTTAATTCTAAACAGATTAATAACATATATTGATAACATATATTAATTCTGTGAAACATCTTACCCGGATTACTCCCTACTGAGGAAAAGGAGATGCCGTGCTCCGTTCCCTGCCCTTTCGCGCGCTTTTCATTCACTGCAATTTGTGCTGCGGTTTTAGCCAAAGCAGCAATAAATTTATTTGAATATATATCCTAAATTCGCCTCACATTTATGGCTTAAGCTGGTCAAACACAACTGAAAACACGAGCGTTTACCTTGCTGTGCTTAGAGGCAGCGGTGCCCTAGGTGGGAGGCTCGGAGCGGGGTCTGGGTGCTGTCGGAGAAGCCCGTGGAGGATTAGGGTGTGCTCAGCCTCTCCTCAGACAGGTGCACAAACACTTCCCCCTTTTAGGTGCTACCTGCTCTTTACTGGACGTTTATTACAAGTCGATGCAATTTCACAAAGCACCTGCATGCAATAAAACCCTATTACATGTGTGAGGCCTTAAGGAAATTAACGGTTCCTCCCTAGGGATGCATATTTTGTTAAGATGTTTATTACAGATGAAGTGGTCCTGGGGTAAAACATTAACAAGTTGTAGAGTGATAAAAGGAATTTTATCATTTCTCAGTGACATAAATAGGAAGAAACCTTTAACTAAATCTATAAAATTCCTGTTTCCTAATGAATTTACTTTAACTATTTATTAACTGGATGAACTTATACAGGCTGCAATTTGGGTTTTTTCTTCCTCATCCCCTCCCTTTCCTTCCCTGCTCCCCCTTCCAAAACCCAAGCAAAAGGCATTATCTACCAACTAATATGAGCTCTGGTGCTCAAAAAAGAAACTTTAGCATCAATAACTTTTTTTTTTCAATTGATTATTCTCCTCAATGTGTTTACTCAGATCACTCTTGTAATACTGATTTTAGAATTAAATGCGACATTAAAATTCTGTGTTTTAATAAGGCTAACTCATACTGAAATTACATGTTATATTTTAGGGTTCAGTCCCAGGAATTTATTTTTGGTTGCCACTCTTTTTTTTAGCACCATATTAATGAAGTTTGCTCTTTACCATTATTAGAGATGAAAGCAGGAGCACTGGCTTTGGACTGAGAATGCTCCATCTAATTGAATTATATGAATGTAGTTAAATGTCTACTTCAGAAAGGCCATATTCACTTTCAAGATTAGTTACTCCAAGAGTTAATGGCCTATTTAAGCAGCATAGTCCAAGAGCCAAACACAGGTGGGCTGTGTTAATAACTTTATTTAAACCGTTTTTTCCCCTTTTGAGAGGCACAAGCCATCCATTAATGCATTCATTAGAGTTTATGGCATAGTTCTGCTTTTCTCCTAATGACACTATCCAGACTCAAACTTGCTTGGCTAATTTAGCCCAGCTGCCCTTTGCCTCTCAGCAACAGGTCCCTTGTTCTTCGGTCATACATGCTGAAGTGTCATGATGATTAGTTTTTGGCCATTGCTGCCCTTTGTGATATTGTTTTGTGTTTTCTCTGCATGAGAATTTACTTTTTCTTCAGACTTTTTGCCGAAGGTTTGTGTGCTGTTGGAAGGGGCACGGCAGTGCAGAGGCATTGCTGCCTCGCTGCAGCCCTTGCATTCCAATGTGATTGAACATTGTGGTTTATGACTTGACTCTGACCAAACAAGCTCACAGGTTTTAATATCCAGCTCTGCCAAAGGTATTTGTGGCAGTTCCTCACAACTGCGGCATCTGAGTTTGCCTGGACTTTTCAGTTTTAAGTCTGATCCAAATACACCTCTTACTGATATCATTACAGCTGTAAAATGTGTAACTGTGTACAGAAGTGCCTGTTTCCTCCAGTAGCTGCAGTGGGGGTGACCTGTGTGCATTTAGTAATGAATTCCCCAGGTGCTAATGAACATCACAACAAATCAGAATGACCAATGCATCACTGGGAGAGGAAAAACCAGGCTTGGTCAGACCGGCAGCTCCTGACGCTTGCAGAGTTTATTTTGGAATGTTTTATCAGTTTGGGTGTGCATGTCTGATGTTCCTGGCAGTCCCGTGTTAGCTGTTGGCTTCCGGTCTGAAATGTCACCTCTGGTAAACTTGTGCAAACAGCGGGGGTGGCCTTGGCCATCATGAGGCACTAGGCCAGCCAGTCCTGAGCAGCCCACTGTGATCCTGGCCAGACATCAGGCTCACGGTGCCACTGAGCTCCAGCGGCCACAGGGATGAATGTTCCTGGGTGCTTACAACAGATGGGTTTGCAGGAAATAGCAGCTTAGGACGCTTCTGTACCTGCACCTAGGGATAAGCAGCACAACTTCAGCAGAATGGCAGTGGTGCTGCAGGTACAACATTGTCACTTCTGCACGGGCTCTAGGAATTCTCACTGCGGACTCTCCGCTGGCAAACTGCTGCTCCAAGGTCTTTCTTTTTGCTGATCTTTAAAGCAGCACGCGTGCCCATCATCGCGATCATCGCCGTCATCATCGCCACCGTCCCTGCTGCCTGTTGATCGCTCTCTTCAGTGCCTGGCTGCGAGCGATGCTGTGGGGCTCGTCCTGCCTGGTCAGGGCTGCAACGCGCTGGCCCGTCTCCGCGGGGACCGGGGCGCCGTGCCGTGCCGTGCTAAGCCGTGCTCTGCCGTGCCGTGCCGAGCCGAGCCGTGCTGTGCCGTGCCGTGCTTTTTCGTGCCGTGCTCTTCCGTGCCGTGCCGTGCCGTGCCCTGACCAGCCGTTCCGTGCCGTTCCGTGCGGTGCGGTGTCCCGGCGCGACCGCCAGAGGGCGAGGCGGGGGCGGTGTCGCTGCCGGTGTCGCTGCCGGTGTCGCTGTCCCCGCTCCGGCGCTGTCCCCGTGCTGGGATGCGTGCTGCCGGAAAGAGCCGATCATTCTGTCCCCTTTCCCAACACTATAAACACAACTTGCAGAGTCCCGCAGGAGTCCGAGGAGCCCTGTGGCAGCACAGTTTGATCAAAAAGCATTGAATCGTGGTCATAGATGATCAATCTTTTAGCCCCTGTGCAAGAATTGCATGTTGCAGGCTGAGTCTTGTTATGAGAAATTACCAGAAAACCTTTTCCTTTATCATGTCTTCTTTATTTCATGTCTTTTGGCAGAGTTTTTTACATCGGCACACGACTTCCCACTCGTGTATCTTCTGCAATACTCTTAACAATGAATTAACATTCTCAGCAGCTTTCAATGCAAAATCTCACTCTGCACAGGGGGTCCCACAGGCACCTACGATATTTCTGGATGAATTGGAGCAGGATGTTGAAATTGTAACATCTTGTGACCCCAATGCTTTTATCTGCAGGAGAAGTTAAAGAGTTAATGCATTAGTTAAAAAGATTTTTAGCACGGGTCTGAACTGAGGCTGACAATCCATTACTCATAACTCTTCAGAAACCTAGCCTAGTTCTTTTCTCTTTCTTTTGTGATTTACAGATTATTACATCAATTGTAAACACTTTGCAGTTGGATTTTTACTAGAAACTCCAAAGTGAAGAATTATGGTTTGGGATTCACAGTGAGAAAAGCTTTCTGGTGTTTGTACACGCTATTCATCTCCCGTGTCCCCAGCTGAGCCCTGCTCAGAGCAGGAAGCTCCTGTGTGCTGGGGCGTGTGAGGCCGAGCACTTTGGGTACCTCCATCCTCCACCCCAGGCTGGCAGCTCTGGGCACCAGTGAGAGCCCCTTGCACATCACAGCAAGCAGGCAGGTGGGCCTGCAGGGCCTTCCAGGGGAAACTTGGATTAGATAACAGGAAAAATGTCTTCACAGAAAGGGTGGATCATCAGGCACAGTGTGCCCAGGGTAGTGGTGGAGTCCCCATCCCTGGAGGGTGACATAGATGTGGCACCTGGGGACATGGGTCAGTGGTGGCCATGGCAGTGCTGGGGGAATGCTTGGACTCGATGGTGTGAGAGGGCTTTTCCAGCCTAAAAAATTCTGTGATCTCTTGGCAGTGTTGGAATGAAGGTCCAGCATGGGGTTTTTGCAGTTGTACTCTCAGCCAGGCCCTGAGTGCCTTGGTAGCACGAGCAGGGTGGGTATGAGCCCTAAGTGTGAGTTGTTTGAGCTAAAAGGCCTCGTGAGGAATGCATTTTGGGATTGGCTGGAGACTAAAAAGCTCCTTCCTCTGCAGCAGCTGCACCAGGGTGCGCTGCTTGCGTCCTGCCCCGCGCTGGTGTCAGACAGAGCAGCTGCTCACTGCTGCTCCCATCAGCTCCTGGAAGAAAATTACTGGAAAGAAAGCTCTTGCAGCTCCAGGAATGCCTCTGTCTGCAGGGTTTGTTGCTATGTCTAAGGGCTGCTGGGAAAACGTACTTGGAGAGTGGTCCTTCATCCAAAAAGCATTTGGGTGCAGTTGCAGCTCTCCTTGGCTCTGGAAGGACAACTGCAACCAGAGACAATTTTTCATTATGGACAAGAGAATTATGAGGTACAAACGAGTGTGCACAAGAAAGTTCATAAATTACTGGGGATTAGCATCAGTGATGGGTAGATCTGCTGTGTGCAGCCTTTGCCTGGCAGAACAGGCAGGATCCTGCACAGTGTTTGTCACAGATCAGAAACAACAGCCCTTTGACGGATGCCACGTAGATCTTCATCTCCAGATTCACCCATCTGAGAAACATCTGTGTGCTTAGGCTGGCAAATCTCAAGGAATGCTCTGCCAAGCATCCTCCTTCCGCTTTTATAGCTCCGTAATCCTCATTCCTCCTCTGAAAGGAACAGGAGTGTGTGTGGCTCTTCAGGAAAACCGTGTGGGTCCAGGAGAAGTCTGTGAGGAAAAGATTCATGGCACGATCAAAAAGCACCCAGGCCTTTTACAGACAAGGCTCAATAGGTGCTTTAAGCAGCTGTAAATAACAGCGAGGAGTGAGGGAGCAGATTAAAGAGCCGCGGGCTGCGGTCTGTGATGGGTTGGAGCCGGACAGAGGCACAGGCTGCTCCCACGCGGTGCGGTGGCCCCGGGCAGAGGCTTCCCCAGACCGAGGACAGCGCGGGCTCTGTGGCCATACCTGCTGCCAGGCCAGAGCACGGGGCTTTGGGGCTCGGCTGAGGCATCTTGTGTCCCAACACTGTGGATTTTTCACTGGAAACTCGTCACAAAGTGAGCTCCTTTGCAGGATATCCAATGGTTTGATTCTCGGTATGACACTGCTGCTGCCAGTAAGTGTCTGTCCCTGGTCTGCAAAGGTGAGCACTCACCTGCAGTACTGAAACCACGGGGAGCTCAGTTTTGTGTGTGTGAAACACTGGCTCCAGCTGGCCCAGTCTGCTCAGACCAGTCTGAGAATCCCTCTGCCAAGACCTTTGAAGCTCTGTGGCTCTGCTGGTAGGGATACATGCCTATAACTCTCTACTCTGTTGCTTGTATGGTTTGCAAATTACTGGTTTACTATTTTAGGGTGAAATGTCCCTGTTTCTTTTGCTGGTAAGTAGAGGGAAAGGTAAGGGGCAGGAGAAAATGGGAGCAAAGAAAGAGTGTGGCAAAGTTACAGCCACTGTGTGCACTTTCTGTCTCTTCAGGGTGTCCTTGAGCAAGGTCTGTGTGGATTCAGCACAGATGTTTCTCTTACTGGTTTTGCATCAGGTTGAATAAGTTTTCTTCAGCAACATTTGTGTTGTTGGGAGATTAGACTCGGACTCCATCCCGCTGGCAGTGGATCCATGCAGATGTGTTCTCAAAAATGTCACAGGGGAACAGGGAATGGACCTCCTCTTCCTGATGCTGGTTCCCAGTGTGCCCATTTCCCCAGGGAATTTTGAATTTGAAATAATTCTGGGAAGTCTATGGATTTTGCATGCAGTCTGCAGCAGTCACTAGGGATTTTTTTATGGTTTTGTTTTTTGTTTTATTTTGAGAGAAACCTTTGGAGAAGTATTACTTGCCTAGGGGCTGCCCCAATTTTTTCCATTTGTGCAGGCAAAAGAATATTGATGGGGAGGGGCATAGACACACACAGCACCCTCAGGGCCAAAGATGTTTCATAGGAAATTGTTGCTTTCAGACAGATGAAAGCAGATCCCTTTAATTTTTCCTCAGTGCACGCAAGGAACAAAGTGCTGTTCAGGTGTGCTGATATTATCCTTTGGGTCCAGGCTTGGTTTCCGTGGAGCTGGCTTGCAGCTACTCTGGAAATGAAATGTTAAAGAATAGCAGAAGCGTTTTGTTTGTAAAGAAGCATCCCCTGCAAATGGGTCCCAGCAGGTCACAGCAGGGCTTTCATCTGCCCTGGGGAGGATGTGGTGACAGACCATAGCGAGCTCTGGCCCCTCTGGTGGACACTGACTGCCTGGCACTGGCTCACTTGGAGCTGCTGCCCAGTGCCGAGGTCACAGTCCCTCGCAGCCCCCTTGTCCAGCACCAGGGAACACTCACCTGGCCCCTGCCCACACCCAGGCATTCATGCTGGCCCTTCTCTTCCCTCCTGCCAACGAGGGAGGCAGCGTGTTTGCTTAACATTTGAGGGCATGATTTATAAACAACCCTTAATGCACCTTTTAACCTCTTTTTTTCATTGTTTAAATTTCAAATTTTTTGGATGCAAATTCCTTAAATCAGTTCAATATGCTCTGAAGGGCTTTGCTAGAATTTGGGCCGAATTGCTTCCAAATGGAAACAGCTCCAAAAAAAAGCATGTCAGTGATTTTAATTGACTCTCCACTCTGTGTGTACCCTTAAAGAATTGAAGTGTTTCCAATACTCATAGATGCCTCGATTTGGCAGTTGTTTGGGTATAGGCAGAAAAAAAGGCAGAATATAGAAGTATTATACCTAGGGCTTCACAAGGGATTCCCTCTGGATTTAATTGGGATTCCTGTAAAGCTATGCAGAACACTGCCAGTGAAACTGGAAACCAGGTGAGCTCTTGGTGAACCTGTGTGAGGTTTGGTATGATCCAAGTGGCTGTGAGGTTTTTGGATGAGAACCAGGCAAAATTCACTGATTTCACCTAGCCCTTCTCGGCAATTTTGGAGTTTTCTTTACTTGAAACACAAACCCAAATCTAAGGGCCCTCAATTCTCTGTCTGGGGCTTTCTCAAAGAAGGCAGATTTAGAACCAGGTTTGAGGATTAGGCTGTTTCTCCCTGGAGGATCTGTGATGTTCTCTGCTGGCTCGAGCTGCCCCAAGTTGGCTTCTGCCCCCCGGCCACACCAGGCTGGTGACTTATTTCTTCACTGTCCTGTGTCAGGTTAGCACAGGCCTGAGCTCTGGTTGTGAACAAGAGAAAAAGTCATTGAGAGAACAGGAAATTCACACCTAAACACCAGAATACTGCAAGATTTGCTTCTTTCAAGTTTTACTGAAGTGAATTGCTCTTAATCCATCTAATATAACGTTTCATAGGCATGATTTTTAACTACTGGAATAAGAGAGACAAGGTGGTGTCTTGTACAAAAGCTGCTTTCTTGGGTAGCAAAGAACGGGTGCCTGTTCCCCTTGTCTGGGGGACCTTCCTTCTCCTTTTTCAGAGGCACCTGCCCCTGCACCTTGAGCAGAAAGACCTTTCCCCAGGTCAAAGGGCTCTGGAGAGAAGAGAAGAG
>VXAC01001277.1:338067-361197 GCA_013399225.1 Rhipidura dahli | reverse complement strand
AGAGAAGAGAAGAGAAGAGAAGAGAAGAGAAGAGAAGAGAAGAGAAGAGAAGAGAAGAGAAGAGAAGAGAAGAGAAGAGAAGAGAAAGAGAAGAGAAACACAGCGAATGGAAGGGGGACTCTTTCTCATGTCTTTCCTCTTTTCATGAGGAAAACTGTATGGTGAAAAAATAATTCTTTTGCTTTTAAAAATCAGAGAAATAGCAGCTACTATTTCCTGTCCTTCCTCCCATTTAAGGCCACTTTACTGGAGTGGAAAGGGAGAACTGGCTTTTTTCATGCTTGTGTTCAGTCACAGGAATATCTGATATTCTTATTTTCCTCAGAGAAGGAAGCTGTGGTTTAGTAGTACAAACACTGTAAGCATGCTAAAGAAATGCCAAAAACATTCAAAACACATGTATGATCCCACGTTAGTTTAGTCTTAGCTGGAGCACGTCAGGATGCTGCCCAGGGCTCCGGATGTGCCCACATGGAATCTCCCCTGGTTTTAGTCCCTCAGTTTCAAGAGAGCTTTGAGGTCCTGGCACCCACCCTCCATGGCCAGGGACGGGCTGGTGGGGCCACACACCCCTCACTTGTTCAGGATTGGGGCTGGTGGTGCCAGTCTGGGGCACGAGGCACTGGTGTGGGTCTGGCATTGTGTCTGTGCCTCCAGTCTTGAAAACCTCTCATGTCAAATCTAGATTCCAGGCCAAACTGCCAGTCTCAACCACTGAATATCACAGCTTTTTTAACAGGTTTCTAGTATTGCTAAAATAAGCAAAGTTTGGTTTTTAAGCTGTTTTTACTACACCAATCACACCACCCTCAATAGCAGTCACCTCCCACTCATCCTGTCACAGCACTTCTCACAACCTGGCTGTATGTTCAGATTTCAAACAGATTCCCCAATGCCCCCAGGACTCAAATGGCCAGGCAGTAAGGGGATCTGGCCCCCCCCATAACTGACTGAAATGTTTCTTTCCTAGATACTAAAGGTGTCTGTTGTTTTGATAGTGTGTAAAATCAGTTTCCAACATATGAGCTGCTGCATCATGGCATGGGTACTGCACTGCAGGGAGCAGAGGTATCCTATAGATTCTTCCATCCTTCCTTGCTGGGAAGGAAAGCACGCTGGGTATGCTATACCAGAGCAAAACACAAATACACACATATTTTACAGACCAAAGCCCAGGGCACCACCTGCACCTGCAGCAGACCTTGGCTTTCACTGTGCATTGGTACATGCTGTTCAATCTTTCCATGTCCAGGAGCCAAACCATCAGGAAAGCATCTGGGCAGAGCAGCTCATCCCCTGGCATGCAAGCTATGCACATGGGGGAAGATGCTGAGGAAAAAGAAAAAAGCCTTGGAATTTCCAGTGGCTGCAAGTCATGCTGCCTGAAGCAGCCTCAGAGGATGAGTGGTCTAATGAAGCACAGAGCAGGCAACCTGTTCTGGGGCTCTCACTGGTGCCCCATCCTCTTGCACAAATATTGGCTGCACAGCATCATCTGAGGCTGCCTCAGCAGCGTGACCAAGGCAAGAAACCTTGGGGGATTTGCTCCTTCTATTTCCTGTTCTCTTCCCTGTGACCTGTGCATTTTGCCTTACCCTGGTCTCGTGGCTGGATCACAGCAGGTCTCAGGTGGCCAAGGGCCCCATTCAGTCATGCTGGAGCAGCATTAATCACACTGGTTACAAATGCTCTCCTCTCTGTGCTGTGGTAAAGCAAACTGCAGGCAAATAAAGACAAACTTCTTTCCAAGTCTCAGAAGGGAATCTCCTCTGAGGCGTGGGAGCATCACCCAGGCGTGTGTGTGGCAGGAGGCTGCTTCTGCAAGGCTCCTACCCCCAACACAGGCACTGCTGTGCTGTCCTGGGCAGGGTGGGAAGAAGGACAGGCAGACAAAGCCTTGGCTATTCCAGCTGCCAGTCGTGCCTGAGGGTTTTGTCTGTTCCCTGTTAGTGCCCACTGCTTCCTGCAGCTTAACTGCCTTCCTACTTTCTCCTGTGCCCTGAGCTTCTGAACAGAAGAACAGTCTGATCTTGGCCAGGAATTAAAAGACAGCAAAGCTTCTCTGCTCTGGCTGCTGACATGTTTCCAACCTGGAATAATTAAGAAGTATCAAGCATCTTGGAAAGCAGTTGACTCCCATTAGATTTCCTGCCTGATCTCCAAGTCAAAGAAATCAGATAAGATGTGGTGATGTTGGGGAATGTTTATACAAACCAGACTCACCCTTCTCACATGCTGTATACATGAATGCATTACAGCAGTGATCTTTCAGCAGACATCTCAATAAGTAGCCTCTAATGTATAAAATAATTAAATCCTCCTCATCTCCCTGGTAAATCCTTCTTGTGTTTTTTTCTCCATTGTGTTGTTCCTTTCTTTCGGAGCTGTCTTGCTGCCCCAGGCAGGACTCCTGAGTGCTCACAATGCTCTGTGCATGCAGGACTGGGTGTGCATGTGTGACCATCTCCTCTGTGGGCCATCTCATTGCCCTGCTCTGCCTTGGCCCAGGTGCTGGATATCCCTGGCCAGGTGACACCAGTACAAGCTGTGACCCCAGGAGCCCCAGGGTGCTGAAAGACCCCTGGAGTGCTCTCCGGGTGCTGTGTCTGCACTCTGGGTGCTGTGGGGGTGGCAGCAGGGTGTGAGGCTGTTGCTGAGGTTCTGGGTAACGCTGATGGCCAGCACACACCACAGATGCTCACACCACAGATGCTCAGCTGCAAGAAACCTTTAGCTTGGTTCTCCATAGGGGACCGGCCCCCTCACACAGCCTCGATACAGGGGGCTGCTCCAGGCAGTGGCCAGGGGAGCTGCAGGGTCTGGCCAGAGCACCCTGAGCTCCAGGCAGGCTCCTCTTCCCTCTGTGTCTGTGCAGCCCATGGCACAGAAGGGCAGAGGCAGTTCAGTCTCTCCCCAGGTCTGCTGTGGCGTACCTGGAGCCAGCCCATGGTGGTTCTCACACCTTTCAGGTTGTGACAAGAAACACAAGTGTTTTGAGGTTTCTCTCTGTCACACATACAGGACATTTGCACGATATAATTAATTGCACCCACAGTGCAAATATCCAAGAGGAAATAAATAGTTTTAAAGGTGCATAATGTCTGGGAAGCGTGCGCTGGTCTCTGGGGAGCAGCTTGATTTCCTGAATGCATTTTGAAACTACCACTTCTGACAGGTCTCAGTGTTTCTACAAGCCATTTTCCCATCAGTTACAGAACCCACTTCAAGCCCGAAATAAGGTTACCAATGTTTTCTAGTATTTTTTTATTAACCACCTCCACCATCTTGTAATTTAAAGCACCTGTCCATTTAAATTTTCCTCCTGACCTACTAAATAACCCTGCATGATACATACAATGAAGCTAATGGCTTTTGGATGATGTTGTTGAAAACTAGCTTATGAAAAGTGAGTTGAATGAACCACACTGCAGGAAATCCTTTTCATACCCCCTGGAAAACTAAGCAGGAACACCTTTTTGGTTCAGCATACGGGGCTGAATTCTTAAACAGTTATCACTCACTTTGCACTTGAAAAATGAGGACTGTCTTGTGATTTCTTGTGTTGTTGGTGTCACTGTGCAGCCCTTCCCATGGTATTTTGTGAGGAATGCCAGAGGCATGGCACACTCAGGAGCACTTGCCCACTAAAGAGAGCCATGCAGAGGGACTGTCTGCTGCCTTCTGCTTCACTTACTCTTGTTCTTACATAAATAGAAAGCTTTGGCTTTTGTCAAGGAGTAGTGAGTAGATTTTCTTCCAGCCAGAAAAGGAGCAGCTCAGTGCCTTCACTCCAGTTACCACTTCAGTGTTTGTGAATCCTGAAGCATGAGCCTGGTGAGCCCCTGAGGGGATCTGGGCAGCATGGCAGTGAGATGGCAACAGCTCATGGTGTTCCAGGTGCTTGCAGAGGAGGTTTCTCGGGTCTCTTGAAGCTGGGAATGGCAGTGACAGCACAGGTGTGTGGGAGGCATAACCACAGTCCCATCCAGGAGGCCACAAAAACAGGGACTTGGTTTTTTCATGGAAAGCCACCTCTCCTGACAGCCAGGCAGGCATCGTTATCTACATCCTGCAAGGGCTTGCCACAGGCCCCCGAGATTTGTCATAGCAAGTAAGAAAAAGATAGTTCAAGAGTTAGGTAATGATGTGCGCTGAGAATTGGAGACTGCAGAGATAAAAGGCAACTAGTAGCAAAGCATAAAGACTGACACCACTTAAAAGGGCAGGAGAAGTAAAATGGCTAGACACATCATAGCCCTAATGGGAAACACATGAGAGATGTTGATCAGAGAATGCTGGCAAACAGATGAGGTCTCTGAAAAAAAAAAAGAAAAAAAAAAAGAGGAAACAGAAAACAAGATGGAAAGATAAAATTTCAAAGTAAACCCTAAATGGATAGCAGTTCCAACTAATAGGAAGACCTGTAGTGATTTTGCCAAGTAGTACACAGAGAAGCTGATGATCATTAATATCTTGACAAATTTATTATCAGACAATTCAGTCCTGTCAATGTCAATTCCCTCCAAGATAACAGAGGTGGTTAATGTGGGTAAAAGCAAGTGAATTCCTAAAACCACTGATCCTCATTGTCTGCATCTCCATATCCTAAGTGCTCAGGAGTCAACAGTAAGACAGGCACAAGAGCAGCCACCACCAGCTTCAGGCCTGCACTTCTGTCACCTCCCTCTGTCTGGTCCCAGCATCTCCTGTGTCCCCTCCCTCACTGGTGCCCCCTCCCCAGGATTGCCCACTGGCTTCTGGCACAGATGGGGAGTTAAAGAGTCAGTCCCTTCTCAGTGACACTGCTTCCTACCTGCCACACAGTTTCTGGGGAGAGCCCTTTTTAACACCTGCCCTGTGCCTGTGGGGCTGGAGGGACACAGCCGTGGGGCCAATGCTGCTGTGGGGAGATGTCAGCAGGGCTCAGGGGAGGTTCCTGCTGGGAACACGCTGGCTGTGTGTGCATGAGATGCTGACAGGCGTCCTACCATGGACAAACTGCGTCTCCACAGCCCCAGCTGAGCAGGGAGAGCAGCCACTCTCCACACACAGAGCCACTGAACCTCGTGGAGAGAGAGAAAACTGAATTTCAGCAGTCCTGTCTGCTCCTGCCACCACCCGGAGAGCTGCTCCTGCATTTCCCCTTCGCTTTCTGAAGGATCTGTGGGCTCTGACTCTGTGCTGAAGTCATTCACAGGGCAGGGAGTCACTAACTTGTATCTCACTGCCAGTAAGACAAAATAAAAGCACAGAAGTTCAATGAGACCCGAAGAATTGGTTGTCCCACCAGCAGCACAGCTGTGCCCCTGTGCTCTGCACGCTGGGTACATCACAGCCAAGGCAGAGCTCTGGGGAGGATTCCCACATTTGCTTTATGGGGTTTGATATACCTTGATTTTTAAAAAAAAGTTAATTACTCATGCCTTACACCATCTTTTGCAGCAAGGCTCTGACATATTTTAAAACTAAAAATAATCTTCTTACATTTTTAATCAGGCTTCATTATGAATGGCAGATGCTTGAAACTAAAGTGGAAATCATCATCAGTTGTATTTATTGGCTAAATTCCTGCAACACTCAAAGCTTGAGAAAAATCAAACGTTTGACAGTTGGCAGAATGAAAGGAAAGGATAAATCTTACCCTGACAGCATGCACCATATTTATCATAAGCTGTTAAACTCAGAGAAGCATCAGGCCTCCACCAGAACACCATCACTGCTCTAACAGGGCCCCTGAGTTCCTGAGCAGCTCTTGGGGAAAAGGTGTCTCTGCAGACCTGGGAGCACCCCTGGTTTGCTACTGCAGCTCTGCCCAGCTCTGAGGCGTGGGGACACGGCTGTGTCCACCAGGGTGCTGGGCAGGGCTCTGTGTCCTGGCTCTGGGCCCCAGCAGAGCAGCAGCTGCTGGACACTCTGGAGCAGCCCCCGGGGTCAGCAGCCCTTCCTGGGCACAGCTGCCCATCCTGCCCCGGTGGCGCTGGGGACACAGAGAGCTCCTGGCTTTTCGTCAGCTTCCCACCTGGCAGCAAGCTACTTGTTGTCTGCAGGCAAATACCTGGTGGGTGTGATGGTTTAGGTGGCTCTGAGAACAGAGAGGGGCTGCTGCTTTCTGCAACCCCCCGTGCGAGAGGCAGGAGCCGCACACGGCGCGGGGTGAGCTGGGCAGGGCTGAGCCGCAGGGACCGCGCCCGGGGCAGCCACAGCTGCAGTGCCCCGTCAGGGACAGTGGCCGACCCTGCAGCCCTCTGGTAAACAGGGGATAGTTGGTATCTCTTCCACCGGGGCAGCAAGATGATTTCCCAGTAATTTAAGTACAGAAAGATAAAGTTTCAGCTAACTTGTTAACCTGATTGGTGAGCACTAACTCCAGTGTCACATTTCACCTCCAAATAATTGGGGAATTGTGGTTTGCACTCATTCCCTCTTCACCTGTGGGTCAGAGGTCCATGGCATGTCCTACAGCATTTGAACAGCTGGTTTGAGGTAATGGTAATGCGTCAGTACCTCGGAGCCGCCCGGGCAGGTTACATCACTGTGGGCGACCTCTCCATCCCACCTCAAGAGCACGATGTGGCTCAGTGCTCATTTCTGATCATAAACAGTTATGTGACTCTATAAAACATTTGCAAACTTTTTGTTGATATGTGTTTTATGGGCTGATGTTGCTAGAAGACTCTTTGTCCATAAAATGTATTTCTAAAGAGAACACTGAAAAAAACCCATCTAAAATAGAAATGTGTGTGTGTCACAGAAAAGTCCCATTTTACTACCAGAAGTTTGAAGATTATTATTTAGGTCTGTTTTCACTTGATTTTACATGATGCAGATTTATTAGGTTACAATTAAATATTGGGGTAAAATAATTCCTCAAACAATTGATTTACTGTGCTTATAACCCCATGATCTGTATCTACAGCAATTAGTATGTTGCAATTTAAGTATGATATTTACTTTCCGAATGTAATCAATCCCAAATTCCATCATCTTTCATGAAATAAAATCTGTCTGCAAAGGGCAGTTGAAGTGGCTAACTTTATCTAATCCAAAAATGAACTACAACTTTACACTACCAAGAATCAACCCCAGTTTTCCAAGTAGAAAACACATTATTTCCCCAAGCAACAGCACTGGTGAGTGCCCAGTGGGTTTAGAAGACGCAATCTACTACAAACCCAGGAAGAACCACATGAGTTAGATTGACCCTAATTAAGCATCAATATGGGCTAAGGTAGGCTTCCTCCTGGTCCTGGGACTCCTGCTCAGGAGCAGTAATTTCATGCCTGACTCTGCCAGAGACTGCTGCTGCTTCCCTGCCAGACACGGCAAAGGCAGAGGGGACTCTTGCTGGGCAGGGCAAGGCTGGGTCTCCTCCCCGCTCTGGGTGCACACAGTGGCCTGAGCTGGCAGTGGGTTCCTGCCAGGTGACATCAGGTCCATGGGCAGACACTGTGAGATCTGTTGGAGTTGGTCACCTGCACTCTGGGGTGGGTTTGTGGGGTGCCCCCTGCCCAGGGAGCGGTGCAGGGTGCCAGGGACAGGTGGGCCGGATGGACCTGGGGGAGCTGGGTCTCCCTGCCACTGTGCTGTTTGCAGGGTGGTGCTTTATGCAGAGCCATAGCATAGATAATGTGTAAACTGTTGGGAAAGAAGAAAATGATTTGGGGTTGAGCGCCTTGTCTGAACTTTGTCCTTTTCTCAAGCAAAAGAAAATATTATTTCACCTTTTAAAGAGCCACACATAATAAGAGGCAAAATGTCAAGACTAGTGTTGATATAAACCCCCAAGGAAAACAAACATCTATGTGACTTCTCCAAAAGGTCTCACTTCCTCACCCCTCTCCCCTAGTTTAAACAGATTTAGTAACTGAGGAGGAAGGGGGGAGGGAAGGCTCTCCTCTGGTCACTGCTGAAGGTCCTGTGCACGGACCCAGTTTTGCAGCATCCTTGGCGCAGGGATCCTGGCAAGATCCATGTCCAGGGTGGGAAAATCTTTGACTCTCCCAAGGGAAGCTGGCTGCACGAGGCAGAGTGGGACAGAGCCACAGCCCCATTTCAGCCCATGGTGCAGTGCAGACTCTGCCACAGCCGGGGCCCCGTGGTGCTGGGGAGGACATGGGCTCCGTGGTGTGTGCTGCTGGGGAGGACACGGGCTCCGTGGTGAGCACTGCTGGTCCAGTGCTGTGGGAGACCTCACCAACACAGCTGGGCACGTGGACACCCTCAGACTGTTGCCTTTTTGCATCTGTTCGCTTCTCCAAGGAGTTACATGAGGTTAAAGCTGTTGGCAACTGGTGCTGAGGAGTGAAAAATTGCTTGTATGCAGGGTCACCCTGTTCTTGTGTTATCTTTAGTAAGGCATGCAGCAAAGTCTGAGGCCACTCAGAAGGTGAAAGCACGCTGCACATTTGCAGAGCTTCCACCACGTGTCTCCACAGTTCCTGTTGGTCTCACCTTCCCCCTTGGTTCCCCAGCATCCTGATCCTGCAAAGGAAGTGTCCCCTTCTGGGGACAGGCTGAAGTTCTTCCAGAGCCATTCAGCAGTTAGCCTGAAAGATGAAATTCCCAATGACAATGTTGTTACCAGGGAATACAGACAGTAATTCCTACCCCAGCCACAATAACTGTCACGTGGTGCAACACAAAGTACAGAAATTAATAATTAATAGCCTTGAAGAGCTTCAGAAGAGCTGTGTTATTACGTGCATCAGAACCAGGATAAATCACAAGCAATTCAGAAGTATATTCCCAGGTTCACTCATAACCATCATGGTATTTGGAGTCGCTTTGGGAGCAATAAATGACAGAGAGTCCATATTATAAAAATAAACATGAAGTTAAGTGGCAAGGATTCATTTAAACCAAAAGGGAAAAGACTTCTCTACTTGCGCTATCAGTTTAACATAAGCAGAGCAAGTTTTACCTTGGAGTATCTGCCCCGTGCTGGGAGGAGGGGACCATAGCAGAGGGAGGTGCTTGACATTGGCTGCTTCACCTCAAAGAATTTTAACTAAATTCTCCAGAGCATTAGCCTCAAAATGCTGAAACAAAGTGAAAATAAAAGGCAAAATGCAGCTGTTTGTCTCATGGCACTTTTACTCAGTCTTTTCTTAAATAAGTGACTATGACCCCCCTGTATACAATTTTGGGGTGTTGTCTCAGGCATCATGGCATTCAATATTGCCTTTAGAAGTGCCACGCCAAGAGCCCTCAGGGAGATTCCCGGCAGAGATTCCAGTCCTTGCCACTCACAGGCAGAGCTGACAGTGCCACTCATGCTGCTCTGAAGGCAGGAGGAACTCAAATTTCATTTATTGGTATTAAAGGTTTTAAGTCACCTGAGTGGATTTTATGAACCTGGTATGAAGCTATTTGCTGAATAAGAATTTCAGCATTTTGCCCAAAAGTGCTTGTCAAAGTTTATACGATGACAGGATTTTCCAACCGGACGTTCCTTTTTTTTATTCCTTTGGCAAAAACAATCTTACAGTGTCCTCCAGCACAGATCGAAAAGTGCCAATCAAACAGTCCCAGGCGTTCGTTCAGTCCAGCCAAAGGTGCGATGGCATCACCTCTGCTCAGCGGCGCTGGGAGGGGGGACAGCGGTGCTCTGCGGTCACGTTCTTGGCACACCAGGGAATGCACCCAGAAGGAGCAGGACCGAACGGAATGCCAGCCCTGGCGGAAGCAGACCTGTATCATTGCTCAGGGAAATTACCCAGAGGCTTGAGCGAACAAGCCTTCCCCTGACAAACCAGCTCCTGACGGCAGCCCACCCCACCCGGTGGGAATGCTGCCGGGGCGAGGGCTACCAGCCCCGGCCTCGCCGCTCGCTCCTTCTGCCCACAAACACCGCCCGCTCTCTGATCTTCACTGCATCTCGCTTCTGATGTCGGCTCCTCCTTACAGGCTCCGTTTCAATTAGCTCTCTAAATAAATACAATTTTGATGTGTGGTCTCATAGTGGGTTATTAAACTGGCTCCAAAATGCTTTTCAGCGAGAAGCAGCTCACTTTCCACTGGATTATCCTACTTCACACTTCTGATGTAAAAACCCCGCGGGGTAAACACACACAAGCACTTGTCTTTTCCTTCATAGCAGATTTTTTTCCTAATCTCTTGAAGAATTAGCCTTTAAACGACTCTTGGTTGCAAGCAGAGCGGTTCCGGTGCCTCAGCCGAGTGCAATCTGCGGCGGCAGCAGTAGATGGAGCCAAGCGAGAAAGGAAAGGTTTGAGGATGGCAGCATTTCTCCCACGGTGCAGGTTTAGCGCTTGACTTAACTCGATTAAGAAAAAAAAATTCGTTTAGTTCCCGATGCTTTGAAGGTAATACAGGGAATAATTATGTGTAGCTCTGCCAGCGCAATACCCGGTGGAAAACAGTGACTTTTGGAAAAGTAACAAGTTGGAGGCAGTTTATCTTGAGGGATGAACTATACAGTGGAAGGGAGAGAGGATAGTTGTATTATTTTTCTGGAAAGTGAAAGATGAGGAGAGTAATCTGGGAGGGTGGCAATAGGGTTTTGAGCACAGAAATATTCCTTCCTCTTCTGTGAGTCCTGAAAAGTTACTCAGCTGGGCAGGAGTTATCCTCAGCATCACCGAGGATGCTCTCAGAATGTTGTTGCCGGGCAGCAGATTCAGAGAGGTTGCAGCATTGGTGCCATCGCCCACTGTCCAGGGACACTGCCCTCCTGTCAGCAATAGCAGAGGCACATGGAAGGTGACATTCATGCTCTCTAGTGGGCTGGCACAAGCTTTTTCTGAGGCTGGTGAATGTGAGGCTGCCTTCCCTAGCCACAGGCCCTGCGGTTCCCCGAGCTGTGGAGGTGGTGATGCTCAGCAAACTCTGCAGTGGGTGTTGGAACGATAACATTTCACCCAAGGCGCACTCTGGAATATGTGCTGCCTTGGGGTAAGATGGTTTATATCTGTGTTTTGAAGGAAAACACTTTACTAACCGGGAGAAATGAAAAAAAACTCAAATCAAGCACTCACAACAGCCTCTGGTTTTGGTGCAGAATCACCAGTCTGTTACTGACAGACCTGATGGTTCCTCAGAATTGTGCTGTTTGGGCTGCCCCTCACTGAGGGGGTAGAACTGCCCTCCCACCCAGGGCTGTCCCATCTGGTGCTGGCTGCTCTGTCTTGGCCAGCTCCGGAGCTCTGCTGCTGGGGTGGGTGAATGTCCAGGGGAGAGCTCAGCAATACCAAGGAGAGCATTTACCCAATGTCCCAGTGATCCTGTGCCACGTGAAGCTAGTCTCAGCCCTGGGAGCAGGGTTTGGCTGGTCAGAGCAGGGCAGGGACAATCAGCACCTGCACACCTCGAGCAGTTCAAGCAGGTTGTGTAAGGGGCACTTACTGCCGCTGAAACAAGAAAAGATGAATGGCACTGTATTGAACCCTCCCTGCAACTCAGAAACTATTCCCTTGTTTAGTATCTTTGATTGGGTTTAGCTCATGCTGAATGTTGCTGTGTGAAAATTCTGTTTATTTGGAAGTTGCTGCATTCTAGTGGTCAACTAATACATCTCTGTGTGCTCCAAGTTCTATAAAGCATCATATGGGGAAAGGTGAAGGACAAAAATGTAATTTAGTCCAGTTCTTTCTGTTTCTGCATTTGTTTTATTTTCAGCATCTGAGGTGTAAATTCTTACCAGGAATACTTTGTATGGGAAGAACTGAGAAAGACAAATTGCTTAACATTATTCCCACTCCCTCTGCTCTTACCTGTCTTTGTCCCTTCCCGGGGCTGCCCTGGGTGTGACATGGCCAGCATCGCTCCCCAGGCAGGACACTCCAGGCAGAGGTTGGCAGGCAGCTCTGAATTCTCACACAACATTTTTAGTACATGTCCAAAGGTACCAACAGATCCAAAGGAGGTTAATCAGATGTTTTAAAGAGGTACAGAGAGCACACAACCTGCACAGTTTAATAAATACTTGATGCAGTATTTGCAGGGGGTATGGGGGGCCCCTTGGTTGCAGGAGATCTGGGGCAGGAGGACCATGGCAGCAGCAGGACTGAGGTGTGTTCTCCCCTCACAGACCCCTGGGCAAGTGTCTGGGAAGGACTGGCCAGGCCTCCTCCTTCCCATGCCATTTCTCCACGTGCTGTGACCATGTAGAGACACAAACAAATGAGTAAGATTTTTCGTGCAAAAAGGGAAAAAAATATGAAAATATTCTATTCCTCTAGAAGTATTCAGAAGGTGAATAAAAAGCATAGAATTGTGGTTTTGAAAAGATTTAAAACTCCAGCCTTTTTTACAGTCCATTTCTACAAAAACATTTTGCCCATGGTGCTCCAGTGTCAATCAGTCAAGACAACTGGCAAACAAAGCAATGCTTTACTGTTGTAATTACCCAAATGTTCCACATTTAGCACATAAATATTAAATCCTCATAAATAATGTCGTCAGATCTATTTGATTTCAACCGTATTGTATTGTTGTTAAATGAAACAAACACTATATTTAAATTTATTCCCCTTGCAGTTCCATTGTTCAGCTTTATTTTGATTTCTTTTAAAAGACAAAGAGAAAAGCACATCCATCCTATGAAGAAGGCTACAGCCAAAACAAATGCACATCAAGTAAGTTTATTTAAGCAGATGTGCTCATAAAATGTTAACAAGACACCAAATAATTACAGGAAAAGGCTAAAGTCCAACTCAGTATGGAGTCCAAAGGTCTGAGTTTTATTTAAGACTGAGATCAAATAAAATATGCACTGACAGTGTAACACCAAGTCTTCTATCAGTAGTGATGCAGCCATTGTTTTCAAGGCCAATAAACTTTAATGTACCAGTGGAGTTGTATCCAAATCACATAAAATGCTCAGCCATAGAACATGTAGAATAGACTAAAATGGGGGTTACAGTTCAAAACACTACCCTAGTGCAGATGTATTTATTCCAACTCCCATTTTAACACGGGAGCTGTTTCTCACATCGAGATGGTGCTTCCAATGTTGGTGTTTCTACTGCAAACACACCTTTGTTCTTTGTTAACCGATTGTCTTCATTTACCTAAATCAGCACACAGGTGATGCAGATCCCTCGGGATCTCGCTCAGAACCTCACCAGGCAGCTGATGTGACCTGTGGCGGTCTTGGTGACATGGATGCAGCCCCAGGACAAGCAGGAAGAGGGCTGAGGCCTCGAGGGGCTGCCTGCGCTGCCTCTCACCCCCGCACGTTGACACTTCTGGTTAGAAGCGCCGCTTCGTTGTGCTCCGCTCCTGTGCGAGGGGGTCCCCTAACACTGGGTGGAAGCTGAGGGGCCAAAGAGGTTCTTTGACTGAAGGTCTTCAGGCTCTAAATAAATGGCTTATCCTCTCTTTGTTTCCATCCTTTACTCATGGAGCGAGTTGGAATGCTCTCCCCTCGGCAGAGAGCTCAGCTCTCCTCTCCCACAGCCTGTCGGTGCCGTCAGAGTGGGCAGAGCAGTGAGTGCTCTTGCCGGCACAGAAAGGAGAAGGCCCTTGCATCTCCCTGCTTCTGGCTGTGCTGGGATGTGTGGTGCCCATGGCTGGAGAGGCCGGGGTCCCTGCTAAAGCCAGAAGCCTGCCCTGGAAATGCAGATACTGGTGCTGGTTCTGGATCCGTGGTCAGGGATGTCTCTGCTCAGTCTGTGCAGAATCCACTTGGGATACTCGGTGGAGAGAAGTTTGGCATTTCCCTGCACACAGGCACATGCTGAGCAATGCTTTGAGGTTAAGAAAGTTCTTTTTCTGGCTGCAAAGAAATCTTACAAATGTGACCAGAAAGGACCCTCTGCTTCAGCCACTAGGAATGAAAAAAAGAAAAAGGATGGTTTAAGATCCCGTGCTTTAAACTGCTCTTAAAAGCTCGCTAAAGCTAAGTGATGGATTTTGAGCACCTTGTCGTAGTGCTACTGGAACCAGCTTCCCCTCGTTGATTATTTTATTTCTATTAATTGACTAACAAGGAGCAGCATTCCTGCCTCCACCTGCTGGAGACAGGCAGGTCTCTGAGAATTTCGGGTAACATCTTTCCCTGCATTCCAAATTACGGATCCAACAGATACAATTTGCATGTGGTAGCGACTGTAAATATTCCAGGTTGGTGTTGTAGGATGGTGACCAAAATGTATGTGTTAGAAGATGCTCCTTTTTAAGTATTTCACTGAAGTGAAATTCATCCTTTTTTCGTTTTCTTTCTTTCTTTCTTTCTTTCTTTCTTTCTTTCTTTCTTTCTTTCTTTCTTTCTTTTTCTTTCTTTCTTTCTTTCTTTCTTTCTTTCTTTCTTTCTTTCTTTCTTTCTTTCTTTCTTTCTTTCTTTCTTTCTTTCTTTCTTTTCTTTTTTTTTTCCCTGATGCCTACTTGAATTAATATAATTTTAGAATATATAAACAAACTTTAAATTGTTTTCCCTGGACACTGTCGGGATTGGAACAGCAGTCTCAGAGGTGAAAGTCTTGTAATTAATACAGCATGCCAATCAAATCCCATCAGTGACACATACTTCTTTAATATCTGGTTTTTTATTGTTGTGCTACGATATAAACATTTTAGCAGTTCACAACAGTCTCCCATAGAAGAATTGTAATTGAAATTAAAATGCTATTTTTTCCAATGTAATTATATTTTAGAAGCACATATTCTTGCTCGAGGACACGATGTTTTCAGCTACATATCTCACAGTGCTGAAAACTGTTTAACCACCAATACCAACTGTTCTGTATGTCTTTCACCTGCCACAAGGAAACAAAATATTATGCTGAAAATTCTTTTTCATCTTTACCGTTTTTTGCCCTCTATATCTCCTGCTCTGGTAGCAGAGATGCTTTAGGACTTCACAACAAAATGACAACGCACAATGTTTCTCCATCTTCTTTGTGGAATTGAGCCTGAAAATTCAATATCTTACAAGCTTCACACCTTTTTTCCCCCCCATTTAACAGCAGCATTTTGATATCTTAGCAATAACTCAACACATCTTATTAATGTTTTGTTTATATATGTTATTCTACTAGTTAACCACATTTTTTTCCTGTCAGTTTTGACTGCAACTCCTACTTCCCACACAAAGGAAGGGAAAAGACCTTGTAGCATAAAAAGTGTCAGAAACGAAATTATGAGGGCGCTGCGGGCTGTCTGTGTGTGCTGGTGGCTCGGGGAGGAACCTGCCTTCCGTGTGCTCTGCGGTGAGACTCCCCCGTGAGAGACAGGGAGCCTGAGTGTGTGACCCCCCCCCCACCTTTCCCTCCACCAGATTTCACAGCGGAGGAAAGCGGGGCTTGGGTGCCGCTTCAACGGGGTGCGTCGGCCTCCAGAGGAATCTTACAACTTTCAAATACAAACCCATCAACACACGCGGTCTGCCTGCGCGTTTATGAGCAATGGGTTTATTCCTCAACACTTATGAAAACTAAGACCCAGGAGCTCATGTGCTGTTGATGTTTCAGAATCTGAGCTCGGTGTCTGTCCCACCAGGTACTGGCTCCGCCGCCGGGGCAGGACTGGAGCTGCCCGGGGTCCCGCACCGCTGGCCGGGGCTCCGCACGCCGGGAGCCTCCACCAGGGAAAGGTGTGGAACCCGCAGGGGCAGCGGAGCAGGCCGCCTCGCTCCTGCCTTTCCTGCTGCCAATTCCCCTTCGGAGCCCCCGGGGCCCCGAGCCGGGCGAAGCGGTGCGGGCTGCGGGGCTGGTTCCGGCACGGAGCTCGCCCGCGGCCGTAGAGCGAAACCTGTGCTGTGCTGTAGTGCCCCTCTGCCTCAATCGCACTGCCGCAGCCAGGAGTGTAAATGCATTTATCGATCGGTTTATATGATGGACTGCTTGGGACTGAGAGGTTGGGGGGGTGTTTTGTTTCCTAGATCGGGCTTAAGCAACGATGAGGGGTTAAGCACGCACGGAACTCGTTCTCTGCTGGCAGGCGATTGAACAAATCAGAGTTTTTGGTACGAAACCCGCTTCTTCTAAAGCATAAGATCATTCCCGCGAGGGTGCTATGCTGACCCCGACCGAGCTTTTAGGTGACCGCGACCGAAAACGTGAATGTGTTCATATCCACAGGGACCACATCGAAAAATCACGCTTTGAAGTTCTCAGCCCAGTCTTTCAGTTCTCTCTCTATAGTCCCTTCCACCCAGGTTGGAAGGATGATGCAATCTGTAGTAAATGTGACTGTTTGGGCACTCGTGTGTCGCACAACCTGTCTGTTCCTGCTGAACATCTTTCCCCGTCTGTTATGCAAATACTGAACTTCAGAAATACCCAGGGAATCCCTGCGGGAAGAGCAAAGCCAAAAGTGGACGAGGAACGGGGACCCTGCTCCATCGCCCTCTGACTCTTTCTCCCCGTTTGTCGCACGCGGGGAGCCACGAGGCACCAAAACGCCTCGATTAAGGCAGAATCGGTCACCGCGACTCCAGCGAAAAATATGCAGGTCCCTCGTTTTGAGACAAGCAAGTCTGTGTTGCGGGAAATGGTGTCATATGGACTCATCTGTCCTTGACTAACTGAGGCTGAGGGTGAAAGTGCTTATTGTCCGTGATAACATTTTAGCCGCAGGATCAGAGGGGTTCTTTCAGGAAAAAGCTCTTGGGAAAGGGATTCCTCAGCAATTCGATGCCACAGATGAGTATATAAATTTACATCTAGAGATAAACAGAAATAGTAAGCAACAAGCTGGGCTTATTGATAATGGGAGAAAAAATTGACCGTGTTCCCCCATGCCTGCCGGCAGGAGCGCGGGCAGCAGCCGGGGCAGCCGGTGCGGGGAGCAGCAGCCCTTCGGTCCCGGCGCTCTCCAAGAACCGCTCCGGGTTTCGCCATGCCAGCACCTAGCATGTCAGGTAACTCAGATACGCAAGAAAAGGAGAGAGGACAAGGAAACGCTGCCAGAAGAGCCTGCAGCCTCACGTGCGTCTTCCGAGCGATCAGCTGGCAGCAGGTGAGAACTCCCACACTGGGGGAATTGCATCACGCACCGCTCGGCGCGACGAGCTGCCAGGCGCGAGGTGCTGGAGATCAGGAGGGTCTGAGGGGAGCGGAGCAGGAGCAGCCCCCGGGACTGGGGTCGGCTTTGGGGGATGGGAGGGACGGCCTCTCCCGGCTCCCCCTTAGCCTCTCTCAGGGTTTGCTCAGCGTTATCTCTGCTTTCTGTGCGGCGCTCAGGCTGCAGAGTTTTGCTTCTCTCCTGTACCGCTTGTGTTTCGAGTCCCGAAGCAAATCCTTCCACCCTGCATTCCTCAATGACAGCACAATAATCGCTAATACAAACCAGAGCGGAGCGCTCAGCTCGGAGCAGCGCTGCTTATTCGCGCGGCTTCTGATATTTCCCGTTGTACGTGATCGTTTTCTATTGACAAAGGCAGCTCCGGAGAGCCTCAGCAGCCGCTGCACCGCCGTCACCCCTGACTGCAGCTCCTGCTGTTCATATCTTTACGTAAAAGCGACGCCGTCTGCAGGCAGAGCCCTCTCCTCTCATCTCCTCTCCTCTTCCTCCCAAACGCGTTTTTTCATGTCTCTCTTCAAGAAGCGCCGGAGCAGCGGCGCTGCGTGGGCGCGCAAAGGGCGCGGCGGCGAAGCGATGTATGAGCGGTCCTGCCTGGCCCATGCGCTTCATTGGCCTTGCGCGGGGCTCTGGGCGGCCCCGGTGGGAGAAGGAGAGCGACTCGGGACGGCCGCGGCCCGCGATCCCCTTGGCACGGCGGGGGGAAACTTAGTCATAACGGAGAGGCCTCCCAGTACCAAAAGGAAACGATTTCTCGTTGTTGTTAATTTTTTTTCCACTGAAAATAAGCTGTATTTAGGTTCCTCGGTTAAACCTACAGAAACGACCCCTCAGCGCCTCGGAAAAGCAGAGGAGCGGCCAGCTCCCTCCTCCTCCGAGGAGCTGGCTCTCTGACGGGAGCCCGCTTCCATCCGAGTGGGCGCTCTCGCCCGACGCCCCGGCCCGACGGCTCCCAGCGCGACTCGGCACGGGCAGCCCTCCTGCATCGGGAGCCGTGGATTCTACTCGGGGGGCGGCGGGTCCCGCGGGTGCCGGGATCCTGCCGGGCATCCTGGCGCAGCTGCCGAACCGGCGGAGCGGGCTCCCGCCCCATTCTCGACGCCGCCCGGCCGGCGCCGTATGCTCGCCGTGCCCCGCGGACAGCCCTGGCCCGGTGCCCCCGCCCGGGCTACTCCACGCACCTGGCAGTTCTCGGGAGAAAAAGCAGAAGATTGGGGTGGCCTCGTCCTTTCCCGTCCCTCCGTCGTACTGCCCCGCTTACGCCAGCGCGGGAGACGCGGCTCTGCCGAGCGTGACTCTGCGGGAGCACGTCCCGCCGACAGGGACAGCCCCAGGACAGGCAGCGCCCGGACCGATTCGCTGGTCCTCTCGGCCTCCGCCCGCTCTCCCGGGTCACCTGCCGAGTCTCTGTGCGGGGAAGGCCACCGGTGCGGGCACAGCCTCTGCCTCGGTGACCCAGACCGCTCCCCGGGAGCGGTGGGGCACCGCCAGACCCCCGGAAGCGCCTCGGAGGCTGCCGAACTCCGTAGGGGCCCCGAGGGCCCTGGCGGGCAGCATGGGTGGGGGGCGCCGCTGCCCCCGGCCCGCTCAGGCCCGCGGGCCCGGTGCAGAGGCTACGCAGATGAAAGGCTGCGCTCGCAGGCGTTCCCCGCGCCGTCAGGTCCTGTCGTTTCCCCCCCCCCTCCCCCCCCGGGTGCACATGTCAGAGTTCACAGACCTGGCTGCTGCCTTTTACAACACTGAGCTGTAAAAGAGCGGATATTAAACCCGTATAATGGATCCAGCTCCAAGGAGAGGTTAAATTTCCCAGTGAAACGAAGGTATTTGCCCTGAACTGGGAAAGGACCCCTCCCACACCCCCTGGGCTGGGAAACCAGCGGAGCCGTCAGAAACCGGCGGTAAACTCTGCCCCCAGCCTCGCACCTGGCATCGGTCGCCGCGGGGGCACATGTGCGCGACACGCTGCGGCCAGCCGGGCTCGTCGCGCCCTCCCCATCGGGTCGCTGTCCCCAGCGAGCGGCCGGAGAGAGAGCGCTTGAGCTCGGTCCGAGCCGGACCCGAGCCCGGCCCCCGCCGCTCTTGTCAAGGGGCCTCCACCGCCTGGCCGGCCGGCTGGGTCATGCGGCTCAGGGCGAGTGAGGGACAGAGCTGCGCCGGTAACACGGCCCGCGCTAGAGCCGGGCGAACGGGCAGCGAGAGCCGGGGTCCTGATGAGGCTGAGGAGCAGCCTCCACCTTGGGCGTAGCTCTTGTGGATCGTGCCCGGCGCCGAGTTACCGGGCACAGCACGGAGCGGCCGGTCGCCGCAGGAGGGGCCGGGTGGCAGACCTGCTCCGTGTTGGAGCAGCGCGACCGCGCCGGCCCTTGGTTCTGAGCCCGGTCCTGCGGCTCCCTGGGGCGGACGGGGGGCTCGACCCCTCCATGCCACGAGGCCGTCCGGACGGGCGCTCCATCGGCGGAGGAGATGCAGAGCCCGAGCTTGTCTGCCGCGCTGCCCTCAAAAATCCACTTAAGGAAGATGAAGGCGCATGCAAATGCGTGGCGCCTCCTCGCCTATGTCTTTAATCATGGTAAATTGGTTCGCGTTCCTCCAGGCCCCCCGAAAAGGCACACGGCGGCAGCGCAACGCGGCGGGGTTAGGACTCCCAGCGCTGCGCAGCACCCGCCGCTCCTTGGGGCTTTCCGGCTTCTCGGCGCGGTCCCGACGCCCTGCCTGACCCGCCTCGCTCAGCAATTTTCCTACCTGAATGCTGTCGTGACGGGAACAGAGCGCAGAGATAGATAGCATCAAGCGGCCTATATCAAAGAGGTCCTGCTTCATTAAAACACCGGCTCGATGCTCGCCGCTTTTCACGCGGCGCGGCCTCCGACCGCATTTTGCCGGATACCGCCGGCACCACCTCCCCTATCGGCCGCCCTGGCCGGCCGCGGCCCTGGTCACTGGCTCTGTCACCTGCTCCGTGAGGCTGCCGGGCGAACAGGGTCCTTTCCCTGGGACGGGGAACAGCCGGTTGTCAGACGGGCCGGTCCCGCTGGGGCTTCTGCGAGGGACGGGAAAACTCAGTGTGCTTCACGAAACATTTGTTTGCATTACTGAGCAACAGTCCGATAATTTATTGTTATTGTTATTAGTAACTACACTTAGTAGCTCGTTCACATCCATCCTTCCGAGGGAGGGAGCGCGGGCTGGATCAGTCACCGCCGTGCGCCGCCGGCGGTGGCTCCTCCCGGGCCGGGGTCGCTCCGCTGGGGCTACCGAGCCAACGCGGCCAGGTCGTGGGACTGCCCCGTACGACGGCGGCCGGGGGCAGAAGCACGGCGACGGGGAGGCACCGGGCGGCGGGCGCGGCCGCCGGGGGCTCGGTCGGAGCTGCAGGCTTGCAGAGCCTGTCTGGGGAGTGCCCGGTTGTGGGAAGCATAGGGAGCTCCGTGGACAACCGGCAGCGAGGCCGCCCGAGGGGCTCCCGCCGGTCTCCGTGCCGGTGCCGAATCTAGGCAGCTGTCCGCCGTGACGGCAGCCGGGTGCCCCGGCTCCCCGATCTCTCCCGCCACGGGCCTTTATCTCTGCACCGATGCTTCGGCATCGACCGCTGGCGGGAGGGGAAGGCCGGGGCTCCACAGGGCAGCGAGTCCCGCTGTGCGTGGAGAAAAACAGGACACAGTGAGCCGGTGGCACTCGGCTGCCCAGGGGCTCCCCCAAGCCCCGCTGCTGTGGTGCCGCAGAACTGGGGCCGGCGGCCGCTCACCGCGAGCCTGGAGGCCTATCCGGGGGTGGGAAGCGCCGCCGTCTCCGCGCTGCACAGCACCCGGTGCGCTCTGNCGAGCCGAGGTCAGCCCTGGCCGGCCGCGCCGTCACCGCCCCCCGCCCGAGGGCAGCCTCGCTAGCGCGGAGCCGGCCGCGCACCTCGCGGGGCAGCACTCGCCGCACGAGTGGACCGCACGTCCCGCACCAAACGGCAGCCTGCGGAGCGCCAGGCACCTCGCTGGTCGTGCCCTCCTCAGCAGGGGAGCGGGCGGTGCCCGTCGGTAGTGGGGAAAGCACGCGTCCAGGCAGCCGGGAATGTGCACAGACAGACTGCACAGACACCCACGCATCCGCCGGCACCGCACGCTTATGCGGAGAACGCCCGGAGCTCCCTTCTCTCGTGCCGAGACGCCCGTGGCCCTCCCGGGTTACTCTCGGTTCTGTTCCGCTCACGACTGGGGTCTGGCTGCTCTCCCGCAGCACCGGGTACCCGCGTGCATGTGCACCGGGCGGGACCGACGGGCCGGGACCGGGGACGGGGCGGCGCGTCCCGGCGGCCGCTGGGGAAGTCGGTGCAGAGGGCTCAACCGTTTTTAGTTACCCCGAGGTTTCCTTCCTCCTGCCTCGTTTGGGAAGGATTGGGACGGGCTGCATTTCTCGCTCGACTCTCAAAATTAACTCAAAACAAAGAGATTTGCCTTGCAAATAAAAGCAGAATTCGAAGGAAGCCGCTGGGAGGTGGGGCTGCTTAGTCTGGTTTGGGTTTATTTCTATGATGGTTTTGCGCGTGGGTGTTTTAATTGCATTTCGTTTTTCGTTAAAAGCATTATATAAACCTATATAACACCTCATCGAATTGTTTTCGGGGCAGGAGCGGGGATAACAATTACCCGGCGCAGTGCTCGTATACACACACGGAGAGAAGCAACAAACCTTTAGTGTGATATTTGCGAGTAAAAGCCCATGAACAAAGCTGGAATTACTGCTGCGGATGCAGGGCTAGGGGCTTTCGCTCTGCTTCCCGGTCCCGCCGCTCAGCGCTGCCATTTGGTTGGGTTTTGAAGAGGGATGTTTTTCGTTCTTTTACACCGAGAATTTATGAAAACTCCTGCGCAATCAGGGGTTTTAATTTTCCACGCAATTGTAGAAGATAATTTGACGGAAGACCTGTGTGATGAAGAACTCCAAATCCTTACGCGAAAATAGGAAAGGGACATGAAAAATTAATGTGAACGAGCAGCTTTTTTTGCCACTGACTGAACTGTGAAATCTTAGCAGCCTTTATCATGATCTCAGAATTAAATAATCATATATTATTTTTTCAGCATTAGCGACAAAGATTTTCAGATTTCTACTGTCTAGAACGAAAACAAATAAGCTCTATAACTGAAAACCTTTTCCAAAATAATTAACTAAAACGCAGTTACGAATTTCTTTCAAAAATTTTTTTCCGTACGAAAACGGCATAAAAAGTTTTGTCTTAAGACCCACAAAATAGAAGCATTAAGTAATTCAAGTTAACACTCGTCCTGCTTATTAAGTATCAATATTTTGGGAACATTACAAAATATACTCCTTCTTTCGGCAGGGTCATGGAATATCACGGGTCACATTAAGAATCTCCACAAAGAATCTTTTCTGGATTTGCATTTTCTCGTATTTAGATTTTTAACGGTATCGGGGGAAAAAAAACCAAACAAAGATACAAACAAAAACGAACAAACAAAACAAAATAAAACAAAACAAAACCACAAAAAAACCCCAAAAAACCCACGAAAGGGGAGCCGGCGGCGTGGGGTTCGGCGCTCCATGCGGGATCGCTTTTCCCGTCGGTTTTTTTCCTCAGAGGGAATCCCGGCGCGGTGAGCTTGGACAGGACTGTCCCGCACACGCACGCGCCGCACACCGCACCGAACCCTGCGCGTTCAAAAGCGTTCAGCGACCGACGCGAGCGGGCAGCGCTGCTGCGGGAGCGGGCACGGGGTCCGCCGCCAAAGGAGCACCCGCAGCCCTCGGGCCGCTGCTCCGCCTGAGCTTTCCCTCTGGCAGCCTCGGCGTGACCGTTCGGAGCTGGCCTTCAAAAAAGGGCGTGCGCGGCGCGGTCCCCGGTGCCTCGTCCCGCGTGCCCACCGGGGCCCGTCGCGCCGCCGCCGTCCGCGGGACAGACCCGCTTCCCGGCCCGTCCCGGGCGCCCCGAGGAAGGGTCCTGCCGCCACCTGCCCGCGGCCCGGCGCTGAACGCGCGCTGCTACCTACCCCGGACAGGGCAGGAGCCAAGAGCCGCCGTCGGGCCAGGAGCAGCGCGGGGCCCGGACCGGGAAGCGGAGCAGCCGGGGTCCCGCTCATCCGCCACCCTCGGTAGTCAAGATCTCTCTCCCCCTCCCCGACCCGCTGGAGCGCGACC
>VXAC01001277.1:302759-336672 GCA_013399225.1 Rhipidura dahli | reverse complement strand
GGTGCGCTGCTGCGGGCCGGCCCGGTGGAGCGGCCGTCGGGCGCGGAGGGGGCGCGGCGGGGCCCGGCCGAGGGAGAAGCGGAGGGAGAAGCCCGGCGCTGAGCTTGGCCACGGCCCCGGCCCCGACGTTGCCCGCGCTCTCTCTTATTCCGGCTTTATCCCCAAATGTCAGGCGCTGTCGGGAGCGGCCCCCGCCGCGTCGCGGCCCCGCGCAGGGACGGAGCCCGGCCCCGCGCCGGGCCGCCCTCCCCTGCAGAAGCCCACTTCATGCTTGTCACCTAAATTGAGGATCCTTTTTGTGCCGGGAGGGGGGCGAACATGGGCATTTCAATCACTAGGACATAATATGGCTCTGCTAGAAGTCTGGCAACAAACAAAGAACAACAACTATTGGTTTGCATCAACTTTTGTCAGGCATTCAGCAGGCATCCAGAAAGGCCTGAAGTGGCTTAGTGGCAACAATGTGCATTTCATAGCTACAGCATGAAAATCCATCTCCATGGAAACGGGTAGTAAATGCTAACATGACATGCTGAGTATAAATATTGTGAGGGTTATAACTCTTGTGTAAATGGCCCAGATAAATGTCCTCCTGTTTAGGAATTACAACAAAACATGTTATTTCATGCTGCAGCCCTCGCTAGCTCCCAGAGAGTCCTCCATGGCCCGGGCACGGTGCATGGGAATAACCCAAGGCTTGCCCGTGGGCTGCCGCCATCCCGCCCTCGTGGGGCTGGGGCTGCGGTACCTTTAGGGTTTTCTCGTGCCCGGTGCAGGGAGCCCATCCACGAGCTTTACCTCTCATTTCTACACAAAATAAAGCACGCTGTGGTAGCTGTAGGTGTAAATCGGTGAAACTTCTTTTTCTGTAGGTAGTAACACCTTACATATTTTTGTTAATTAGTAAAGAATGTAGAATAGTCTTCAGGCTACCTAAAAATGCATTATTTGACAATGTAAAATATTTACATTAGTTGCAAATAAATGTACCCTCTAAGTTCCCAACTTTAGTTTCTGTAAAATAAAGAATTGTACTCAGTGACCTAAAAAGCAAGATCAGAGACTATTGCTCTGTAAAACAAAAATACTTTTCTGACTGAAAACAGAATTTTTACTGCTTCAGAACTTCCCGTATTACCAAAAGCGTCCAATTGTAGAGGGGGAAAATGGGGTATCCAGGCTGCCGAGCAATAAAAAGATATCAACATGTTGGCCTTTGTTGAATCCCAGCACCTAGTGTGACATGACATGGTGCCCTGCTGTGTGTGCCCCCGAGGACTGACAGCGGCAGCGGCTCACGGGAAGGGGAGGGGAGACACGGTAAATCAAAATTTGTTTTCTCTGAGATTTTATTAGCCCAAAAGAGCAAACGTGTGAAACTGTGCTGACACGGATTGTGTGTCCTTTCAGAGCTGGAGAAATATTCGTTTATGGTAGCTAGAGGATAAAAATAGCTGTCTATCCGTGCAAGTGGCCCTGGGCTGTGCAGTACAGAGGGTCAGTTTTATTCATCAGATTGTGGGGAGTGAAGCCATGAGCGAGCTGCGCGAGGCAACTACAGCAGGAGGACCTAGCCGATGCTGGAACACTGGGATGGGAAATGCCCGTGTGCTCAGTGAGCGTGCCTTGGGGTAGTGAGATAGAAGGGAATCGGCATGGAAGAAGACAGGGATCAGTAATATCAGATGCTTTTTGTTATCCCGAGTCCTATTTACAGATATCTGGGAAAAAGAATAATAATAAAAAAAAGGAGAATAAAGTTTACTTAAATATCTCAGTTCCTGAAATTTGCCCTAAATAGATTTTTCTGTACGTAGTAACATAATTTTAAAGGTCAGATTTCTCCAGAACTCCCAGGACTATAATCAACTGCTGTGTATATATCTTTGGGAAAATGGTGTCTCATCTTTCTAATGAAAGCAAGCTTCTGATGGGTCAGATATCAGACCTTACACCTTTCCCTGGGTCAGGAATGATTGCTGCCCATCCTTGAATGAGGGCATTTCACATTAGGGGGAAGGGGAGAAACAGTTTTTCTTTTTTTTTTCTCTTTTTATTTTTTTAAGAAAAATGTTGGCTGTGCGCAGCTACCCCTATGCTTGGAATGTTACAGCAAGTCCTGGGGGAGGTGGATTAGTGGCCCAAGCCCAGTTTGAAGTAGTCAGAGGTGCCTGATAAAAGTAATTTATCACAAAAATATCATCAGTATGTCAGTGGGATAAGATGGGCATGTATTTTGGTCTCTTTTAAGAAAAGAAATTCAGCACATTCTTACATGAGTACATCCTGAGGTTTTGAGTTAATGCAAAGTGCTTATTTTGCTAAAATTTAGGATTTTGAGGGTCAGGTGCATTTGATGGCAGGGTTTTTAAGGAAAAAAATCCCAGAGCAGTGGTGCCAGGGAAGGCTGGCTTTCACAAGCCCAAGTCAAGCAGAAACTCTTTGATTTTAATTAGAACTTTGCCAAATTGCTGCACGTTTGGAACCTTACACTTAAACTGTGGGGTTTTTTTCTTTAAAATAAGTTTTCTTTCTGACAAACTGAAACCTTCAGAATGAATGTTTTTTTCAAAAATTCAAGGCTTGTGGTAGTTGTATTTTGGTTCTTTGCTTAAATGAATTTACTTATTGTATCACTCATAACAGTGCTCTCTGCTACAAAACTTTAGTATTTATAAATACTACATTTCTTTTCCATTTGTGTATTTCCTTTTTTTTTTTTTCCTAATTGTGCTTTTCTGGTTTGTTTTTCTCTCACTGCACAGTGTTATATAACGACTGCCCTAGTTATTTCTGGTAGTAGAAAAAGATATGTTATGAAAAATAACTGTTCCAGGGTATGTATTTCATATATAAGCAGTGCATATAATTTAGAGAAAGATCCGTATTCCTGTTTTAGTTTTGGAAATAAAGGCTGTAAAAGAGGTTTTTATTCAAGGGACCAGATAGCAAACACCCACAGTTGCTATTTCATAATTTTTTATTAATGCATTCCAAGTTTTGCTTAGGGTGAGAAAGAGAAATATTCAGGCTTTTGTTCTTTTAGACGTGTCACGTATTGTTTTAGCACTTTTGGATGCTATTAAAAAGGACCCAGCATGTACTTCTGTTCTTCATCTTTGAGTCCTTTCTTGTCGGTGACTGGGCTTGGTTTTGCTGTGCAGTCAGCACGGAGCAACACGTCCCTCGCAGGAAGGAAAGAAAACCCCATGAAGCCTCGGTGCTGTGGGGAAGCCTTCCCCTCTCCAGATTTAGGGAATGCTTTCACGCGAGCGTAACACTGAGGCTGATGTTTCCCAGTTCAGTCGCGTTTTAGATTTAAAATATAACAAAATCTCCCCGTCAGTGAGTGTCTCTCGGTTTTGTGACTTATTTCTCGCAGAGCACGGGCTGTGGAATGTGGTAGGAGCCCGGTGCAGGAGGGACCAAAGCTCCCGGGTTCTGCTGCCTGCACAGTGGACAATAGCAATGTGCTAACGGCAGGATTTGATGTGTTTCCAGTTCTCCTGTTTTATTTTTAACGGAGGGGCTGTTCCGCTCGTGGGTGCAGTCGTGCAGCACTGCGAGCCCAGCAGAACCGTGTGGATCGGGGGGTCCCTCCAGCTGCCCTCGCCTTGTGCTGGACGGGCACTGGTTCTTATGTGCGGGTCACTAGGAAACAATACGGAAACCAGGTGAAACTTAGAGACAGGAGTAGCCTAAGCACATCCCCAGGACATGGAGTAATCAGTAAAGTTATGTCATCCACTAAAAATGCTTTTCAAAGTCACTGAAACACTTTGGCACTTTTTCTGAAAATCCCACCAGCCCCTCACCATCGGTCTCATCAGCCCCATGAAAAATCCTCTGTACGATCAGGCTTTTGTGGCATCTCGAAGCAGTCCCCAAAGCGGCAGCGCTGAGGAAATGTGGCTGTTATTTCAGCCGGTGACGTCAGCAGAGTGGCCGTACTGGGGCCGGGCCCCCGCGGGTCCCCTGTGTCCGCGGGGCTCCGGCCCTGCGGGTGACAGCGGAGCTGGCCCCGGCGGCACCTCGGCAGCGCTGGCCACGGGCCACCCGCTGGGTCGGGGCTGGGCTGCCTGAGTGCTGGCGGGGATCTGGGGTGGAATGTGTATGGAGGATTTGGGGAGACATTTTGGTTTGCTGCTGCAATCACTGTAACGTTGGATAAAATAATTGCAGTGGAAAGACGCGATTTGCACTGATCCGTGGCAGAAAACGATAGGGAAGGTCTTTGTGCAGTATGGGCAAAATGCAATTAAATTAACAGGAGGATAATTTATAATGCTTTACTACTACCCTGAGAAAAAAAAAATCAGAGATGTGAAATGCATTGCAAAAAATTCTTTACTTACTATAACAAACAGGAATATTTTGCATTCTGTTTAGAAACTGAGTCTGTTATTTTCTGGTCTAAACTTTTGAGGCAGTTCAAAGGCATACATGCCCTTTCCAGCTATCAATAATATATCACGGTAAAACGGCTGGATTATAATGTCTCATTTAAAACTAATTATGTTATTGGCATATTTCAATGGTAAACACACACCTCTGTCACTTCCCCCCGTTTTGGGGCAGCCTGTNCCAGTGTTTGCTTCATTTGGTTCAGATATCTGGGCATAAATATGCGGGAGAAAAAGGAGTATGCTTTTCCTAACGCAGCTGTGATTTTTATTTTTCATTCCAGACAAAATTTAGATTTATACTAAATCTGCTATTTCTTGCAGTAACAGGAGTTGATTTAATTTTATTTAATATCTCTTTCTTCTGGAATGGCGAGTGCAGCAGATAAAGGGATTGATTAGAGGAGACCTGAGCCCCCTGCGTGCTCGGTGTGGAGGCCAGCAGGAGGTTTGGGAGGTTTCGGCGCTCGAGGAGCGGCTGGGGCCCTCCCAGCTGTAATGGAACACTCGCCGGAGCCAGCGCGGCAGCAAAGCGCTGGGGCTGCGCGGGCACCGGAACCCCTGCCCCAGAGCGTACCCCGAGCACCCCCGGATGGCTGCCGGCGTGGCTCAGCGGGGCGATTTCGGGGCAAGAGACAGGGCTTGGGGAACGCTTCGTGTTTGGTGTCACTGCCAGGCTGAGAGCGGAGTCCGAGTCTGCCCGCCCTGCGCGGAGCTCTCCGCGCTCCGCGGGGCTTGTGGCACTTTGGGGAGAATGCGGAGTGTAAATATAACAGCAGTGTTTCGTGACAAAATTAGAAAAGGATTTTACACTGCTCGGGCCAGCTTGGACCATGCCACAAGCTGCATAAAATGCAGAGTCAGAGAAAGGCTGTGGATTTTAAACCCCAGCGAGACGGAAAAAGGCTGTTGCCGTGTCCTCTGTAGAAGGTGTACAAGGGCAAATGACAGACTTGCAAAACCAGGGAAAGATTCTTCTCTTTGCCTGCAGATTTTTTTCCCACATAATAAGTCGTGTTAATGCTCAAGTGAGGTAAGAACCAACCAAATAAATAAATAGAACACTGAAGTGACTAGATCAGCAATCTCCAGTAAAGGTAAACAAACCAGGTATTGCTCTGGGATGGTTTGGTGTAGTAGGAAGGGGTTTTGGCATGATTTGGGATGATTACATTACTCACAAGGCAAAGATTGACTCATAATGGAATGACAGTTTCTTGTTCATTGCAGAACATAAAATTTCCACATTTGTTTTGAAACGAAGGACAAGATTAGTTATAAGTAACAATGTGTTGTGAGCCCCAACAGCTGAGTCTGCAGCAGCCAAACGAGGGTACTAGAGGAGTCTAGAGATAAATGGGTGCAATTAGGAACAGGATTTTCCTTTCTCCAGGTGAATTGAAATAACTAAATGAAGTGGGCAGGAAGTTTTTATTGAATATCCACCTTGCAGACTGTGTAGTTGTGGTTTGGTATAGCCAAAACTATGAATGAAAACTGATATTTTTGATAAAAAGTATTAGAATTTATTTAGAAAGCAGAGGTGTTTTCTGAGCTATGATATTTAATAAAATGTAAAAGGGAGATAACCTTATTTTGCAGCAGTGGGAACCTTAACAGCACTGGTTACACTTGGGAAGGAGACATCACTTTTCTCCATTAGTAAATAAGTAAAAAAAATACATTAACAGCTTCACATCTAACTTAAAATAAGTGTTGAAAGTCAAGCTAGACTTCCAAGTCTGAGAGGAGAAAGTATAAAAGAGGAAAAAATGGAAATACTCATAAGATTAAATGAGCCTGACTTTTTGTTTGAAATGCAGTGTTAGTGTTTCTAACATGTATGCTAATATAGACCTGAATGTTTAGCTCCTTGTTCAGGCAAATTATCCACTGGTTTTAGAATTCTCTTTCAATTCAGTATAAAATTGAGGTGGATACTTGATTTTTTTCCTTTTATTTTTTTTTTAATTATTTTAACATACTAACCTTAGGTTTACTTTACATTCCTGGACTTGCTTTAGCTAGACTTATACTTCTTAAATGAAATACTGCCTTAGCCCTGCTTTGCTCTTTGGCATACCTGCTCTGGCCACACCACGAGTGCCACATCCAGCAGCCATGGCTGCTGCAGCCCTGAGCCCAGAGACAGCCCCTGGCACCAGCAGCACTGACAGGAGCAGCATGGGGGGACAGAGGCTCCTGGCCTTGGGCCTCAGCAGACTGCTCTCAAAACAGCCATTTTGCAAAATAGACTCTGGTTGTTAAAAAGCAAATTACTAGTGACTGTTTTCTCCTTTTGTATGACCAACATGTTCCCCGAACAGATGCGCTGCCACGGCCCTTTTTCGTGTGCTGGATACTCCTCGTAAGTAGAAATGACATGTGTGGTACATTGCGCAGTTCTAAAGCAGATTATTTTGAAGCAAGACCCTTAAGGTGAAGTATTTTCAGTCACCATTAAGTATCTGGAGGGTGTAATGTCGAGGTCAGCACGGCCAGTGGCTCACAGGGTCTGTTGCACCGGGACCCCAGCGGCCCGGCCCAGCCCACCTGTGCACGGCTCATCACCTCACTCTCACAGAATGGGGGTTTTACCTTTCAAAAACTATTTGCCTGTGGGCAGAGAACAAGTAGACTTTTCTGAGATTGTATTACAGTAAAGGAATTGTTAATATGACTAATTTCAGTTCGTTGTTTTCTTGGGTTTGAAATTTTACAGTGATCTTCCTCGCAGATACAGCAGGACTGCTGTAGCACAGATTGATTAAATGTTCTTGATATCAGCATAAACAAGGTATAGCACATTTCTTTGGGACTGGATGAGGGTTTGTGCTCTGATTCTCCTGTAACAGGCAAATAGAACACTTGTAATGGAGGTCATTTGCTTTGCTTCCAAAACATATTATTTTCTCTAATATGCACAAAATTTTCCTCTGCAAACATTGACATGAACTTGTGAACATGCAACTCCTATTGGCTTCAGTGAGAGCCATCCTCACTCATCAAAGGAGGGAATTTGGCTCTTGATTTTACTGCAATCAGTGTTTTATTTATAATGTACAAGAGTGCACGTGCACTCTCCCAGTAAGAGCTGATGGGATTTATGTGCACATGCTGAGGGCCAATCCTCCCGGTAGCTGTTAGGAAGTTTACTTTCACATGCTTGTTCCTTGGTGTAACCTGAATCACCATCCACTGATGACAAAAACAAAACCAAACCAAACAAAGAATAATCGTCTACATCAATTTTTTTTTTTTTTTTTGCAGTTGTTACTTCCATCATGTTAGTGTTATGATAGGAAGTAAGTAAGCTTGAATTTGCAGAGGAAACTATGAATATGGTTTTAAAGCATTTCTGGTTACAGCCAGGGATTACTGTGCTCGAGAGAAGCACCACAGCTCTTCACAGGCTGGCATGGGTGCATTCCTTGTGTGTCAGTGAGGGAGCTCTGTGCTGCAGCCTGAGGATGGGGACATTTGGTGGGAGCAGCTCTCCCCTCCCCAGCAGAGGAGCTCGGCTCGTGCCGGGCTCTGCTGGAGCCTCTGGGGCCGAGGCCCTTGGCAGCTCTGTGGCATTGGACCCTCGGGCTGTGGCACGATTCCTGCCAAAGCTCATGAGTGAGAGGGCCAAGTTCTTCTCAAACACTGACTCCCCAGAACAATTGTATCCAACCTGTGCGATCCTGGCCTTTAACAGAACCTGCTTGAAAACAGCTTGCATTTTTCTGCCGCCTCATTGCACAGTTCCTTCCTTCCCAATGGAAATGGCTTCTCTCTATTCTGTTTTTTTTTTCTCATGTCACAACATTAATCTAGTTTCAGGGGGATGTAGGTGAATTTGCTGAGGTTTCCTTCAATAGTGCATATCAAGTGAGACAAGTGTTTAATTTGGCATCATAAAAAGAGGTTTATTAGCAAATCACAATAAATCACTGTAGAAAATCATCAAACCAAAACAAAAACCTCAAAACAAAACACTGAAATGACCACAGAAGAGGTGAGCTACCAGGGTCAGGGGGATGTCTGGTACAGAGGTCCAGCTGTATGTGCCAATCTGGTAACCCCAGCACTGTTCTTAAATATTCAGGATCTCCTGCAGACCTTTCTTGGTAGCTGATGCTCTGTGGTGATCCATCTCGAGCACCATGGCTGTGTCCCTCTGCTGTGCCTTGGGTCTGTGGCAGACGGTGGCCAGGAGCAGGCCCCTCACCAGCTTACAACCCTTGTCCCAACCTTCTGAAAGGTCAGGAGCCACAGAAGAGGTGTTCTGGGTGCTGTGGGAGGCAGAGGGAGGGAGGGTTGAGCCAGCTCCCCGGGTTCCACTGTGGCTGCACAGGCTGAAGCTGGCCAGGCACCAGTTGAATGATATGTTCAGGATGCTGGAGCTGCTATGGTGTGGCTGGTAGCTCACAAGGGTCCAAAGCCACAGGCTGTGGTGGATGGGTGGCAGCTGCCACAGGGGAGCAAGCTGGTGGTCCCTGCCTGCATGGGGTGGGGTCATGCAGGTGACCTGTGCAGGTGGGTCTGCTGGTCTTCCAGCACTTATGACTTTCCAGAAGAGGAAGAGCTGATCCTCCCCCCTACTCCACCCCACTGTTAATAATCATGGTTTGCAGACTAAATATCTGTTCCATGAATGTTTGTGTGCACATGCAAACTTGAGTCAGTACCTGTCATCCCTCTGGAACCCTCCTCGATGAGCAGCGTGAGCAGCAGGGCTGGCAGTGCCTTCTCCAGCAGCCGTCAGCAGCCAGGGACGTTCCCCGTGCAGAGGGGCTGACGCTGCCACTCCACAGCCCCCGGGCGGGGGTTTGAGCCAGCAAATCCCTGCTCCCAGTAGTGCCAGTGAAGCCAATTGCCCTGGCGTGCAGCAGCTTGCAGTGTCATGCAAGGTCAGTTTACCTGACAGGAAGCATCCAGCGAGAGCTCAGTGGAGCTGCTCACTGCAGTTTTCGGGGATGTGGCTTTTCTCAGGCCTGAGCTTTTCACCCAGCCTGAGCAGAAGGCACAGTTTAACATCAAGAGTTGTCTTCACAGTCGCATCTTGGCATGGGCTTCTTCTGGTGACAAGAAAAGTTTCCCCTATGGAGTTGGACCCTGTGGGGTCAGGTCCCACTGAGTCAATACAGAAAGTGTGGTGGGGCCCTACATGAAACGTTAGCACCAGCAGTGAGTTAAGTGTGCAAATCATGCAAAAACACAAGTGGAGTAAAACAATTTGAGGGAAGAAATGGTGGTGTAATGTTGCAGCGATGCTATCTCTGAACAGCACTATTGGTTTGAACCTGCCAGGCTCACTGCTTGGAGCTGCAACAAACAAGTGATTCAGCTGATGGGAGCAGAAAGTGTTAATAATACTGACAGCTACTTTGGTAATGGAGGCACAGGCAGATCCTGCTACCAGGGATTCCCGCTGCACCCTGGCTGCTCCTGGCCAGAGCTGCTGTGGAGCAAAGTTCCACGGTGGAGGCAGTGTTTGTATTTCAGCTTTCCTTCATGTCTTGCACTGGGGCTGCATGACCTCTGTGGGGTCCATGAACTTCTGTGGGGGTGTCCTGAGCTGCAGGGAGCTGGCAGTGCTCTGGGGTGTGCAGCTCCCAGCAGCTCCTTCGATCCTGCTTCTCCGGCCTCGCAGCCCGTGCTGGGGCTGGTTCCCAGCACGGTTCTGTGAATGTAGAATTAATTAGTCATGATGGCGCCTGCAATAATTTCATGTGGGAGAATCCCCAGGGATTCCAGAGCAATTACAGGGAGTGCAGTCTTGCCCAGTGCAGCGTCCTCCCAATCCTGCTGCTGTTCCCCACAGAGGAAAGCAGCAGCAGGAGGGGACAGGAGGGCTGGGTGCTGCAGCATGCCTCGTGGCAAAGCCAGTGCAGGGCAGTCTGTGGTCCCCCTGCACTCCACAGCTGGCCCAGGGCGCCAGGACTGAGCACCAGCAGCAGTGGAGCTCCCTCAGCTGCTGTGTCCTACAGAAAGGCTGGAAAACAGGCCCAAGGCCAGTGCACTGTCCTGGCTTCATTCATGTCCCTCGTGCACTGGTTGTCTTGAATAATTGAAGCCTGTACCATTTGTGGCTTTTTTCTTAAAAAATCAGCTCATGCTTTGGCAGGGGTTTGTCTGAGCGTGTTGTGGATACATTCAGTGACAAGAGTTATAACATTCAATTTGCTGATTGCCACAATTAAACCTCGGGTTTTTCACCCAGCCATCCAAAAGCAAATTGGACGTTCTCACTCAGGCAGGAATACACACAAACAAGGGCAGTCCATGGATCCCAACAATGTGATTTTCATCACCTCACCAGTCTTTGGGGAGTCTTCAGCTTCCATCTGGAAGTACCTTCAACCCTTTCCACCTACAGATTTTGAAATAGCTGTAACAGAGAGAAAACCAAAATTACACGGAGTTTATTGCCATTTCAGAAGGAAAAAAGTGTTTGAAAAAGTTTATTCAGGAAGCCAAGGGAAGTTAAGTGGGAGACATTTGCCATTTCATCAGTCTGTTGGTGATAGCCATTCATGTCATAAATGGCTTGTGTCATTTGATGCCAAAAATAACACAATTTTCCTCCCCAAAGGCCTATAGGGTTTTTTTGCAATAAATGTTTATTTGTTAATAATATACTTTAAACAGTCCAGCCTTGACCTCAAGTCTCCAAAAGAATCCATCTTCTCTCTGAAAAATCCTGCAAAGTTTGTGTAATTTTTTCTGGGAAGGTGTAATTGATGGCGCAGTGAAGGGCAGTGTGTTTGCTTTAACTACTGCAGCTGCGTGGATTAACTGTTTATAAGGGCCTACTGTGCTTTGAATGGCGACTTGCTTAGATTTCAGGCTTTAGTTGACAGCACTTCCTAATTGTTCCTTGGATTTGCTTAAGTTCAATCAGTAAAAATAAATTTCTGCACTGAGCTCACCCATCACTGTTCCCTCATCGCTGCTTCAAAACCTTTGAAATGCTCCTGTTTGTAGGAGTTTGACTCCACGGATCACCCTGCAGCCTTGAAATGGGGGTGACCAGGGTAGGGGCTGAACTTGTGCTGTCTCCTGTTGATTTCAGAAAAAATGTCAGAGGAATTTGGGTGCTGGGCAAATAATCTGTTAGCAAATATTTTTGACAGGCTTTCTGTGTACTAATGGGAGTCTCTAGAGTCGACCATAGAACTGACAGATATGAAATGTGATTAAATATTCAAAAGTGTTACAAAGGATTTTGTAAATGTCCATGATATGGAAACTCTTGTTTTGAGAGAAAATACTAAGTAAGATAATTAGTTTATAATATGTTGCACTGTTTTGAAATTAACCTGCCAAAAGCTGGAGTTGGATTTCCACTGGCAAAGAGTTTGTGGCATGCCAGTGGTATGTGACCAGTGCTGCGGTAAGGCAACAATTGTCTCTTCACTGAATCACCAACTACCACTGATTTAACCAATGTTTAATCACATTTTTCAGCTGTTTTTGTTCTGCCATCAGCCACTCTGATTTTTCTCTTACAATTTTTCATGTGAACTTCCCCTAAACAAGCAAAGTATTAAGGCATTTGTCAGGTATTTTTTTGTTAGTCCTTAAATGAAACTGTGGTTTTCTAGAACTCTGGAGGACTTATTTTCTTTAAGATCATCTGAGTTATGAGAGAGAGTCACACATTTAATTTCTCAATGCATTTCAGCTCCCAGTGCTGGTTTGTTTTCAGTTTGACAGGCACTTGGAGAAAATAAAAAACAGTATGTATAAAATGAATGGAATTCATTTTATCTTTGAACATTTCACATTTGTGGAGCTAAATTATTTGGATAACATGGGTACTCAGGTGCTTTGTGTGAAGCTTATTTTAGTGGGGCTCCATAGCACTAAATGGCAGTAGTTGTTTGCTGAGATTATGTTAGTAGTTTATTAATCGGAACAACTATATGATGCTTTAAAAATCAGTATTCTGAGAATCAAAGCTGCTGGCTTGTGCTGTGCTCCCACATTTAGGAGTTGGCTAATTTGACTCAATCTTCTCCAGTGCAATTTACAAGGCAAAGTTACACACACAACTGGCTGGAGAACTGGGGGCCTTCAGGTGCCCAAGCTGTGTGGTAAGTGATCATTTACTTCCCAGGGGCATTTTCTGGGGCAGTCTGGAACACAGTAACCTGAGCAGTTTCTCTCCTGTTCCGGCAAGGGTTTGGCTGTTCACAGACTCACAGGATGGGTAAGGCAGGAAGGGAGCATGGTGGATTCAACCTCCTGGCTCAAGGAGGGTCATCCCAGAGCACAAAGTACAGGATTGCATCCAGACAGTTCTGGAATATCTTCAGTGAGGGAGACCCCACACTCTGTCTGGAAAATCTGTTCAAGGTCACCCCTGCAGTAAGGAAATTCTTCTCATGTTCAGGTGAAACTTCACATCCATCAGTTGCTGCCTGTTGTCCAGGGCAGATACAACGTGCAGGCTCATGCACTGGCTGCACAGCCATGCAAGTGACCCAGCTGCAGGCTGTCCAGGGACAGTGGCAGTGTAGCCTCCTCCTCTGCACCGGGGTTTGAGGTTTGCCCTGTCCTGTCCTGCCCCGTCCTGTCCTGCCCTCCTGCTCTCTCCTAGAAGTGAGTCCTGTGCAGACCTTGTGTATGTCCTCTCAAGCTTCCTGGGTAGGGGAGGCTGCTGGGGCTCCTCTGGTCCCCCTGGCCCGTGTGATGCAGGCTGACCCTGAGCCCTGCCCAGCCCACAGCACAGCCTGGGGGGTGCCCAGATGCTGCCGAGGGCACACAGAGGGTGTAGACACTAACACTCCCCAAACTGCCCCTCCTGGCTCCGTGAAGTTTCTCCTGATTCATTTTCAGGTGATTCATGCTCTCAGCATCAGCTGCCTGTTTGTGAAGCTGAAAAGAAGCAGTCTGAAAGTGAAACAGTCACATTACTGAGGCTAATATGGATTTGCTCCCGTAAGAGGATATTAAAAGTCCTTTTGTTGTACAGAGACTGAGCTTTACCATGTTTTAGTCTTTTTGTCAGCTTTCTTTGGTATTAAATCAAGTGACAAAACATTTAACTTTATCCCTGTGCGTGAGCACTCGTGCTAATTAATTCAGTAACTCTTTTGACCTTCTGTTTAAAGGATCACAAGTGGTGCTGTTCCTGCCCAGACACCACCGTCCCTCAGCACCCTCGGTTGTTCATGTATTTAAAGTGCGGCTGTGGTGGGGATGGCTGGCATCCGAATGCTGTTATATTCTTGTTATAGCAAACATTAAGAGAGTTAAATGGACAAATGAATAAGAGAAAGAGTAAAAAAGCCAAGGAGCAATTAAATGTAAGTTTTCATCATGAAAAGGATTTCACTGGTTTATCTTCTAATAAGATTATGTCACCGACACAAGTACCTAGGAGCCTGTGATTGACAGCCTCCTGTACTTTTATCAGGCAGTGTGACACTAAACCTCGGGGCCTTTTGTCCGATAGAGTGAGCTCACGGAAACTTGCCGTCCTAATCCCCTTATTCATGTCAGGCACAGAAAAGAAGTTCTGATCAGATGGCATCTTACAACAGTGTCACCTCCACCCCCTTGGTGCTGGATGGACGTGGGACATGGGACGCTTTGTTTGCTGGCCGTGCTGCGTTCCTGCCCGCGGCTCGGCAGCCCTGCTGCTGTTCCCGGGGCTGGCGTGTGCTGCCCAGCACTGCCCTGCACAGCTGCTGCCCGGGGGAAGCTGGGTCTGCAGGGCAGGAAAATCACAGAGAGATGGTAGGATGATTTGCAGACTATCTGATTTTGTTTTTATTCTGTTTTTGTTTCTCTGAAGAGCATAAGGCCTTTAAAGGAAATACTTCCTTTTATGTTGTGTCTGTGAGATCATGTAGTGAAATGTCTCAGTGAGCTTCTTCAAACTTTGCACGCGGGCAAAAGAGTAAGTGGAACTAAACCCCCTATCTCTTCAGAAGCATGGCATCAATGTTGTAGAAGTCAGCAATTGATCCCAGTGCTGGTATTATAAGTTTCATAGCTCCAGCCCTTTCTTAGTTGTAGGAATTCCTTTGTGCATATCCCTGCGGTAACCTATTGCAAATAGAGGTTCCCTGTGGTGCTTTATTTACTTGTCCAACTGTTTGGAAGTCTGTTAGTCTAAAGATCAGATGCTCTGAAACAAATCTTATTACCTTAACCAGCTCTGCAAATTCTTCTTTCTCCATTTTTATTGACTTCTCTTCAGCTAGAACTAATACATGTGCAGCAGGTGGGCAAGTACATCTTTCAAAGTTTAGCCCCTCAGATTTAACATGAGAAACTATAAATCTTTTTGTTTTTCTTGGAAAATGTGGGAAACCACAGGTATTTGAAGAGTTGTCTCCTCAGTGGATTTGTGAAGTTTATACTGGTTGCTGTAATTTTTGAAACAGAAGTCTGGGAAATTTTGAAAGAATGCTGCATTCTGGGGCATAGTCTAATTAATTACTTTTTTCCTCGCATTAAGTATTTTTTCAAGCTGTAATCAAAAGCAATGGAATGGAAAAGTTTTAAGATTTTTTTCTTTTCATCCAGCCTGGCACCACTGGCAGAGAAACTGCATCAAACTTCTTCCATCATCCCTGCTACGAGCTGGTTCCGTCAGCACTCATCTCCAGTCCTCATTTGAGAAGGCGTGTCCAGCTCCTCTGTATTTTTCATCTCTATGCACATTTTTAAAGTAATTTTAGATGTAAAAAGTCAGTGCTAATTAAATGTTTTAAGAAATCATCCTTCAGGAATTCCCCTTTCTCCTCCCTGTCCCCCACCCCGGTTCCTGGAAACCTCGAGCTCCCTGGTGGGTGCTCACATCCCATCCTGGGCAGATGCTTCATCTCTCGTGGCACTTTGCTCCAGCAGATATCAAAGTCCTTTGCAGAGCGACCTGCCTGGGGTTCCTGCAGGCTGGGGCCTGTCCCAGGCGTGCTTATCCCTGGGACACACAGTTTCTTCCCATGTCTTCTCAGGACCAGGCTGCCCCAGGATCCGGGATGGGAATGCTCTCCTGTCTGGGCTGTGTGGAGCTGTTCGCTGCTGCTTTGCCTGTGTTTGTTTCTCCACTGTAAGCACCAGTGGCTGCCAACACGAAGTGCAAAAGGGAGCATGCACAGGATCTTATTTTAAAAAAACAGCACGCAAAGGAACCTGCAAGGCTGCAGCTTTGCTGCAGCAGAGCATGTTTGCTTTGAGCAGCCAGCTCTGCTGGGATCTCAGGAGTGCAATCTGGAGTCAGTTTGCTGTGGCCTCTGCAGCACAGACAGGGCTGGAGGTGCTCAGCTAAACACAGAATTATGTACCCTGGAAATCCATGGGGCTGGTACACGAGTCCATAAATGTGTGTAAACTTCTCAGGTCAAATAACTGATAGGTGAATTGAGCAGACAGTGTGATGTCAGGGTGAGCCTGGGGAGAAGGTTCAGTAAAACTGTAAAGGGCACCAAAACATTGGCAAAAGCCTTACTGAAATACAGGAGTGTTTAACACATCTGGAGTGTTAAATACAAGCAGAAGCAGTGTGGTATGAAGCTGTGTGTATGTCAGAGAAGAGGACTTCAGAAAGCCTCTGAGATCCTGTTAGTATTGTGGGTTTGAACTCAAGGGCTGTTTACCACTCCCCTCGGAGCTCCTCTCGCTGTGGTGCTGGTTTGGGGTGCCCTACCCTAACACCGAACACATCTGTTGCAGAAAGGTGTAGGAAATACAGAAAGGTGCAGGAAATACAGCATGTTATGCATCTTCCAGAGGGAATCAAGCCTTGCTGTGTGCCCTGACGCTATACACAACAGCTCCTCTTGCTTTCCTTGATGTGTCCTGCCCTTCTCTGAGCAAGAGGATCGGTAAAGAGGGAGAAAACATCCATCCACAGTGAGTTCAGGCTGGTGTTCCTACATTAGCAGTACTCGATCCTACAGCATTCTCATTGAAAGAAAAATAACATTTGTTTGGACCAAAAAAAAAAAAAAAATCCTTTGGGGATTGAATTTCAGAGCCTCCCTGCTTTACTCTCAGCCCCCTCTGAAGGCTGAAATGATTTGTGAGCAAGGGCCTGTGACCCAGGGAGGCATCAAGCAGCAGAGAAGGGAAACATTTGGAGTTCAGAGGGACAGTGGATCTTGATGACCAGTGTAAGACAATGCAGATGTTTCAGATCATGAGGTCTCTGATGATGATGAGAAAGTGCCCCTAACAGCCTCTGGGCTGGGGTCTTCTCTGCAGCCCTTTTTCCTCGGTATAGTGTTGTCACATCTCACAGGATTGCATTTTTAGGATTCATTGTGGAGAAATCTTGATGCTTATTGTGTTAGGTAATTCTGATGAGCAGGGTAGGACTTTAATTTCCCACTGGGAAGTGGGTTGCTGCTCTGCCCCATAGGTGTTGGCAGGGGCAGGGGCACCCAGAGCAGTAGTGGTGGGGCAAAGCATCTCTCGGCATCACTGCTGGGCCAAAGAGGTGTGTGAGTCTGGCACCCAGTTTTGTGGAAAAGAAGGCCAGAATTATGTACTGAACACGTGTGCAAGCACAGGAGAATACAGTAGGCTGTGGAGCCCAAGTTGGAGAAACAAACTCTATCTGGTCTAAAGCTTAATAGGTGAGCAGCAGCAGACACCAGTCCTGTAGTGCTTGGGTGCAGGCTGCTGTCACTGCTGGTCAGAGACCACGTCCACACCCAAGCTCAGGGCAGGGCTTAGGTACCAGAGGCCCTGTGGGGCTTGAGGATGGCTTTGTTCCCAGGCAGGAATCCCAGTGAGGAGATGCCTCAGAGACCCCCCTGAGCACCAAGGTAGGCATGGGTGCGAGCACCTCATGCTCTCACCAGTCAGTCCCAGCACAGCTGGAAGGGACAGTGGGCACCTTTCCCTGACTCTGTGGAGGGAAGCCCCATCCGGTGCTGCTGCCAGATTGTGTGAGCAGTGGGGCTGGGCCTGGGCTCGCCTCACTGGGTCTGTTGCAGCCACTGCTGCACCAACAAATCTCGAATTACATCTGCAGTGAGAAAATAGGATATGGAATTTAAAGCACTGTTTTGTTAAAAAAAAAATGCCGACTGCCTCTTGGCTTGGGGGAGTGCGGAGGCTCTTCAAGGTCTTCCTGACAGCTCTCTTGCTGGGAGGAGGGTGTGCCCTGCAACCACTGCAGGAGGGGATGGTGAAGGGGCTGTGGCAGAGTCAGCCAGAGCTGCTGCCCCCAGCGTGGGTGCTGACCCTGCCCAGCCCCGCAGCGGGCAGTGCTCGGGGCACCGCAGCTGTCAGTGCCAGGCAGCAGCAGCAGCAGCAGCAGCAGCGGGTTTGCATCTTGGCACTGCTGAGAAGGGGACTCTGGCTGGAACAATTCCCGTGGACGCTGCCAAGCTGGAGCCTGGCAGAAGAGTGAGAATTTCCTAACTGTGACAAATGCCTGCCTGAAAAAAATATGTGTTTATTCATCAGTGATGCATTCAATTAGCCTGAGCTTTGGAAAAGCTGTCTCATTGCTCCAAGTCTCCCCTGCTATTTGAACCACCTCTGCTGAGGAAAAGACTAGATAATGTTTTGCTTTAAAGAAATTTAGGAACTGCTTATTTCTAGTGCTCCCCTTTGCAGCCCAGCTTTGACTTCTGATGCTAACTGGAATGGGAACGTGCCTTTTTGATTGTGCTTGCTATCAAGAGCCAAGTGTTTTGGGCCTTTTGTATCTGATGGTAAGTTACTGTTTTCTTACTGGGTGTAGCTAAAAACATGAAACCAGAACTTAGCCCCCAGAGAACTCTGTCACAGGGGGTTTAATTGAGAAGCCACTTCCATGATCTGTTGTGACTGTGATAAAAGTAACTTAGTGATTTTGAAGAGGTGTCTGCCGCCTCAGTGTGATTCCCCAGCAGTGGGACAGACACAGTTTTGCCTTTTGACTGTGGCATTCAGCATTTGGCTTGTGATGGAATCTGAGCATGTCCTTTATTGTCATTATGGTCAAAGGAGCGTTGTTACAGGCATAACTGGAGTTTTGTAAGCATATGCTGGAACATACACTTAAGATATTAAAAAGAGGTTTTCAATAACAATTGTGTTTAGAAACAAATGACCTTGGTTTTCCATTTCTGGGCTGTTCTGTGTGAAGCCAAATGATCACTGTTCCAGGGATGCAATCTGCTGCACTGACTTTGGGGTTTCAGGCACAAGAGAAGCAAGCAGCCTACTTTAAAATGGTGCTGAGCTAGCAACAATGCTTCTGCCTCCAAAACAGCTCCACAAAGTACCATCTCTGGTAATCAGCTGATTTTTTTAGGTCATATGTAAATTACGAACACATCTGCTTTCCATATGTCTCACTTACACAGCTTACATATGTTTTTGGATGTGTTATCTTAATCATATTTATTGGCCAAGGCAAAAAAAAAAAATTAAAAATATTTTTGGATTCATAGTATTATAAAATCAACAACTATAAAGTAAATGAGTCGTGTACCCCACTGTAGTTACAGCGTACAATTGCAACAAGTATTTAAGAGCTGTATTTCTTCACTGGATCAAAATCTATAGGCAACATTACTATCTCCTGTATTTTTGTCTAACAGAGATCTAAAGAAAAATTAATTACACTTCTATGACTGATTGTTATTCTGCTAAAATATGGTTCTAATCCTTATTAACATTCTCTAAAGTCATGCATGAAATATGACTTTTGCACCACACTCTGTGGCATATGTTTTCTCTTTCCAGTGTATTTTTCAAACTATCTTCAACCCTCACTGCTGTTCATTATTTTAAGATAGGTTTAAAGTTTGCCACAGTCTCAAAACTGATCCAGTACAGAGCATTGCAAGGAAAAAAAATGACACATCATTCTGCTCATGAACACAAATTGCTTCTGATTATTTAGCTTTGAATGTTCTCCTCATACTGTTTTTATTAAAAGCCCCAGTATATTTATTCTTGATAGTGTCTTCAATTAAGTTAAAAAGAGTCCCTTTTCTATAGCAGTATGTAAAGAAAATAGTTGTTACAACCGCAAAATTACCGAAAAAACCTGGTTCTAGTAAAGTACTACTTCAGTTCAACAACCACAGCACGAAGTTTGCTGTTTTCTTGTAAACTTTCCAGCCATTAGATAAACAGTGTCTGTGTCTTCACACAGAGCTGCACCCTCACATTGTTTGAGGACGGTTGTTTTCCTGCAGGTTTCTGCAAAATGCATGGTCCATTAATCCGTTTATCAGTATTGGAAAATCTATCTCTTTGGATGCAGAGTGACTCTGGCCAGCAGTGAGTGGGTCTCTGCTCTAGGAACAGTTCTTGTAAGAAATTACTGGAGGAGCTGGGCAGAGCACTCCAGTTCTGCTCACTGCCTCCCAAGTGCCGTTAATTTGAGCTGTGACAAGGGGAAGGAAAGTTGTTACAAGTGGGATCCTGTGACTTCTGCACACATTGCACACAGCTAGGAATGTTTTCCTTTTCCTCTTATAAAATAGTGATTTAGGAAAATGGTCTAAGTTTAGCAGTTTCTGTAGCTTCTGCTCTGTTGGCTTGACAATTACTGATTTTTTGTTTGAAAACACTGTATTTTAGTGCTGTGATGTCACAGCCTAATACTGTGCAAAGGTGTAACCAGACCAAACATGTCAGGAACATGTCAGTAACTTTCCATAAATTATTCAGTCTCTTTGGGAAAACCCCTAATTATGTGTTAACTCATTTTCTACTTCAGAGAAGTTTTGTCTTGAACTTCAGAGTCCAATAGCTGTGAAGCTTTTATTTATTTATCTATTTATTAAACTTAAAAAAAAAAATTCGGTTGTTACTGTATTTCTGCTTAAAATTCTTTGTGTGTGAGCTCTGACAGAGAACTGCAAGGATCTGGCAGAAATAGGATGTCAGAAATCAAAGAGTGGAGTCACTTTAAACTCATTTGCAAACAGCCCTGAGAGCACAGGATGCAAAGGTCCCTGCCGAGCTCTCCGTCCTCGGCTCAGCGACTGCCACACATCCCCGAGCGGATCCTCAACGTGCTCCAGGCAATAAAGCTGTTTGTGCTTTGAAGGCCATGGGGTACGGAGGAGAGGGCTGTTTGAAACATGTCACTTTGAACTGTGTTGGAGGGTCCCAGGGAGCTGGCCACCTCCGTCCCTCGGAGGTCTGGTTCCAGTCTGCGAGCCCTGGAGCCAGCCCCATCGTCTGCTCAGGTGGCCCCACTGTGAGATGTCAGGCTGATAAGTGAAAGTAGAGACTTTTGAGAGAAGATCAAGAGTTTACTGCTTGCACTGCATCCCTCTCTATGTGTAAGAGTTCAATATGGCAACAAAAGGGGTTTCCTGCCTGCAGACAGATGCTGCCTTTTCAAAATGTTGCTTTACATTTGAAGCCTCAGCATATGCTGTAATAAAGGCCATCCTGAAACTTCAATGAATTGCATCATGAGGAAACTCAGAGAGGAAGGAGCTTTAGGTGGAGCTGTGGAATCTTTTATGAATTAATCCTCCATGAAAAAAACGGGACTATCAAGTTGGGGTCAGTCACGGCTCAGGATCAGTGCTGTCTTGTGTTTTAGCTCTGCTAGCATTCCTGCCAAGACGACTGGGTAGGGAACGGGGGATGGAATGCTGCTGAAACACCCGAATTGCTGTGCTGCAGAGGGGAAAAATAAAAAAGAAAATGTTGATGCCATGTTTCCTTCCCAAACTCTCCTGTTAGCTGATCCACAGAACTTAGGTAGGTGCAGGATGATGCCACATTTAGCCAGTGGCTGTGCCAAGGGGTGGGAACTGATTGAATCTCCCCTTGGAGTGAATCTGTGTACATTCTCTGTGTCAGTGAAGCTCGGCAGACAGACGTGAGCATTTGGCTGTTCTGTGTCACCTTGGGTGCAGTTTTCTCTCTTTTTCTCATCGTCTCTGTTCTTCCAGACAAGTCACAGACTTGCAGAGTAGGGAAGCAAGTGGCCAGAGGCAGGGATATGATCCTGGTTCCTTCGCTGAGGGATGCTAGAGCAGCACTCCCTGCATCCCCTCAGTGGGGAATGGGAAAGGGGGAAACATTTCCCTTGACTATTTGTTTTAAAGCAGTTGTTTTCAATATGTTTTTGCATCCTGTTTCTGAAGTGGACTGGCCATTAAGCTTTACTTGTACACGTGTTTGTGTACAGCAAAACAAATAAACTATTGTTTATTCTTCAAAATTAATCTCACAATGTGCATTTAGTAATGCTGGGATGGTTGGGAATAGAGGTTGTCTAAAGCAACACATGGATGCAGGGTGAGGTGGCTTATGGTGGATAATGACCAGAGTACAAATACTAGGGTTAGAACGTGGAAAATGTGCAAAAGAGAGACAGAGTAATTGTGGTGAGGAACACTGCTCATTTTTGGCAATTTGTTCAGTGACAATGGTGAGTGGAAGAAAGGCTGTAAATTCCTGTTGGGTTTGGGACTGACAGTAGGGAGCAGTGCTAAGCTGGCTGCCAGCAAGGGTCACATGGGCTGAAATGGCTTCTCGCTTAAAAATGTAAGGATGTTTGAAAGAAAATACTTTGTGCCAGGAATTTGAATTTGGCTTGTGTTACGGTGGGACTTTTTTAAAGATTGGATTTTTAATCTCCCATTTTTACATCTAAATTTTTTGTCTGGCAGTAGCGTAAATCGACAATACATTGATGTAGAGCAAGACTAGTGCAAAGTTTATGCAACTTCATCTAGCTCAGACCTTCCAGAACAGGGCTGTCAGATGAGTGTGAACTCTCAAGCCCCCAGTAAAGGTGCTGTTATTAAGCATAAATACAGAGTAGCTTTTAATAGCTATATAATTAAGATGTGTTATAATTTTAAATTAATAGAAACGGGTTTTGGTGGCGGTGAGCAGTTCGGCCCAACTCAGCGCCGAGCCAAAGGTGTCGAGGTGTTTCCAGAGGGAGAGTTCGGGGTGCCGCGCCGGGCAGATGCCGCTTGCGCCGGCCGGGCACCGGTAGCAGCGCCCTGCGCTGGGACGAGACGGCACTCCGCGGGTGCGGGGACAGCCAGCGCTCCCTGGGTGCCGGGACAGCGCTCCCTGGGTGCCGGGGCTATCGGCCTCTCCAGAGGAGCTGGCCCGCTCCCAGCTGACGGCTCGCCAAGAGGAGCTGCTGCTGCGCCCGGGCCCGCGGGGCTCGACGCCGCGGTAGGCATGCAGGAGCTCACCGCGCACGCTGACAAGATCAGGTTTCGCACAAAATGCAGCGGCAGCCAAAACCTTCTCTTAAAGCACTGCCGGAGGAGGAGGAGCCGGTGGTGCACCCCCCTCTCCTCCCTCCCGCAGCCCCCGCGGTGGTCGCCCTGCTCCCATGGCAGCAGCCTGGGCACAGCGGTGGCCAGCCTTGAGAGGGATTGAACCTGGAGCCTTGAGCAGATGAGTGCCCTCGCTGCTGCCCACCCGGGTCACACCAGGCCCCAGATGCTCACCCGGTGACTCACCTGTGTGGTGGAGTGTGAAAATGGGACTTGCCCCTGTCACCCCCCAGCTCACAGGTGAGGGTGTTCTCCAGGCTGGTGAAAGATTTGAACCTCTCAAGGGAAGGACAGAGCTGATGTCTCACACATCCTTGACCCTCAAATTCGCAGCCCACAAATGTCATTTTTGCAGCCTGCAGGCGAAGGCCTCCCCATAGGACCGTGCAACTGAGCCCTAATTGCTATTTGCAGTGTTGTAAGGTAACATTCATTAATGAATGTCCCACAAAGGAGCAAGGAGCACTCCCTTTGCACCATTCTCAGGTCTGTGCAGAACTGTGCACAGGTGGGATGCAGGTGACATCCTGTTGGCAGAGGCAGGGCCGTGTGCTGCACGTGGTGAGATGTCACACACACAGCCCTGCACTGGGCACAGATGCCCACAGTGGAACCGGAGCTCAGGTGTGCTGTAAAACTCTTCCCTTCCTAAAGGCTGAGGATGTGTGGGGTGAGGAGACGACTCAACAGGCTGGCCTAGTGCCAGCTGGGGGTGACTCTCCACTTGAATCAACACTGGCACTGGGACTGCTCCCACACACAAGCTGATGGGATGTTGCTGCTGCTGCTGCTGCTGCTTCAGTCCTGGGGGAAATAACTAGTGTGCGCGTGTGAGCCTGCCAGGCTGATCCCTGCACGATACTGAGCAGGATTCCTGAAGCTTCCTCAGGACAGGTTGAGTGTCAAACAGCCTCTGTCAGCATTTCCCAAGCTGTTGTACCCCCTGTCCCACTTCCAGATAAACTTGACTTTTACACCCCCACATTTCTCAGCCTGGGCACAGTGCCGTGCTGACATGGCTGTTCCAGCTCCAGGAGCTAATCCAAAGCCCCCAAGCATTCCCAAATCCTGTCAAGAAGGAGTACCCACAGTTGGAAAGTATTGGCATGTGTGGAAAATACTGGTTCTGTGGTCTGGAGAGCTCCTGGAAGTTGTAATTCCTGCTGATGTGCACCAGCACTGCTGGCAGCCTGTTGGAGAGGTGCTCATGAGGTGAGCAGGGACACAGCCAGGAGCCTCCTTGTGTGAACCCGTGGGCTGCTGTCCATGAGCCTAGTGAACAGGACCCTGACTGTGAACGCAGGGGTTGTGTTGGTTCAGCCATGCACCCACAGGGTCCAGCCCGTGCACCCCTTTTCACCAGAGCCCCATTACACCTGCGGATGTTTTTGTCTCCCCCGCTCCTGCTCCAGCGGTCCCTGTTGCAGTGGCTGAGTCTCAGGGCATGTGGAGTTCAAAGGCACAAAGCCCTCTTGCCTTCCTGATGTTAGTGGTGAATGTCTCAGTGTTTAGAATCTCCAGACCCAAACACCATCTCACAGTGTGTCAGCACTGTGACCGCATCTGTCATGCGCTGTTTGCTCTGCCGTGCCCTTCCCACGAGGACAGGTAGGGCTGCTCTGTGTCCTCTTTTGACGAGGTCCTTGGACTGTCTGCTACACATTCGAAAGAGGCAGGGTTGGAAAAAGGTGCATAACAAGGAAAAGAAAATTGCATTTGTTCTTTTCTCTACAGAAGATCATTATGTGTTCACTGAGAAAATGCTTCCTTCTCCCTTGTTCACTGACATCATCACTACCTTATTCACTTATGATATAACATAGCCACTGATTTTATAAATTGGCAACATCTGGGCACAGACTTCCTCTGGACACAATCTACACAAAAGTTTGAACTTTATTTGTCTCTTTTTTTTTCAAGCTCTCAATTGTATTCCATATACCGAGGCAATGAATATACCTGTACCTAATGAATGTACAGAAAGTGTCAGGGATGGAGCTGATCTTTGCAGGGTCTTTAAACAAGGGAGCCAGCAGAGTATCATGAGTCCATCTTGGAGCCTTCCTGGGGAAAAACACCCACCCATTTTATCACTCTTCCCTGAGCCTCTGTGCCTCTCCTCCCAAGAGGCACAGTTGAAGGCCAGTAGCTCCTTGTTACCGGCTTCACTTGCTGCCAAATTACCCAGAAGTTTGAAAATGGCAACTCCACCCTGGCTGTTTTCCCGGGGCTGGGCTGGGCTGCAGGGCTGGACTGGCTGCAGGCACAAGGGTGGTGCTGCTCTTCAGGGCACCCTGAGTTTCTGGGCAGATAAATGTGCTTGAGTCCAAGAATGCAGAGAAGTTGTTTCTGTGATCCTGTTGCAAGCATTTCTTGGGGCCCGCGGGCTTGCAGTTGTCTGACTGCTGCAGTACCAAGGTGGATCATCTGTCCAGACAGCACCAGGCACAGAGTGCCCTCCTCACTGCTGCATGGACCAAGGTCAGCTCAGCACCAGGAGTGGGACCACAGGAGGAGAAGAGCCGTGGGGAAAGGCTGAACTTCAGGCTGGTGTGTGGTGAAACCTCCCAGGAGAATAAGTTGTGGCATTTTGCTGCTGCTGCAGACAAGGTACCTGTGAATTTCTTGGTGAATCCTTTAGTCTCTGGTGGTCTGTAAATAAGCATAAAATGCGTGTTAGTTTTGGCTTAGGTTTCTATTCTCAGATGAATGAATTTGAATGAACTTGTCTTATCTGTGGAATCTCTCTTGGAACTGATGTTTGCAGAGAAGATAAATGTGCTGCTGCCTGCCTGCTTGTCCTGACTTAATCTGTGATGCACCAAACAGTGTCCTGGGGGAATTAGGAGGGCTGGAAGCAAGCTTGGGATGTCAGGCTGCCAGAATCTGGTGCTGTGACCTGTATCCGTTTCTCTGTCGATGATAAGGCTGTGGATCGCCTGTCAGCAGCCGAGCATCATGGTTGCAATGTTTTCCAAAGTGGTTTTTTGGAGGGCAGCATTAGACGCTGGTGTTCCTGTTATAACAGCATCCTAATGAATATACATAAAATTCATTCCCCATTTGTGTAGGGCAGGCCAGCATACTTGTCCAGTACAGCACATGCCAGGCTGGTCTGCCTTTGGATGGAAATGTTTTTCAGCTTGTTTTTAGAAAACATTAAACCACCTCCAGGTTAACTGGACTGTTTTTCCAACTCCGTACTTAACTTTTTGCTACCAAGAGCTCATGCAAATCCTAAGTGAGAGCATGCTGGATACATTTGGATACTGCAAATGTCATTTGCTGAAGTTACATTTGTAAGTTTTAAACTGCAAAAAACCCCAAACTATTGAAACTGTTTTATAATTGGAGTCCTTAATGATGAACCCAAACTTAAGGATTCAGTATGTCCTTAAAGATGCAAAATGAGCAACATGCTGTCAAAATTTCATTGTCATATAGAAGAAGTGTTTTACCAGAGAATTGCTTAAGCATCTTTTAGTCCAAGGATTCATTCAAGGTGGAAATAAAAAAGAACTGAAAATGACTGAGGGGTGCGCAATGAGCAGTCCCCATAGGCCAAATCTCAGTAGGAGAAAACACTTAAAGTTTCTTTAGTGCTGGCAGGTTCAAAAGTCAGGGCTGGTTTCAATTAGCTTGGGAGAGTCTCAGTGATAAACAATTCCTGTGGTCTCGAAGCAAAGGGCCTAGCTGCATGCAGCCATCCCAACTACTTGAGCTGGCCCTATTCCCTCTGCTCTGGGAGTAACTGTCTGTTTGAATGAAGTATTTGTCATCGTTTGTATATGAATTCTTCTGAGTTTTTGAGAGCAAGGAAAACATGAAGTTTTCTGGTTAAGGCATTTTTGGTCTGAAAATCCCCCAGGGTATCAGTTTAAAATATGCACAATGCTCATGCGATTTATTTTCTTTAAGGGGCTGGAAAATGTGAGTGTGTGCAGATGTGTTTGTGTGCACATGTGCTGTGTGATCCTCAAGTTCTGCCTGGAGGGAAGCCCGTGGGATGACCCACTGTGGCCCTGGGCAGTGCAGCCCCACAGGTGAAGGGGGTGGCTGTGCCTGTGACACATCCTGCAGGCAGAGTGGCCTCTCCAGCACACCCAGCTCTGGGACTCTTGTTCACCTCTGCCCGTATTATTTCAGGAGAAGGGACAGCAGTCCCAGGTTGTTCCAGCTCTGTGTGTAGCACAGGAACCCATCCAAACTCCTGAAGCAGCTCTGGCTCTGGGGCTGCAGAGCCCATTGTCCCAGTCCTGCTGGCAGGCGAGCACGAGCATCACAGTGACCAGAGCATCACTCCGTGGTGCTCAGGGCTCTGAAACTGCTGAGAGAGTGCTTTATGTCTTGTACATATTACAGGGGCATGAAGCACGAGGCTGGCATCAGAAATGGTCTACCTCTTGTTCAAAAAAATCATATCCTCCATGCACAGTGCTGCTTGGGCAGGTAGTGAGTTTCATCTGTCATTGCCTTGAGCCTCACTCAGAGCTCATGACAGTTGACGTTTTCCTGCCTATAGTGACTGGTTGTCCCTTTCAGGTGACCAGATATAAACTGGCCCTCTTAAAAAACCCTCAAACTAAAATAAATCAGCAATATTTTAAATAATCTTAATAAAGGTCCTGATACCCAGATCTGTGTTGACCCAGCTCTCAGAAAACATGGGCCTGAATATATTTTTTTAGAATCACCATTACAGCATTTCAATTTTAAGAACATTAAACAGCCAAATCCATCAAAGAATGCAAGCAATAGCCTCTAGCCTCCTGTTGGAAATTTTTAGCACATTTTGGACATAGCTGTTTTGATTGTAGACTTAAAAAGTCTGAAGTCACACAAAATACTATTTTGTGATCTTGTATACCTCTATTCAGACTTACTTACTGTTAAAAGATTTATGGTAGCATGCTTAGGGATGGGTTGTATGAAAATTATGAACCTCCATATGCTCTTACTCCTTAAAACTTTTATTTCTAGACAAAATGCTAAGAAGCACCAGCTTTCCTTTTACATTTGGGAAAAAGAGGTTGGTTTTTCCCTCTGTGGCCAGTACAGCATCACCTATTTAAATGAATACTGGGGAAAGAAATTTTTGACAAATACGATTTTTGTGCAGCAAAACAAACTGCACAGGGTAGTTCAGTACGGGCCCTTAAATCACACACAGTACAGATCCTGTAGAGCAGGAGGATCTATTTTTATCATGTGAGTTTCCATAGCAAAAGCTGATTTAACTCCTTAGGGTGAAGTTCACGCCAGTCACGTCTCAGTGAAAGATCAAACCCCCTTTAGCACTTGAGCGAGGGACCTGCAGGAATCCCGTGCGTGGGGTGGAGAGCAGATGTCTGCACAAAACCCCCCAAACGTGCACTGGGAAACCTCTGTGCTGCTGTGACACGGCTCCTGCCCTGGCAGCAGCAAGGTGTGCTGAGCAAACTCTGTCGTAGTTCAGCTGTGAGAAAAAACCCCTTCCCTGTGTGTTTTTGGAGCAGGAGGCCTTGCATGAGACAGCAGAGAAACTTCATTCTGCAGGGGGGCACCCTGGGCGTGAAGTTCAGCAGAGACCCAGATGTGTGGGAAGGCAGGTGTCACAGAAGGGGAGGATCCAGGGGACAGGGGACTCTGTCTCTGGGCAGGTCTGGGGAGCGTGGGCTCTCCTGTGGGCACAGGGCAACTGGGGCTGCCGTGGCTGAGAGCTGAAGACCCCTCTGGGTGCTGCTCCCTGCAGCAGGGTGGGCTCCTGCAGGGCAGCAGGAGGCTCCAGCCTCTGCTCCAGGGCTTGATGTGTACACCGTGATTTCCCTACAAGCTGTGATCCTCTGAACCACAACAAAATTTCCCTTTTTACCTTTTTTTTTTTTTTTTTTAAGTAAGTTTCGTGGTGCGGCTTCCACAGGAATAAAACATGGGGAGGGGTGGGGTGAGCTGTGACTCTACCATGGCACCTCAGTCACCAAAAGGTGGTTGGTGAAGGAACCTGCACAGAAAGTCTCATTTGTGTGTTGCATTCTCTCCTCCACAGTTTAACACAGGTTCTGCCAATTCAACTAAAGATAGATACTTGTACTTAACATAATTGCTTGAACTCAAAAATGTGAAAAACAATAAAAAACCAAAAATATGATCAGCTTTGTAAACAAATTTAGAGAAAAGTTTGCTATTAAATAAATACAGAAATTAAAAGATAATTCCTCCAGCCTGAATCTTGCCCCTCTCACTACAGTAGAGTTTGGTTCTAAACTCTATTTCATGTTGAACTTCTCCTGAAGATTAACTTTAGTGTGCAGACATTCTTTGGGGAGTTCTGCTTGAGGTCCCTAGAACACAAACTGATTTTAAGCAGGAGTTGAGTTCCACGATTTCTAATCAAGAAAGATTCCCGCAGAGTTCAGGGTAGGCTCTGTTAATTTCAAAATGCACAGGATTAATTCCAGCTTCAAAAATTTGACTTGTCATGTATAGGTAAGAATTCAGAGCAATCTGCAGGCTCTGCTGTTAAAATGGCTCGGGGTGTCAGTGTTGAGTTGTGGAGAGTGTATAAATCATATGTGTGTGTTTCTCAGGCTGGTACCTGGGGATTTGCTTGATATGATTATATGCACTGCTCTGCTCACTTAGTTCATTTCACGGCTGCCTCAGGAGCGACCTCAGGAGGCGTTTACATTGATTATTTCCTTCACAACAGCCAACACAGTTCAAATAAAGCAGACTATGCATAATTAAAGGCATCATTGCTTTCTCACTCAAAATAGTAATGGGGCAGTGGATCTAATTTCCTACTTAACAGAGCAAAGCTGTGCTTATTAACTATTCCTCTGATTATTGTTTACTAAACTGATTTTAATAATGGCTTGTTGTGTGTTTTTCTCCTGGAAGACCCAAGCTGTTCTGCATGCACTGGAAGTGCACGACAGGGCAAACACAGAGAAGGATCACACACAGCACCTCAAAAGCTGGGCCAGCCAGGGGGCTGTGCAGGTGCTCAGCTGGAGGTTTGCTCTGCAGGCTCACGTTGATGCTGTGCTGCAAGACATGCAGCAGTAAGAATTGCCACATTTAAAAGGACCAAACAGAAGCGTGTTTGTGTGTGTAAATGTCTGTGTTAGAAATGCCGAGGGAGGTGATCAGCCCCTTGCCTTTGGGCAGACAGGCAGGGCAGCCCTGGCACAGCTCAGCTTGGTGCCCTGCGTATCCTCACGGATGCTGGGCTGCGAGGTTGCCAGCTCAGAGCTTGAGGACCTGCCCTGTGTTGCAGGGGAACTGCAGGCACTGACCTGTCAGCACGCCCAAGGCAGGCCTGTCTGAGCTCGCTCATGTGGTGGACAGCTGTGGTTTCTGACAATGCAGTGGTTAGTGTAGAAGACGCCCACTCTCAAAGCCAGCCTTGTATCTGTTTTTCCTGTGGGAGAAGTTTTTAGCACTGCCCCTGGCCTCTGGCTTGCATGCTTCAGAGGACTATTGTGTTCTTATTTCATTAGCATAATAAAATCTGCACCTCCCAGATCATTCCAAAATCAAAATACCCAGCTTGTACACTGACACCACTTGTGCCACTGAAAGTTAGCTGGTGAGGAGTGGTTGCAGGGGTGTGCCGATGGCATGGAGAGGTGTCTGCCCAGCCTGATGTCAGGCAGGAGTGTGTCAGCTGTGAGCCTTGATCCAGACACGGTGCCCTCGCAGCAGGAAGCGATTACACCACGCAGGGCTCCTGCTCAGGCAAGACTTGCACGTGGTGTCAAGCCCTAAATTATCAGCTCTCCCAAAATAGAAAAGCTAAGACATTTTGTAAACTGCTCTTATCATCTGGTGGAATTACTAAGCCCAGGGATCCTTTGCTAAGTTAAAAATCCAGCGAAGCTTGGGGCTAAATTCTGTGTGAATTTAGCCAGAGGTGGCAGGCAGCACACTCAGCTTGGGGACATGTAGTGAGAAAATGTTAATCTGATCATTTTCTCACCTTCAGCTTTTGCTGATCCTTCCCAGGGCTGCATCATGCTGGTGGCTGTCCTGAGGCCAGGCTGGTTTGCATTTGCAGTGCTCACCCCAGCAGGGACACAAATGACAGTAAGTCATTTGTGAAGTTTATGATGACTTCAACATGCTCTCACATGTTTAAATTGTTCATATTTTCTGAGAAGACATCCACCCTGGCAACATCTTGCTTCTGATGTGTAGGTGAGCCTGTAACCTGTGATCCTTGAGAAAAATCTGTCAAAGATCATTACTTGCAGTGAATGAGCACTGCCAGCTGTCCTGGTTTGTACTTCTCTAGCACAGTTACTAAATTTCTCGTAAAAGAAGAACACCACTGGATGCTTGCTCTGCTCCTATCTCTTGGCCAGTCCTACCACCCTCATCCCCCTTACCCACAGCCAAAGCTGTGCCCTGCATCTCCTGGTGCAGTTGGAAGCCAGGGAAGCGCATCACCCGGGGCAGTCTGCTGCCTTCCCCCGCCTTTGCTGCAGGGAATAGTCCACCAGACACCCTCTGCCTCTGATGATCCCTCTGGACACTTCTGGAGGGACACCAAGGCTGACAGTGCCCAGCCACATTACCCTGGAGGGACATGGTGGGTCGGGCTGCAAACCCCTGCCCAGCCCGTGCTGTCAGCCGGTGCCACTGGGCTTGGGGTGGTTTTGTCCAGAGCTGGGCCCTGAGGTTCTGACTCTGGCACTGCTGCAGGGGACCTCGCCTGCCTGCCTGCCTCGGGAGGTGCTTGACCCCAAGGCTGCAAGCTCAGAGCAGCACTCAGGTCTGATCTGCTCTGAATATGGGTGAAATGAGTCACTGTATAAATACACCAAAAGTAAAAAGACCTATACCAGTTAGCCTCACATTTTCCTTGAACTGAACAAACCAAGTTAAACCAAAAGCTGGTGATTTTAAGAAATAGCTGACCAAACTTCTGTGAGACGAGTCACAAACTCAGTTCTCTCCATGAGCTGTTAAATATCTGACAAACTTCTGGTTAACTTTAGGAAAGACCAACGACAAGGGGGTTATTGCCATTGTAAATTGTATCTAACAGTTTAATAGTTGTAATACCTGGTATGTTCTTCTTAATCATAAGTGTCTGGAGTGTTGCAGAACAGAGAAAGCATCTGGACCTAGAGCAGCTGAAGTAGAAAGTTGCTTTTCTGTTTACAATATGACTCTCTGCTCACAATGACTAAGTGAAATGCCTCTGGTGTGCATTGGCTATGCATTTAATGCATGAAAAAGGTGTATTTTTGTGTATCAAAGTTAAGATTATAGTGATTTATCTTCTATTTTAGGGTTGGAAATGAGGAAACAAACAGAGTAAGCAAGCCCATGTTGTTAACACTGGAGAATGTCTGTCAGCTGGCCATAAGGTTGTGTTACACTGAAGACAAGGAGGGGAGGGATGTCCATCGAGGCTGTGTCATATCCACAAAGACTGGCCTTACCCTCCTTGAGCTGCAGCAGCCTAAAGCATTTCCACTCCACAAATGCCATGCAGACAGCTCCAGCAACTTAAACTTTTCCAGGCTGCAAGTACATGCCTATTTAGATTCTCTTAATTGAATAGTCTCTCTTTAATTGAATACCAGTGTGTCCAGCTGAGGGTGAAGGGGCTGTAGATGTGGCCATATCATTCCTGACTACTTTAGAGGCTTTCCCCAACAGCTTGTTTTACAGAGGAAACGTTTGCTTTAACTGATAGATAACTGGGAGGTAATAAATGTGATTTTGCAGAGCTTGGTGTCATGGTGTCTGGTCTCTGCAAGATCAGTTTTGGAATAGGCAAAAAGGATTCAGTTTACCTTAGTCTGACGTAAACCAAAGCTGTCAGAAGGATGGGGCTTTTCCAACACAGCCAGAATGAGCCACGGTGGAGCTGCAAGGCAGACAAGACACTGAGACAGGTAAAAAAGAATCAGCTAAAAATGAGCCATCAATGAAATAAACTAAAACCTATTTAATAACGAAGGACATTGCCTCAGATGTGGTTTTGATTCACCGGCGCAGGGCGCAGCCCGCTGCTCCCCGGGGGAAGCGGCTACTCAGCTCAGCAGCGCCGCCGATCCCCGCCGGGGAGGGGCTCAGCCCCGAGGGTCCCGGTGTCCCCAGCCCCGAGGGTCCCGGTGTCCCTGCCGATCCCCGCCGGGGAGGGGCTCAGCCCCGAGGGTCCCGGTGTCCCCGCTGATCCCCGCCGGGGAGGGGCTCAGCCCCGAGGGTCCCGGTGTCCCCGCCGATCCCCGCCGGGGAGGGGCTCAGCCCCGAGGGTCCCGGTGTCCCCAGCTTTGCTTCCCTCCCTCCTTCCCCTGCAGGTTTTCAAATGTCCCTTTTCCAAATCTCTGCTGGGATATAGAGGACCAAGCTCTGGTTTGTTCGTGCATTGAGCTGGTTTCGGGCACAGCCCCAGGCAGGGTTTGCAGGCTGGCAGAGCCCCGGGTGCAGGGTTTGCTCCCTCGCCGCAGCAGACGCGTGTGGGTGCCCCGGCAGCCCTGCCCCGGGGGCACTGCCACGGACCGACAGAGAAACAGAGACCAGAGGTCATTTTAATCCCTGTGAAACTCCAGTAGTTGTCCTGTAAGTGAGGTATTTGGGGAGCAGGCGTGGCAATTGATGTTTCAGTGAAAACTGGAAAAATTGGAGGATTTATCAGAGCAAGTTGTCTCCTGTAGCCCGTTTATCCCAACCAGCTGCTAGCATTCCATCTTGCCAGGTTTCTTCCTCTTGCTTCAAAAGGTTATTAGCTAAAGTATTTTTAATAACAAACAAATGGTTTAATCACAAACAAATATTTGAGATATTTGTGGGGTGTAGGAGAAAAGCCCCTGTGTCATCCCCCTTTCTGTGGATGGACAGGAAGGGGTTGGGGAGCACCAGGTTCAGGCTGGGGTAACTTTTGTCATTAATATGTATGAGCCACTTGACAATTGGACTCTGGAAAAGGATCTGGCTAGATGGTTACACAAATGCTGACATCTGCACTTAGGATTTCATGCAGTGAACTCAAACTAAAAAAACTGTGATGGGCAGTAGAAGAGGTCCCTAACCATCACCCTTTTGCCCCTTTACAGGGATGAAGTGATGTTGACTGATTTTGACACATTTTACACAGGAAATTTAGCTTGCACAGGGCTTATGGACCAGCCACGCACAAGGTCTGTGGGATTCTCCACAGCTATTCTGGCTGTTGTTCTTCCCTGTTGCCTCACCAAGAAAGGTGTATGCACCTTTGTGAGGTGATCTGTGTCAGGACTGCAAGGTTGCTTTATGTGTTTCTAGTTGATTGGCTTAATTGTGGCTCCTTTTTTT
>VXAC01001277.1:288978-299007 GCA_013399225.1 Rhipidura dahli | reverse complement strand
AAAAAAAAAAAAAAGGAGTCACAAAGGAGAGCAAATTAGGTGCCAAAAGCAGTAATGAATGAATATAGAACATTCAGTTTTGTGTTTCACAAAATGCTTCAGTGTTGGGCTGACTGACCTGTTTGCTTTTTGGATAAGGTTCCTACTGCTGCAGAGGTTTCCAGTGCCTCTCATAGCACAGTAGCAGAGATGCTCCTGCCACTTGCACTTTACTTGGCAGTGGTGGCAAACACTGATCACATCTGTAACTCACCTCAAATCTTCCCCCTAAATAAATTTTCCTTGAAAAAAATTTACTTTTTCTCTGAACTTACTGAGTGACAAGAGCACAGGTGATCATCTAGAAGAGGAACTGTAAACTGCCATATTTCCTTCAATGGAGTGAAAGTGTTTCTCAGGTCCTGGTTTTGTTCTGTGCTGGTTTGAAGCACTGTTGGGCACTTGGTTTGCCAGTGCCAGGAGAGGTAGTGTGGAGGTCACCTGGAGTCAGGGATATCCTCAGCCAGACCCTTCTGGAAAGCTGCTTTGCTGGAAGGTCAGTTGAGGATTGGAGAGGATCAGATCACAGGCAGTGAGTGTTTTTCGGGCGCCGCTGCTGAAGCACAGCTGGGAGCAGGGTGCTGGGGACTGCGGCTGCTGGAGCTCTGTCCTGCCCTCATCTTCTCTGCTGCGCCCTCAGATGTGACAGTCATGGGCTCAGCTGGGAGCCCATCTTCTTCCACAGGAGGTCCAGAGTATGCTGAGATGGGAGCACAGGAGATGGCACAATGGATAACAGCAGTCCTGCTGCTGTGAAAAGCAAACGAGGCATTTGGAGACAGCTTGGTGATCCACAGACTGTTGGCACAGGGGTGAAAAACATCACACAGCTGTGTAATCTCCAGAAAATATATCAAACCCCTGCTGTGTTACTCAAGCTCTGGCCTAGGACGTTTCAGTTGATGTTTTTGTTTGTAGGAATGACAGCTAACATGCCATCCCAAAACTGTTGAGAAACCTAGTTAGCAGGAATTAAAAAAAAAAAAAAAAAGCCACCAAGTTGTGATGTGCTGCAGGGTAATGACATGAGGCCTGGCCCTCCAAGTGATCTGCTAGCAGATGATGGATGGATGTGCACCTCACTCAGCAGCACCACCAGCTTTGCTCCATTCTTGAATATCTGTCAAGATGTTAAGTGGGTGACTGCAATCGGCAGTGAAATAAGACCTGTGTAATCTGATGTTCCACTTAGAAAAGAAAACAGAATTCCTACCACCTAATATGAGCCAACACACAAAGGTCTTTCGAGCCGGCCAGGTATCTGATAAAATCTTTACACCTCATTATCATTTGTAATTTAGAGATATGGGTACAGCTGTATCTACAAACAGTGTGTGATGACATTTCCAGGGATTTTTTATCTGTGTCCCTTTCCAGTGAACAGCTCTTCTGTTACACATGTGCTTTTATATGCCTTTTAATGTGTTCTTTTATTCAGATTTTATCTGGCTGAGAAGGGAGAGCTGCCTGTTATCTTCTCAGACAATTTATGAAAATTTTTGTGTATTAACAAAAAAGGCAGCCTTCTACTGCTCTGTGGCCCTTTATGATGCTCTGTTTAGTGGAGCCCAGGTGTGTTGTGCAGCTTGAATTGTGTCTTGTGCTGCCCTTGAGTGCTCTTTTTAAAATGCTAAGACTGATGTGGTCTGGTTTATTTATTAAAAGTTAAGAGTGCATCTTACAGCATACAGGTGATCCATTATCTAGCCTTCTGTAATGTTTCCTTTTTCCTAAGAGTCCTTTTTTTCTTAAAATCTGTCCTAGATCACCTCCTGTACAGCTGCTCATGCTGTGGCAACAATATCAGTAACTGGTTGTTTTCCTTGTGTAATGAATAGACAAGTGGAAATCTAATTGATTGAAATACATATATTTGTCATGTAAAAGGGAAGCTCTTGACCCTACAATTGTCTCAGCTATTCTATTTGTTGTTAGTATCTCTGGATAATTTCCCTGAAAAAAGGAAGATGAAGTCTGTTTAAAGAGAAAAGACAAGAAGGAAGAAAGAAGAGAAAGGATGAAGGGCTGGAGCAAGGAGAGGGAAAAGGTTAGACAGGCCCAGGTAGTGATTAATGAAGATGTGGACTTTCCCAGGCACTGAGGCAGCCTGCCAAGGGGCAGGAGCAGGGCCCTGACAGGACTGCAGGTCTGAGAAGGGAGACCAGATCTGGTGAGCTGGAAAGCTCATGGCAGATGGCTGCTGTTCTGTTGCTAGTCTCCCTGTCCAGCATGATGTTTGATGTCGAAAATTTGTCACCTCTCTGGACTGAAAACAGTCTGTGTCCCATGCCGGGTAGGGCAGTACAATGTACCATGAAACTGCTTAATGCTGTAGAAAATTGCTAATGCAACAAAACAGAGCCCCTTGAAAAATCAGCTAACGCCTCGTGATACCCTTCTGGGTCCCTTGTGACCCCATCCACAGGAGCATCACTTCACACAGAGCAGTTGGGCTCAGAGGCACTGCAGGGTTCCCATGTGGCTGCTCCCTGAGTCCTGAAATACTGCAGGGCACCAATGAAAGTCACTCCAAGCACTGCACTGGGACATTCATCTCCCCAGCAAACTCAGACCTGTGTCCTGGTCAGGGGGAGCCCAGAGGAAACAGACTGTTCCACAGCAAAAGGAAAGCCAGTTTCTAACTCTCCATTGTTCCGTAATGTTCAGCAGCTTCTGAGTCTCTGTCTGGGTCGTGGGTGGGTTCTGCCCTCAGGATGCTGCTCAGGCGTGGACCCCAAAACACCTGATGGTTCCCAGTCTCTCTTGTTTTAGGAAATGCAGGCAAAGCTGCCATATAAAACAAGGTCTCCCTGATTTAGCAATGCCAGCATGCACATCACAGCTCGTCAGGCCATAAAAATTAGATTAACAAAGATTACTGATGTAAATGCAAGGAAAAAAAAAAAAAAACCCAGACATTGTCAGTATATGCATAAATGTGTTCCAGGCAAAAAAATACAGGCACTCCTATGGGAAAAGACAATTACAGAATTTCATACTTTCTGGGAGAATGAAAGTTCATTGAGACATGTCAGCCTTTCTCAGGGCAACAGGAAAGAGCAGCAGAAACAACTGCTGTGGTGATTCCAGATATTTTTTTATCTGGTGGATAAATTACCTAAGCAGGAATGCCTGGGCAAACCTGCATGGGTAACCTGGAAAAGGAGAGATGGGGAGAGGAGAAAAGATTCTCGGCTGCTGTCCCCACAGCTCCTTCAGCTGCAGGATGAGCATAAAAATAATCAAACCCAGAGACATAAAGGGCTCCACATCACTAAAAGTCAGGCAATGTAAGAGGTGCTTGAGCCCTTCTGAAAGCAGGGGGAGCCTGTGGTTGTGTTGATAGACTTAAGCCCCTTCCAGCCTCTCTGCAGCTGGGTAAATCTCCCTAGGATTGGGCTGGCTAACAGAAATATTGGCATTCCTCAGTGCTGGGTGAGAGAGTACAACTGATTCATTTCTTTGCTCTGCAGAGTAATTCTCAGCAGCTTCTTTTTAACTGAAAGGATCAAAGTCCTTAAATGAGAATGTGGTGAACTTGATACTTCTTCACAAGCCCAACAGACATGGACAATATACGTTCTGTAACCGAAACCTTTTGGGGTTTGTGTAATACAATACCCTTTCTGTAACCCCCACCCTTCCCTCCATCCTCTTGACCCTGTTGCAGCTAAGAGACTGGACAGTAGAAAAACATGTCAAGCATGAAAAGCAGCAACTTAAGGGCAAACATGACCCCTCCACTGCTAGTTACTGAACTTCTGAAAGTGCATCAAGCAAGCAGAATCAGCTAAAAAGGGAGGCCAGGGACACCTCATGTTGTGCAAGATGGGAGGTGAGGTCTTTGCTCTTTAGAACTAAAGTGTTTTGTTTTAATCATGGGGAGAGCTGCTGGCTTGGCACTGTGTGAAATAGATTTAGAAATCCCGAGGAAGGAGGAATTTCTCAAAACAGTAAGGAAAACAAAAGTCAGCAACAGGGAAGAATTGGCCAGCATTTTTACAACAGGAAATGTGGAGGATACAGAAAAGAGAAAATTAATGGCACTGGGAGTACGATCCTGTTAAACGTTATTGTTGACACCTCATCATTTCCAGACTAAAATGCCAGCTAAGGCCATGTTTCACTTCACACTATCTTAGGTCATCTTTGTCTTGCTCAGAGAAAAAGGAACTCCATAATAAAAATTGAGCACGTCATGAGAAAGTCCTTTGTGTGTGGAGTCAGCTCAGCAGTCAGGACGTGGCTGCAGCAAACCTTGTTTGATTGCACTAGATATTCTGCTGCATTTTATTTTCTGCAGTAGAATGAATGTTCCACTCTGAGGAGTGGAAAATGCTAGCTATACCTATTTTAAACACCAGAGTAATGCTTTATAGCCCATAGAGGGATAATTACAAAGTACAAAATCACAGATTTTATAGCACATTTTCCCGGGAGTGCAGTTAGGAGAACAGCATGTGTCATGTAGCCAATTTAGATAATGATTCTGATAAAGATAAACTGTATTGTTTATAATAAGTAATTGGACTGACAAAGGCCCAAAAGACACAGAGGAGGATGGGAGCTGCAGCCCTGGACCGTGGGCATCTCTGCCTCCTGCTCGCCATGCAGGAAGCTGCGGCTGCTGGGCACTTCACTTCCTCAGGAGCAGCAAACAGACTAAAAATGGCTCAGAAGTTTCCCGTGGCTCCTGTGAGGGTCTGTGCTGGTAGGGATGTGCTTCAGGGAGATGAAGCAGCTGTTCTGGAAGACCCAAGAGCTGGGTACCCAGAAGCCTGAAAATAGGAAAGGAAACTCTTGGCTTCCTTGCTCCTAAGGAACTCCTAAGGCTTGTTCAGAGCTGAACCACGAAGAATACTGGCCTGGTAAATATACAGTGGCACTTTACCACAGGCAGGAGATTACTTGTTGAGTAGATTATCTCTCTTGAGATAAGGCAAAATCCTTCAGATGCAGTGGAGTATCTTGCCAGGCCTATTAGCACATGACAAGATGCAGTTTGGGTCCAGTGAACCTCTATCAATCACAAGATGAAGTAAAGCCCTAATTATCATTTAATTGCTGCCTTCAGCTTGAGCTGCCCTTCTTCACAGCTTTCCACATCCATTGAAGATTAGGTTGCACTAAAATGAGAACCGTAAAGGGCCTGGCAAAGGTGTGAAATTCCCTGGGTAACTGAATTAATGGCAGCGGGTTCTGCTGCTGGGGGGGGTTCTGGTCTCTCTGCAGACAGAATGAGTGAGGGCGAGGGCTTTAATGGGGAATTGGAGGCGATCGCTCTCAGCCATTTGTTCACAAGAAAGAATGACATAGAATATGCTAGTTCGGCCAGGCTCGGCAGCAACAAAGAAAATACCTCTCATAAACATTTGTTTTTATGCTAATTTTGTGGAATTATGTTGTGACCTGTTTTGTTAAATTAATAAAAGTAGCAATATGTCCATGTAAGCTGTGCTGGGCAGTACAAGCAGCAGAATAGGAGCATGGGTAACTGGTTTTTTCATGGCCATTTTGAAGTGGATTGACATACAGATTTGGGATCTGGTTTAGTTTTCAAGTCAGGCTCATTTTTGATCTGTTTTTGTATGCTCTGCATGGCAGGTGTGTTTTCTAAGTCAATTGCAGCATCAAAACAGTTTCTCATGATGAAACTCTGACCTCATTAGGACACTTGTCTGTACTATGTAACTTTGCAACATCAAATCCAATTTCAAAGATAATTACAGGCCATTAGTGCCTGACACAGAGTGTAATAACAGAGTAAATATTGTGGCGATCTTCGGAAATGCATAAATAAATAGATAAATACACAAAGTGAAATTGTCTGGCTTTAAAAATGAGCTCTTAAAACTGGTATTGCCTGAGAAACAGGCATAGTTGGAACTGGTCACTTAACCTCATTAGATGAAAGACGGAGTACTATAAATCCATCATTTTACTAGTCTGCCTGGCAAGCAAATACTCCTCTTCCCAAACAGTACCTGTTTGCAGTGCCCTGGAACAAGGTGAGCTGGGCAGACTTGACACCTGGGAGCACGGGTGCTCCAGTGTAAAACAATAAAGTCCTGTTGCTTTTGGTAACATCCTAATCAAGCATCGTCTTAGCAACGCTAAATGTGAGCGGGGCACTGGATGGCTCTGGTTCACTCCCTTCAGCTCTCCCTTTGCAATCATTAGGGGTTTTTAAGTGTCTCACTGGGTTGTTTGACTGCACAAAGCTGGTTTGTGGCTTGGCAGAACATCCTTGGAAAGGGCAGTGATCTGAACACCATACACGCTGAAGAAATTTTCAAATTACGGTCAAAACAAGAAATAAGAGTTATACAGTGACTCTGGCAGGTAAAAATACCTGAAGACTTCTGATTATTTCACTTGTAATAGATCACATAAAATTCTGCCTGTTCCAGGGAAAGCAAAGGTCAGTCAGCAGTTCTGAGGCTAGTGCACTCAGGCTGCCTGGGTCAAGGGGGAGTTGGTGTCCTCCGAGCTGCTATATGCTCACAGTGTCACCACACAAACACAGGGATTCAGACCACCTTGAAAAGCTCTAAGGCTTACCAGTCCACGTCTGTATTGCTGTAGAAAAGTTATGCTGTAATGAATCAGGAGCTCTTTGCCTCAGCTTTCTCCCAGAGCATCCTGTGATCCCTGCAAAGCAGTGGGACCTGGTGGTTTGTTACCCCGAGCGCTCACTGCAGGCACAGCACTGGAGTGGATCCCTTCATCCATCGTCTGTGGAGCTGCACTTGGACTTTGGCCCTTTTTACAATCACCTTGCCTGAGACTTGGGGAAGTGTAGCTGCTGCACTCAAAGTCCTTCTCTGGGGAATAATTTTATTCACACAGCAAAAGGTTCTGCCTGAGCAAAGCCAAGCCATCCCTGGCACATGCAGCAGAAACTGTGGATCCAGGTGAAGGACCCAAAGCTTCTGCTGCTCCCTGCCCTGTGGAAGGAGCTGGCCCAGGCTCTGCAGAGCCAGGCGGAGGCTGGGTCGGCGGGGCAGCAGCTTCCCTCAGGGCAGGCAGCCTGTGTGACCCGTGGCTGCCGTGCACGGCTCCCTCTGCAGCACCAGGCTCAGCTGGGCACCTGCACAGCTCCCTGCTGGCACTGCACTGCACTTTCCACCCTGGAAAGCTTTGTTAGCTTTCCCCCAGCAGATGTCATGGCCAAAGGTGGCCTTGCCTGCATGCTGGCCGGGGGGGTTCCTGTCAGAGGGCTTGGAGCTCTCGTGGTCACATTCAGCTGGAGCTTGCTGTGGATAGGGGTAAACCCACAAATTATAAGTAAGGGGTTTGGATTTTGTCCTTTTTAAACTCGGGTTTATTGCTACACTTAAGACTCGTGTACGTTTAGACTGAGGTTTATTGCTACACTTAAGACTTGTGTACGTTTAAAGTAGAAAGACTGGATCAATATTTAGGAAAATTGTAGGCCTATTTAGGACTTCAGTTAAAACACAGATTTATTTTATCTTTAGCTACAGCATCTCAAGAACTTGTATAATATATTGGTTTTTTTTTTATGAACATAAACTATACAGCATAGATCTGGATTACTTATTCAGAAGTTATTTATCTTTTAAATGCTCATTTTATTTTCATAAGTGAGACTTCTTAAAAGATCTTAACAGAGAATTTTAAAATAATCATAAAAAGAAAATAAGAGAGGCTGTGAAAGGTCCTTCTGCATTTCAGGGCTCAATGCTGTGGCCATGGATCCTCCTGCAGGCCCATCCCTGGCAGAAGCGGGGCTTGGCAGGTGATTAATTGCAGCACAGGTATTAACATTACACAGGTACCTTTGAACCAGATTAGGTGTTAAATAGTGGGTTTGGATCAAGTGTGAAAGCCAAAGAGTAACAAACATGTCTCATTGATAGAATTGCAGGGTAGATTTTGTGCTCCTATATTTACTTCACTGTCTCTGGTGGGGGAAATTGTGCTTATAAGATCAAAATGCAATTAGAAGTGGAGCTCTGTTTGCTTTGCAGCTTTTATGATGTAAAACTGAAAAACATTTTTTAGTCTGTCCATTCCTTGTGCTATTTTTTTCCACTCCATCTCCTTTATTCTTTTTAAATAATTGTTTATTTCTCAAGAATTCTGATGGGAATTTTTCTTAACTCACAGAATTTTTTCATCATATGAAAAATAATTTCTTTCACTTGGAGCCTGATTTGCTTACAACAACAATTTCTCATATTTTTCATAAATAATAAAATAAATAGACCATAATGGGGAATAAGGAATTTACATTCCCAATGGAAAGAATGCATCTGTGGAGATGAGTTTCATTAAACTGTTAACTGTAACAGTGACTTTTAGAATTGATTCCATCTTTAGCCAGTGCAGTCAGTGCTCTCCAGAAGACTGTGTTTATGAAGTATTCTTTATTTAAGATAAGCAAAAAACATAAAAGGAGGTCTCCTCACCCTCTTTTGCTGCTCTGGGTCAACATCTCAACCTCTTGATTAGATTTGGAACCTGCTAATTAGATATAATTCATTACCTGCAAGAATGAGATCAGAAATCACGAGCTGCTTTTCCGAATAAGGCGATCCTTCCCCTCATCCATCATGGCTGTTAGTAACCAATTTAAAGTCAGACAAATGCATAACCAGCATTATTACCTTGTCATAAATAGTTAGGGAGAAAGACCTGGAATAACCTGGCATTATAAATGGTTTTTATCACATTATTTTGCAGTTATTTGTCAGCCACTTTGCTTAAGATAAATGTAGAACAATAATCAGATTCTAAAACAGAGCAGTGAACAAGGTTTTGCTAATTGTGAAACCTCCTCTGCTGGCAGAACTCTGTCATGGGGCAGTTTATAAATTTCCTTATGGAGAAATTGCACTGAGCACATCTCCATGTTTGGACTTGAAAGTCTAATAGGCCAAAATGTAGGAAAAGGGGTCTATTCCCCTCCTTCAAACATGGTGAGATCTCAGCAGTCGGTGTCATGGCTTGTGTCCCTGTAGGGCTGCTGAGCCAAGAGACCAGGGAGGGGTTCTTCAGTGCTTGTTGGCTCCTGATGTGTACAGAGCCTAATGCAGCATGCTCCAGCAGCCATGGGAAGGAGCCTTACACCAGGGCAGGAGGGATGCTTCTGCCACGGGAGGCTCCTCAGAAGGGCAGACAGGTTCCTTGAGTTGGGTTTTTGGTGGTCACAAATGTCAGATAGAAAGAAGTACATTAATAAATGCTAATTGCAATAAGATTGTACTGAGATGAGAGTGGCCAGGCTGACCTCACAGTGCTCGTGGAGGATTCCCAGCCTCCCGGGCTCGAGGGTATGGAGAATGTGAGCCCCTTGAGCACACCTGGGGCTGCAGTGCCACCCTCTTAGGAGTGCCTGTGGTTTTCCCTGGTGACTGAAGGAAACCAGGATCTATATCCGTGTTTTAAAGAGGCATACTGAAGGAAATACAAGGGCAAGGTTCTAGCAATATAAATCCCAAACATTTCTCTCAGATCTATTTATATTTAGGCAAGTAGTGACTTCAAATTTAAGCCCCTACTATGGAGAATAGCATCAGGCTGTGACTTATGCCAGGGTTTTAAGGATCATGGGAACCACTCTTAAAATCCAGAGACTTCAAACACGGAGGAAGGTTTCAAGCTTGCCAAGGGGGAGGCCTAACACCGAAATCAATGGGCACCTTTCTGTGGGACAAGGCACAGAGCTTGGGAGTGGGGAGCTTGCACTAAGGGCTAGGGTTCACATGTGCGAGGGGAAAATGGTCAGCAGATCTTTTCTTTTGATAATAAAAATATTGAATGTGGTTTATATTCAGTTAAAGCATTTAGGGTAACAGTTTTAAAAGCAACAGAATTACTGCAGTGTGGTAGAGATGACAGAGAACACCTCCTCCACTGTCAGAGGATGTGGAGCTACTCAGCAGTGGTGCAGTACTGAAATGCAGACAGAAGTCACAAAGTCAGCAGATCTGATTAACTGTAAATCCAGGGTTTTATTACATT
>VXAC01001277.1:182200-288956 GCA_013399225.1 Rhipidura dahli | reverse complement strand
CCCCCCCCATAGGTAGAGAAGGACAATAACTTGATTTTGATCTCAGCTGCAGCACAAGTAAGATCTGAGAAGAAGATATTTACTAAATTATTTACCTTATATAGTGCTGTCACTGAAAAACAATCATGTTTGAAGTGCGGTGTCAGTGCATCTGGCCTCAGAAAGAAATGCTGAAGGAATATTTACTGTCTGGGGCTTCTGTTCGTTTTCCTAAAGCCACATCTAATTGAAAGTGTTGATATAATTGCAACTGAAGGCAAAATGCAGGAGGAATAGGGACACTTGCAAGTGACAGGCCTTTAGAACTTGAATTGTCCTTCCATCATGTCAAAGCTTAAGCCATCACTAGACAAGGTGGAGAGTGGTTATTTTCCTTTTTATTGCAATTTCAGTGAAAGTTTTGGGCCTCGTATCAGCACACTGTTCTGTTTCCTGGCTGGGCTGCTAGCGTGTCAGCGCCCGGGCTCCGTCCTGCTGCAGCCTCTGGGAACACAACCAAGCCACAGCGCTCCCTTCGCAGCCTGCTCTGGGCAGCACTGTGGTCCTGCTTGGCATGCAGCTCTGTTTCCAAACAAATACATTCTGAAAGGCAAAGAAACAGTTCCACCTGATTTTTGTATTCCAGAATCACATTAAATGGCTGATCAATCGCAGCCTTTAGACAAATTTTCCTTTTTTTTTTTTTTTCCTGGTTCTTGCAGTTTAGGTGGCTGTAACAGGAGAAGCAGTGACAAACTGTTGGCATTAATGTACTGAGCATAATGAACACCAGCCATACAGCACATGGTGCTTGTCTGCTTATTGGTGAATTTAACTCACTTTAATTGCAGTGTTACTTAACATGATGGAGAAGTAGCCCTCAGAGGGATCATTTGAGGGACAAATAATGTATTTGTGTAAAATTAAAAAAAATAAACCAAACAACTAGCAGATAGTACTACTAGCTGTAGTAAATTATAGTTTAATAATTATTATCTAGCTAGTACTTGGCTTAGGGTTAAAAAAGAGGCACTTCTGGAAAACAGGATAAAAGCTTGCCTGGAGCACAGCCATGGGGACTGTCTTTTGCAAGCTGCACTGGTGGTGAGACATTCAGGGAAGCACCTGGGAATAAATTGAGTCTGCTGGGAGGGGAAAGCGTCTACCCCTGGGGCATGTCAATGGAAATAGAAGGTGACAATGAGCCCAAGGCCTGCTTGGCCATATCACATGGGTCTCCTGATTCTATTGAAGGTACTGCACAGCAACCTGCCCTCTGAGCATATCTGACACCTGGGAGGTTTTCTCTGCAAGTGGGAGGTGTAGGACCTTTACCCCCTGGAACAGAGCTGGTGCCGTAGGCAGTGAGACGCTGATGGTGTTAGAACCTCCTTATGTCTGTCATTTGTACCCTGAACATTAAATATCTTTCTCATTATTCATCCCACCACACTAGAAACAGCTGGTCTTCAAGGGAAATTACCTAATGAATCAACAATAAGGCTATTGTGTAGGCGTGACATTTCTGATAATAAATTACTGCTTTCAGGAGGTTGACCACACTTGTCAGGGTTTTGTGAGTTACAAATTCAGCTGCCTTGTCTTATGCTGTTTTACATAACTGACAGTGTAAAACCTTGGCAATTGACTGTAAGTTATTCCCTCAACTTCTAGATCTCTATCATAAAATTTCTTTCTTCCTTCATTCAGAATAATCTTTGAGCATTTCCAACTCATACACTGAAATTATTTTAATTTGGTTTGGTTTGATTACATTTATTGTGTCATATATATCTTGGAATTAAATATTAATTTAAATATTTTTAACTAGAAATGTAAACAGGCTATAAATTTAAGGACTTTATTTTTTATTTCATTTAGATAAATTATGTGTTCGTATATTTCTTGTATGCTTACACTTGAAGGAATACTATTTTCCTAAAGGCATGGTATGGAGGAAGATCTAAATAATGCCTTACTAGCTTTCAAAAAATACGTGGATGTAACCAATTACTTTAGAAGTGCTTGGCCCATATGAAGTATGCTTCAAGGATGAATTTTTTAAAGCATGCTTCTTTTTTCACATGCAAGTGTTATTTGCCTTTTATTTCGTGTATCCAGGGATGTGACTAGCTAGTGATGAAAACCAGAAGTCTTTGCTTCCTCTTAGCTGAATGCAAATGGCACTGAAATTCAGGCAGTATCTGCACCAAACTGCGTGTTTATCTCTGTGGAATTCTGTGGAACCAGTTCTTTAGCTTTTAATACTGTAAGTCTTTTCATAAGTAGCCAGCAAGGGGAGAAGGACAGGAGTTCCATTTTCTTCCAGATTTCTCGGGGCAAAATGCATTCTTGCAAACGTGAATGAAGCCGGCGAAGGTGGGGCAGGCTGGAGAGGAAGTTGGTATTCTTATGCAAGAGGTTGTGGAAGCTAAAACCGAGATCTAAGACAGCGAATACATGTTCTAGCAAGTATAGTGGGTTTCAAGTGCTCCCTGTTTCTTTGTTACACTCATGACGCTGCTTGTTTCTTTTCGCAGGTAGTCGATATCTTAATGTCTGGATAGTGCTGCTGCTTTGCCTCTCACAGAATATGTTCTTATTTAATGCAGCAGGGCCTTTTAAGGTTTGCACGAGGCTAATTTAGACACTAAGTGGATTATTATTTTTAAATAACAATTCAGATTTTCAACAGGAAGAGACCAACCAAAACCTGGTGCATCCAAGAAATATCTTCTGACACTCCTGTGTGAGAGCAAAGAAAGCAGCACTGCCCAGTGTGTGAGCAGGGCTCTTTGAGATGGCTTCATGCCTGATGTGGTGCCAGGATCCTTCTGCCTGAGGTGCTCTAGGAAGGCCAGGTGTAATTGGAGCAAAACTAAGAATTATTGCCTTGTGCCTGCCCTTCAGCCCCTGAAAGCTGGAAAGTCCCTGGGGAATGTGTCCTTTGGGAGGATCGCACAGCATCTTGAAAACCTTCAGAGGTGCCTGGAGACAGGATCCTCTGCCATGATCCTGCTGACCCTGGCCTGGGGGGTGGGTCGGAGTCCTGACTTTTCAAGTCTTCCACAGTTTTCTTTGTCTTCATATGTTGCACCCTGTGTGAGGTGGTTCCAGGTGCCCTGAGCAGTCATTCCTTGCCAGCCGTGGCGGCAGTGGCAGGTGACAGTGCCAGCAGCCGTGCCCTTCCCTGGAGGAAGCCTCTGCCTTCACTGCCTCCTTGTTTTGCAGCAGAATGGGGAGATACTGTGACCTTTCAGCACAGTATCTTGGCATCAGCTATTTAATTGTGTGTTCTAACCGTGCTGATGGTGATGAGTTAGTGGTTGATTGTGGATGTGTTCTGTTTATAAAACAATACCTGTAACCAGGTCAGGTGCACTGGGCAGCCAGAGGCAGACACTTGGGCAGGAGCAGCTCCAGAGCCTGCAGTGCTGTGGCCCCTGGGAGGGGGCCTTTCCCACTGTCTGCTGCCTTCTCTGTGCTGCCCTTTGCTCCTGTTCTCTGCTGCCCCGAGGAAGACTTGTCTCCCCAAATGTCCTTTGGGGGACATCTCAGCTACTGATGGTCCCTGGGGCCCTGTGGAGTCCTGTCCACGTGGCCAGCTGTGCAGCACAGCACCATTTGGAGGGCTCGAGGAGGTGGGCTTGTCACAGCTCGAGCGAGGTCACCAAGGGTGTTGAGAACAGCAGCAGCATCCTCCCCAGCCTGATTTCGTTTGGTTGAAGGTCACTGCTGTTGAGTCAGGGCCTTGTGTTGCATGTGAAGGCCATTTAGTTATGATGCAGAGACAAGATGAAAGAAAAAATAAGTGAAAAAATAATTTTGAAACATACAGCCAAAGAGTGACAGTTATTGGGTGGGACCATATTGACCCAGAAAATGTAGCTAGTTGTTAGTGATGATCAAGATCCTCTGAAATCTATATATTTTTTTCTCTAAATAATGTAGTTTCGGGGGATCCACTGTTGAAAGCAAGTGCCTGCTCTGCTCTTTCCTTTTCCAAATAATGAAAATTCAGCTGAACCAAACAAAGGTGTAACACTGGTGTCACATTGTCATTTCATTTTCCTCAGCAGCCTTCTGATAAAGACATGTTGTATTCAGCAGCATACAGACATAAGAGCAGTTCTGTCTCCAAAACCTGGTTTTGCGGTGTAAGGCCTGTTGAGTTTCCATGGCAATGGTCACAAATTCCTCCCCAGCTCTTCAAAGTGAAAGACATATTTGTTTTGCTGGCACAACTTTGTAGCACAAAAGCTCTCTCTCCTTTTTCACGTAACACCTGCTAATCTGAGCCCGGGCCCTTTGAAGCCTCCTGCTGATCAGAAATTCAAATACATTTTTGCATGCTAATCTTGGTGGTAATCTAGAGCTTGTGTCTTTCACGTTGTGTCTGTGAAAACAGTTTTCTTTATAAATCACCAAGAGTCTTGGCCCTGATTGCCGTCCATGGGAGGATGAGTTGATAGGGCTGTCAGCAGCTTGGATGTCCATTCTCTCAAGATGCAGCCTGGACAGAGCTATCAGATCAGGGCTTTTTAACCATCCACTCGCCCTTTGTGAGGAGAAGGGCGGCGGCGAGAGAGGGGCAAGGGGTTTCACAGATCTGGTTCGTGGTGCTCTGTGTGTTTCTGTCTGGCTGCTCAGGGTACCCGGGCTGCGACGGACGGAGCGTGGCACCGGCACCGGGCTGTTCGTGTGCCTGTCGCTCAACAAAGGAGTGCCTGTGGCTGCAGAGCCCAGCAAACACAGTAGCTGCAGTGCTTTTCTTGTCACATCTGAGGGATGGATACACGTGGTGCTGAATCTGCAGCCTGCATGGATTCCCTCTGGCTGCTGCATCCTCATTGCTGAAGTGCAGTGGGTGCTCTGCTGAACCCAGGGTTGGTGTCATGCTGGGACCCCTTGTCCCTCAGCTGCCCACACTGTTCTTCCTCCACTCCACACAGCCCTGGTCCTCAGCGTTGACATGTGCACGAAGAACGTGGCTGTCCAGGGAAGGGGGTCCCGAAGCTGCCCGGTGCTGCTGGTGCTGTGGGGGGAGTTGGCTGTTTGAGGGACTGCAAAGGTCTGATGTCCCTCAGCCCGTGGCTGGAGACAGAGCTGGGGTGCTCCATGAATGCTCAGTGGGATTACAGCGTTTGCATCACTAGTAAAGGGTTCAAATGGTTTGCCCTTGAGGTACTGCTGTGTGTCCATGACCTACCCGTGTCTTGCAAAGCTCATCAAAACCCCAGGTACCCCAGATATTCTACCCCCAAACCTTCTCTCAGGTCACTGTCCAGTGGTGCTGTGTCCAGCCAGTGCCTAGTGCAGACATGCTCACAGGCTGTGTAGTTCCTGCTGTCCTCTGTGCTTCGGAGGTTTAAAACAAAAGGGTTTGAGTTTCACTGCTGCTCACACCCAGGTAAGCCTCTGTGGCTTTAAATGAGTCGATCCTCGCAGGGCCTTTGCTTATTTAAAATTATCTTTTTTTTCCCCACTACTTAAAAAACCAAAGAGACCTTCCTAGCTAATTTCTCAGTAATTCTGTGAGTAGATATGATTTTCCTCTTGGAGGAGGTGAACAGTTTTCCCACTTTTACAAGATGGGATCCCTGTTCAGCACTTGCAGAGCTCAGCCCTGCCATCTCTTTCCTGCAGCCTGATCCTCCTGGCTGCAGAGCTGGATCCGTTCCCCCAAGCACTGGTTGGGAGCTGAGCTGGGCAGCTTTTCCTCCATATTCTGAATTTTATAAGATCTGAACTTTCAGAAAAATCCTTGTTTATGAAAGCTCACAGTGCATTTCAAGGAGGAATGCAGACTTGCTGTTTCATACAAAATCACCAGCAAAATATTTGAAAGGGGGTTTTGTGTTCATTGTCTCCTGCATCTCCCTGCTATTCAGACTCTATTCTATTCAAATTTTCTTCCTTTCTTTAGGGGAAAGAGTCTGAGTGCACAAAGGGGCTGTGGTTTCTGCAGGCAGATAATATAACCATGTAATATAAACATGGCAATGATTTCCTTAGGCCCTGTGATCCATCAGGCATGTTGAGAACAGTTGGCAAGGGTCTGGGAAGTTCCCACTGCTACACGGCAGCTACAGATAAGATGCCTTTCTGCCTTGGTCAGTGCAGGATCCATACCCCCAGTGCTGGAAGTGTTCATCCTGTCCTCTTTCCTGGAAGGGAAAACCTCTGCCTTTGAAGTCATGTGCCCACAGCTTGCAGGGCTGACTGATACAGCAACATCAGTAATTTACCAAGGTGGGGGGCAGCAGGGGAAAGAAAGCTGCAGCATAAATCTCAGTCTAGCTTTATTCTTTTACCTTAGGTTATATGTCTTTAAGGGAAAAATTCTGACAACATGCTTGCTCACAAAAAGCCTTTTGAGCCAGTGCCAAGAATTTGCTCAAAACTGGTAAAAAGTCACAGCTGGGACCTAAGAGCAGCATTGAATTCTACTTCCTTACTTGATCTTAACTTTCTGGGGGCTGAGGAGATGTTCAGTATGCCTCCTGCCTCCTGCTCTGAGGCTGGGCAAGAACCTACTTTTGTCTTTTGGAGCAGGCAGTCACTGGTGTGTGATGTGGTGAGAATCCACTGTGGTTCTGTGTTTGCTCTCTCTGTGTCACTTACTCTTCAATTTAGAAAGTTTAAAACAATATTATTTGGACTGAAAAAGTGCAGCCAGGCAACAAGGGGCCTCCAGGCTGCAGGAAGGGCTTTTCCTCTCTGCAGAGGGCAGCTTTGTGAATGGTGACATCTGCAGCCCAACACGGCTGCAGAGACCCCGGCCCTGCCTGCAGCTCCAGGTCCGTGTCACAGTAACCAGCACAGCCCCAGTAACAGCCCCCTCACCTGAAACATCCTCTGCCTGGAGCTGCCTGCTTTCCCTGCACTCTTAGCCAGCCCTGGGGTGCTGCTGCACTAATACTGTTGGACTGGTTTAGTGCTCAAGACGAGGTCCTGGCAACTAGCTCTGAGTCATCATGAAGCTTTCAAGCATAATAAATCAAAGGGGTAATTTTTAGATGAGTTTTGTGCCTGTCTAAGGGGAGCTGACCCCACGCATTTTTCTTCTCTCGGCAATCTTAATGCCTCCTCTAATCACTGGACAGTGACTGCTTGTGTCTGCAAGCAGCTATTTCTGATTTTGGTAGAGGTCCTCCTACAAGGGAATGGAGACCAGGGGCTTTGTATCACCACCGTTCCCACCTGAGTGCTGCAGAGAAAAGCACTGCTGGAAGAGCAGATGGAGGAGCTACTTCTGCACCCTCTGGAGCTCCAGAAGCACCCTGGCCAGTACTGCTGAGGGCCTGAAGAACCTGTGTTAATTGTACAAAGTATGAACAGCAGCTGCTTATTGACCTTTACAAATCTTGCCTAAGAATGGCTGCCTTCTACTTGAAATGCAGAGAACAAAGGGTCTGGAATTACTGAGGAGTTTAGGATATGAATCCCAGGGAATCTCCTGCCAGAATCTCCTTTCCCCCTGAACCAGGGGAGGCAGTGAATGTGTCATGTTCCCAGAGATGTCACGTCCTGCTACAGAACAGTATTCCTCACTTTCTCCCTTATTGATGGCTCTTCTACCTGCCTTACTTGTATCTATCAGATGCAATGTCTTCTTTTCCATATAAGCTGATGGGTCAAGTCTTATGTCCAAATCTCAGTGCTTTAATTTTAAAAAATAAATATGTAAAAAAAATACATTTCTAACCTTTTTATTACAAAATTTGATCTGTATGAAATTAGTTTTCATTCACAGGTGCAGTAGTGATAGCAACATGCCATTTTTTGCTTTCTGTGCTGCATCAAGTGTTGGTGCTGTAGCCACCCAAGAGAATGTAGGTAAAGTTCTTCTTAAACCTTTGTGGCCTCTGTGATTTTCTCACTTGCTATATATAGCTGATTAAGGCTCAATCATGTGATGTAGTGATAGTTCCCCCCATGGTTTATCGATCCCAGTGGGAATGAAGAGCATTCAGCACTTCACATAAGCAGACCCTTCTTGTCTGTGTCTTGCTGCTCGTTACAGAATATGAGCAGTAAGGCTGAGCACTCCTCGATTTTCTTATTCAGACTCATTTCAAGCTCCAGCTCAGACTGGAGATTTGCTGAGTAAATAGTCTCAACAATAATCTCAGCCTGATTCCAACTAATTAAATCCTGTACAAACATCCCTCTCCGGGCCAATATAGCAAAAGACAATGAAAACACAGAAAACCAGACATAGCTTTCCTCCAGATTTTGCTCGGCCCTTTAATCCTGTATCTTTTGAAAGATAGTAACGTCCATAAGATGAGGGGTCAGCCTTCCTGCCCTTAGCATCAAGCAGTGGAATTTTTCAATAATGAACAGCTGGGTCACCAGCGACACAAAAGCTGCTGTAATATCCTGTAGGCTTACGGGGCACAACAGAAATCCCAAAGCAAATCATGATGTACACAGAAAGGGACCGTCCTTTTCTATTAAGGGGACCACTTCAAACCAGTCTCAACACCACCTTTTCTCCAGCTTTTCGAAGGAGAGATTATCCCCTGCGTATATTTAATCACACATTGTGGGGTGGCTTTGATTGCCTTTTTAGAGTCAGAGAAGTTAAAGAACATAGTTTGAAGGCTCTTATTATCAGTGCTCCATCCTCGTGCTCTCAGCCAAGATGTGTTTACAAACAAGGGTTGGGATGGGGGTGGGGGAAGCAGGAATGCTGCCCTGGGCCCATGGCTGGGCTTGGCACTGCTTTCACCGAGTTCTTGTATAACCCTGACTCCAACTAAGTGTGGTGAGAGCCATTGGGAGGGGGAGGCTGAGGGGCTGTGTTTGTGGTTTAATTTTTATGAAACCCTGTGGAATTCATCTCCTTTTCCAGGGAAACAAGAAGTTATCTTGTAGGGTTTTTCCTACACAGTAAAGCAAAGAGTAAACCAGGGTAACATGAACAAAAACTAAATGCTATAAAGACTTTTTAATGTAATACAAAAAGTCAGTCTGAGATGTGTGCAAGATATGCTGGAGATTCCTGATTAAAAGCAGTTTGTGTCAAGGAAGTTACCACTTGCAGCATGTAGAACATCTGACAGTGATTAAGTGGAGCTAGCTATTAGATTTTCCTAAAGAAACAATACTTAAACATATCTCCACAAGTATGAAACACTTTATGTACTGTATCTGGTACACCTCATTTAAATTGACTTAGATGGAACAGACACACTAAGTCTAACTAGTAGGTTATTAAGAATATAAACCTGGTGCCCAAGAATTTACAATCAGTTATATGGGAGGTATCCTGACTTTCCTCCTTTTCCCAGGGCTTTCATTTACTAAGCATGTGCTGTAAAGATGTCACATTTACAGCAAGGGACATGTTTAGGATGTTTCTTACAAACAGTTTTAAGTTACATACCTGAAGCAAATGCATCTTGCTGTGCTGCAGTGTGCTGTTAGAAAGTCTGCTATGGGCTCATGAAAACATGGGTGAAAGGAAGAATATATGCATGGGTACAAATGCATTCATACCCAATTTTTCCATTAACTTATTAGTGCTTTTGATAGAAAAATGACATAAAATTGTTTTCTGCAGGAAGATGAGCTTTTCCACACTGTCAAAGCACTTAGAGGTTGGAGAAATATGGTTTAAAATAAGCATACCATACTTCTAATTCTGGGGGGGTAACAAAAAGAGGAGCTTGGAGATTCATACAGCCTGGAGTGTTTGGTAGTTGCAAATAAACTGTGCGTTATATGTAATGCTCATTTCCCTAAGAAATACCTTTCTGCTTCCTCCCCCTTTTGGATCAAGCGGCTGATGGTTGCTGTGGGGCTGTGCTTGCACATTGGTGCTGCTCTGATGTGTTCCTGCATCACAGGGGAGGAACAGGTGGGTCAGAAGACTTGGAATTCAGCAGTTCAATAGGCCCTTAATTATGGATTTCCCCACTATTTGTGAGAATTGCTGAAGTGACCACTACAGTGCTATTGTACCTTGAAGACCCTTCAAATAAATACCCACCTTTATTCCCTTACTCCTGTCTGGTCTCTGTTTTCAGGTGGCCTCTTAAGGCATCACTATGAGCCCAATTAAAAGCACTGCTTCAGAGTGTGGGATTCATACAAACGGTGTTTCTGTTTCTCTGCTGTTTGTCACTTACATTGGAAGGTTTTTAAAAACAATTGCACTTCTAGCAGCCAGAGGAGCTCTGCTCTCCAGGCCGGCTTCTAAAGCCCCAATCTACGTCACTCTCTTTATCCATACAGGGTCAAGTCAGGAATTGCACTGAGCTTTTCCAGAGCAGATGAATGCTGAGGGTCAGGGTTTAGTAGGTGGGAAATCATGGAAACTGTCCTCTGGGGGCTGAGAGGTAATTTACAGTTAAGTCCAAACTTCTCTAATTTGCATAATACCAAACCTAATAAAATATTCATGGTAACTTTTCTCAATTTCAGGCAATTTAAGATAGACAAAAATTAAATTGGAAAATACTGCTTAAAAATAAGAGAAAAAATTTGAGGACAATGCCTTCAAATATTTTCCTACTTTTAAATTAATTATATTTTTCAGAGTTACAGAATTGTTTGCAGAATTACTGCCAGATAGAAGCCTGGCTTATGCACAAAAGCAGAGTGCAGAGTTTGAACTTTTTAATGGGAATTGCAAAAAACTCCTGGAATTCCAAGGGCTGATGTGGGTCAGGTGGAGGATGGACTTGGAGGATGTAGCGAGTGTGCTTCATGGGGTGGCAAAAGTGGTCCCACTATGAGATATGACAGCCTGAGATGCAGTTGGTTTGCTCAGAGTTCACCCTTACTCAAGGGACGGCTGCTGGAACTCCGTGATAGCTGCGCCCAGTGCGTTCTGTGAGGTGTCAGAGTGGGGGAAGGCAGAAGAAACCAGCACAGTGAATGACACCTGCGGGCTTGGTACTCAGCCCCGGCTGTTCCTGCCCTGGGCTGTTCCTGCCCCTTGGCAGCTGATGACCGAAATCAGCTCGCACGGAGCGAGGCAAACCCCGGGGCTGTGGGCGGCTCTGGGAACCTGAGAGGCCCCGGGGCAGCCCCTCCTGTACCGACTCACCAAGAGACAGGAACTGTTCCTGACCAGGCTGGAAGTTTCTTACTGGTGACTATTGCACAGTCTTGATATTTCAGTATCTGTCTAGAGCCTTGTGTTTGGAAAATGCTGATTTCTGCATTGCTATTAACTACCAAACCTTCACAGTCTTTCTCTCAGTTCTGACAGAATTTGGTAGTAAAAATTAATATATATTTTCTACAAGAGATTGCAACTCCAGTGGTTCAACCCACCTGTCATCTCACTTAGATGGGTCTTAAAAAGTGTGGAAGGGGAACTGATTGTGTTTGTTCTTAGCAATTTTGTGCCAAATTATTCTGTTTGTATTTATTTATTCATGTGAAAGCATCAGATTTCAGAAAAGTTCATAAATTAGGTTGATGGTAAAATTTAATCACGTTAGCATTAGCAAACAAAGGTTTGCATAGCATACAGCTCATACAGCTGTGAGATGATGCCTTCCTGACCAAAAGAAATGACACCTGACCCGTTCCGTTCCTTGCTACTGTCAAGTTACATTTATTTTTTGGTAAGAAAACACGAACTGGAGCTGCCAATGGTGCAGGATTGCTCTCATCTTCTTACCTGTATGAATAGTGCTAATGGCTGCAGCAGGCACGTACCTGGAAACTGCTCTCAAAGCCTCCCAGGCACCTGGAAGTGTGATTGTCCTCACCCACAGGGTGGGTGAAAGCATTTTGTCACTGGCACTTTCAACAAGCAATGGTTGGATATCCTTTATGCAAAAGAAATCGTATCACACTGTGCCAGTATAAAACACACTCCTGGCAAGGAAGACATTGAACCAAAGCCCACATTTGGGGTGCAGAGAGAGGCTGAGGCTGCCAGCTGCAATCAGATGACAGATATTTTTGTTAGGAAATAATACCTTCCTCTGATTTCCTGAGAGGTTGACTATAAAGCACAAATCAATGGACAGTGATGAAATCTAGAAGAATTACCTCTGTGTATTCTGGAAGAGAGTAAACAAGTACCTCTCTGCTGTCCAGGTACACCAGGCACTGTTTGGACAGCTGCAGTGCCCATTCAAAGGTGTTGCTTGCCACTGGCTTGGCAGTAAGAATGCCAGGTTCATACAAGGTTCATATGAAATCGTACAGCTCCATAGCCATGGCCATGATAATAAACCCGGCACAGCAGAAAGGTTGGATTTTCCAGTGCATACCAGCTGCTGAGTGAGGATGCTCCAGTGAGGATTACTTGAAAAACTGCATTTAGTGGTGCAATAATACTAAAAGGTCACTTTGGATCACATTTGCAAAAGGTCAGAGCTGGTGGAGATAACAGCCTGTGCACACAGAGCAGAAGGTGGTGGGTTCATTTCAGCTCCATCTGCAGTCACAACTGAAAACCAGTCAGGATCATACATGGAAAAAAGTGTCTCCCATTTTGACTGATTCCCTGGTAGAGAAGGAGTTACTTGTGTAGTAAGGAATGTGTCTGGGCTTGGTAAAAATCCTTAAAAAAAGGCAGAAGCATTTTTAAATGCACCGTTCTGTATTCTCAAGATGCATTGGGGTGAATCCATGTTTCCAAAGTGGTTTTGGCAGCAGAGTTTCATAGAATAGATTGTTTTATGTGACATGGCACAAGGTATGTAATGCACAATGCAAAAGCATGATTTTCAGCTTGAAATCTGTCATATGAATCTTGTATGCATAGGTAATTGTTGTCCTCAGTTTTCTGGGAAGCTTTCAGCATGAAATGGTGGCAGTGCAATTGTTTGGTGCAGGTGATACTGCATTCTCTAAAGTCAGTTCTTGGGAATTTGGGAAATGCTTCACTCACAAGTTGCTGCTCTTCTGCAGCCACTTTGCAGCCCCACCAACAGCTGACAAACCTTGAGCCAGGATAGAGAAGTTTGTACCCAGTATTGCCTCTCTAGCTGGTCTCAACAAGTTGCGATGGGAATATTGCAAGCTGATTCTGAACATTGTAGCTTTTTGCTTTAAACTGAATATATTCCTGGAGAGGTTTGCTTAATTGAAATGGTCCCAGGAGGAATTGGCATCTCTGCACGTATCGGCTGCCTGTCCATCAGGCCCAGTGGGAGAGGTGAGTGGGGAGGCTGTGGGGCTGAAGTTCCCCCCTGAGAAACTTCAAGTCATCATCACCATCCCCCAGTCTGACCTCTCCAGTTGTGATGAGCATTGTCTGTGACCTCCTCCAGCATAGCTCAGGGGAAGTGGAGGCTGTTGTGATGGATCCACATTGTGTCGAATGATTCTGCTGGAAAGTCTCATTTGTAACATGGCATAGTCCAGAAGTGCCCAGTAAGGTAGGTAAGGCCTGTCCAGGCAGAGAGGGTAAATGAAGGTCTTTGCCTGATGTATTTCTATTCACTGTAAGTAAGGTGCATCCTTCTTTCTCCAAATTTTCTGATAGCAGTTGAGAGACACAAGAAATGTCATTCGTCTTTGAAAACACAATGTTAGTACACATAGAGGCTCCTAAATGCTTCAGTGAAAGAAGGCAGCACATATTCATGGCTGGAGTCTGCCCTTAAACCTGACTCCATTCTCTGTGGGCCCCTAACTCCATCACGGTGACCCTTGGTATAATATAAGGTATCATATAAAGCAGCAACTGACAGCAGTTTCTGCAGCTGTCGAGACCTGGCAGGGCCTTACTGGGTACACAAGGGCATTCAGCCCCATTTGTTGGGAGTCTCTGAAGGATGCAGAGTGAACAGCGTCTGTGGAAATGAATGGGCTTTTCATGCTGATGATTTCATTTCTGGATGGACACAGCACTTCCAGCCGTGGCGATTCATCATCCTGGCTGGATGCGAGTGGAGGGCAGCCAGCACTTTGCACTGATGCTCAGAGCAGACACTGAAGATAAAGCGTGGGACTCGGACAGAGCTTTCCAAATATTTGACAGAGAACTGCCAGGGAAGTGCAATGCTATTCCTATTTCTAGGCTGCCAGCAGTGTCTAGTAAATTTTCCCAGAGAATCACTTCTCTCCATGGCATGGCTTCAGCACTGCACTTTCTTAACCCCCCTTGCTCTGCTTAGGATTTACCTTTGCCTCTGAGGCAGCAGTGGTGCTAAGCAAAACATGGTCATTGTGTGTCTGGCATGTTTGGGGCACTGCTGCTGCTGTGCACACTCCAAACCAGCCCCAGGGCTGGACTGGGGTCGCTCTGTTGGCACCCCACTCATTCCTTCTGGTATATGAAAGGAGGCAGAGGCTCCAAGGAGGTATTGCCAGACGGTGCTGGGGTTCACAGGGCGGGAGAAGGGCTCTCTGGGCACAGGATGAGCTGTGGGCCAGCTGGGAGGCCCCGGGCTGCAGGGCTCTCTGGGCACAGGATGAGCTGTGGGCCAGCTGGGAGGCCCCGGGCTGCAGCCCTGCCAGGGGTGAGGAGCTTGGTGGGCACTGGCTGTAGCCCTGCCCGGGGTGAGGAGCTGGGTGGGCACTGGCTGTAGCCCTGCCTGAGGTGAGGAGCTTGGTGGGCACTGGCTGCAGCCCTGCCCGGGGTGAGGAGCTGGGTGGGCACTGGCCAGCATGGGGTGGGTGGCAGCTCTGGCCACTGCAGTGCCATCCTGTCCTGGCACACAGCTCCCTGCAGAATCTGGCCACCACTGAGAGTTCCTTCCTCACCTCTGTGGGGAATGGGGCAGGTACGGACACAGACCAGCCATCTCAACTTTACAAGGTGTCTGGATGGAATATTGACGGATTTGGGCCTCGAAGTGACTAATTAGCATGCAGGATTCCTCAAAAGGGTTAACATGGGATCTTTTTAATTGTCAAAAGAGTTGCAGGCTATTAGGGTTGGCATATTCTTCAATAATCTGTTTTATTTTTACCTGCTGGGAGCTTAATTAAAAAACAAAGAGGCTCAATTTAAAGCCCATTACTATGCTAATTTTGTAAGAACTGGGCGGTGATTAAGAAGCTTTAAAAAGAGGAGTTTAGTTTGCTCTAGGGAATGGGTTGGAGGCAGGTTTTATTTCGTTTCATTAGCTAGCTACAATTATTTATAAACTAAATGGAAATGATATTAAAGAGTAATGAAAAAACCAGCATCTATGTATTATTGAACAGCAGAACTTTTTTTAATTTAGCATCGAAGTGTACAGAGCCTTTATTACTGCAGCTCACAGTTAACACAGCTAAATGCAGTTGTTAAATATAAGAGGCTTTTAAGATATGCCCATAAATACAGAGTTGTCTGGTTTGCTTTTCCTGTAGATCACTAGAGTAAGTTTATAAAGATATCAATGTGACAATAAAGATGAACCACTCTCTCTTTAAAAAAAAAAAAAAAAAAAACCAACAACAAAGATGAGGTTTTATATAGGAAAATTTCTTAACAGAATAAATTACAAAGACTTACTCTTTTTGTATTATGTACATAATACTGTTATAACCTAACAGCACTGCCAACCTTCCACTGCCTTTGGCCTGTCATGTGAGCCCAAAATAACACCTGCACTTCCAGTAGTGTTGGAGTACTCGGGAGGAGCTGCTGCTCTGCATGGCTGTCCGGAGCTGAGCCAGGCGGGGACCGGCGAGGCCAGAGGGGCTGCCGAGGATGCGGTGGGTGCAGAGGTGGGGCCGAGCAGCAGTGGGACAGCCTGGCCCCCGGCGTGGTGGGCATCAGCAGTGCGGGGCAGTGGGCGCAGGTGTGGCCAGGGAGAGGCTGCTAGGTTGACAGGAGCCTGGGAGAGGGCTCCGGGCCCAGGCAGCAATTTTGAACTGAATCCACCAAAGGTATCTGTTTGTGGCGTCTGTGAGGATGTGGGCAGGGAGGTGCCCCCTGTTTCTGCCAGAGGAACTGGTAGTGCTGGTGTGTATCTTCTCAGCATGGGGAGGAGGAGGAGCTGCTGAGCCTGTGTCTGGAGGAGCCACATCTCTGGTGGCACCAGGGCCTTCTACAGAAACAACACGTTCCTACAAAATATCCCAGCTCATGTGGCATGAGTGAGAGCTGGTTTGCATGTGCAACCCAGTAGCTGAGTTCACTCAGCACTTGAATTCCTGCTGAAAAGCCACTCTGATTGTGTAAAAGACCAGGAACCCCAAGCCCCACCAGCCAGCAGTGCCATTCTGTGCTGAAGCCCTTTGTGCTGCGGCTCATTCCAGGAAAGCTTTGATGCTGTGCCAGGGATGGGGAGTGGGAGGAAGCATGGAACAACTGAGAGACATCAGTATCCTACCAGGCCGAGGGGTGAGGAGGAAGAAGGAGGGTGGCAGGAGGGCCAATAGTGGATGCCAGCCCACCCTCCTGGGCTGCCCAAAGCAGCTGGCATTAATCTCTGTAAGGGTCCATATCAGTCTGGCTGCAACACCAAAATTGTTGGTGGCATCTTAATTTAAATAGTTGTTGCAACCAGCAAAGTGTTTCTTGGTGAAAGTAGTAAGTTAGAAGAAGAATTAAAATTATCTGCACATCAGTGATTCAAAAGTCTATGGACCCTAGCAGGACACCTGCTGCCAGAGCCTTCTGCGTGGGTCCTGCATGGATGCCATGAGGTGCAGCATCCTGGAGCCATTCAGGCTCTGTCAAATCAAAATTCATGATGTGGCTCCCACAGTCATGCTGGGGAGAAAAGTCTTATACTTCAGGTCTGCTGCTCCTGTGGGTAAACTCAGGGCTGAGCTGAGCCCAGAGCTGCCGCTGGGGATGGAGGTCATACAGCAGAATAGCTTCAATTCCTCTTCTGGTTTTAAAGGCAAAGTGAGCTATCCAAGATCCCTGAGGTTGCAAATGTCCCCTGGCCTTCTTTTGACCCTATATACACCTTACATTCTTCCTTTAATGATTGACATTCAGTGGGTTTGTGCCTTCGGGCACACTGAAGTTGTAGCTGCTTCTTCATCAAAGCAACTGTTTACAGCTGGTTTGAGTTGGATGCCAATAAACAGTATTCTTTTTGTCTCAAAATAAAAAGCAGCTTAAGTTCCTAATGATAAGGATTTTGTGCTTTGTAGAGGAAAAAAATCAGCTAGTTTGGGACAGCCAGCCACTTAGCTTAGCAAGTTGGAGTACTTTATACTTCCAGCTAAACTGCCTTTATCTCCTCGAGTGAGCCGGCTATAGATTCTTATCATTGTGGCAGAAGTGATGAGGGTAACATCTTTAGTTGGAAATCATTGGCAACATGTGGAGAAAGCTTAAGATGCTGTCACACTTTAACTTGGTCCTAATCTGTTCAAAGGCAGTCGATACTTTCTAACTGTGCCAGCAGGTAGTGAGAGGGAGTCAAAGACCATCAGGGTGAAATAGCTCCTGCTTTTCTTTGGAGAGTTTATGACTTTCATAAAGCGGACACAAAGACACTGTGGCGGTAACTGTTATTGTCTAAATTAAGAGCTTATGTTCACCCAACCATATTTCATTAACTTGTATACACGAGCTTCTACATTTCCTGCCTGCTCCATGAAGTGCTAGAAGGAAATCTTAAATATTTTAACGCCTATTGTCAGTGAAGTAAGAACAAGAGCAATGTGTGGGTCAGTGCTGCCCATCCATGAGGAACTGGCGTGTGCATCACGAGCAGCACGGAGAGGCGTGAGCTGCATCTTGCCCGCAGCCCTCACATTCCCAGCACAGGCTGCTCTGTGACTTGTGATGTGTGCTGCTGTGAGATCCAAAACGAGAACTGTTTTCCTTCCAGTAACAGATTGAGATGCTGTGCACAATGCTTAAATGTCAAAATGTAGGACCAAACGGCCGAGGGAGCCGATTGCTTCTAAAATCATCTTCCCTGTGCATGAGGACCCAGTCCTGCTCCTGATGCTCCCTAAGGAGTTGTGCATATCACTTACTTGAAGCAAAAACTGACACAGCTTCTCCTCCTTTTTTTTTCTTTAACAGATGATCTTAAGAACATCAGACCTCCTGGTGAGCAAACTTCAATGCATTTCAGCAAATATTGTGTTTTGAAAAAAAGGGCTTTGTCAACTTTGTATCAAATCAAATTTGTGTCAGTCCTGCAGTCAGAGCAGGGTTTATTTTCAACCAGATAGTCAACAAAGCATCTCATTTTTGGAAAGATGTATGGAACCCTGAGCAACACCATGTAACGTTTTGGTGCCTTTATAGAACAATTCCAAGCCATACAAATTTTCTCACTGAAAGAAAGGAATGTGCTGATAAGATATGAGGGGATTTTGTACACTTTTTCTCTAACAGGCATCTCTATTTTTTCTCTGTGTGTCACACAATCAAAAGTTAAGTAGTATTTTATTTAAGTATTTCAGCTTTGACCTACTTACAACTTTTCATTTAATGAAAAAAATCTGAAAAAGTTAATAAAATGTTTAGACAAACCTTTCAGTCTTGTGAGCTTAAAGAAATAATCCTCTTTGCATGCCTAATAATGTTGTTGGTGTCTAATGGGATTTCATTTTCACACATGTGGAAGTGTCCTGTGTGATAAATGTTTGACTGCTGGAATAACTTAAAACCTGTGCAGACGTTTGAGGCAGGAGGTGGGTCTGGGCGTGCTGTAGGGCCCTGCTCACTGATAAATCTCTTTGTATGGGTTTAGAGCATCTAGTTTACTAAAGCCTGAATACAAACACAGATGCTGATAGCTGAGTCTTAGGACTCTGTCAACCATATTTGGCCTTACAGAAGCCAGGAGGTTTTCGTAGTTCTGTGTCTAATCTTAAAAATTCAGTTTATAGAGCAACATTAGTAGTCATCCGTACTAGAGTGACCAGGCTTGTCTGTTCTTTAATTTAAAAAAAGATGAATCAGATGTTTTGAGTCTTCAAAAAACCCTGTATTAAGAGGGATATTTATTTTCCATCCTAATATTAATAGTAAGTAATAGTAAGTAATATTAATAGTAACATAATCTTAATAAGAGTCACTTCAAATTACAAGAATAAATTACCATTCTTAGACATTGCTGGAGACACCTTTAGTTACCTGAGTTTTGGGGGTTTGAGTTTGGGCTTTTTATTGTTCCTTTTCCTTTTTCAGTGGTCCTTTTACAAAGCCCCATGCCTCTGGTAAGAGCTGACTGTTTTTATCAGAAGAACAAAGTTTGTGAAAGAAGGACAATAAAGAGAAACCATGTGAGATGACTGGGGGAGAAAAATTTCATCCATTAAGGGTCAGCCTAAAAGAGCACAATTTAGAGCAGAATATAGCTGGGACTTTAGTAAGACAAGCAGCAACTTTTCATGCTTGGATGGGGATTCTTGGGTTAAATTGCTATCTTTGAGTTCTGAACTTGGAAAGGTATTAAAGTGGAATTAAACCTTTACACAATCCTGCTCTTGTGTCATTCAGGATTTTTTTGGGTTCTGTTTAATTGTACATCACAGCAGGGTTCTGAGTGACTGGTGCTCTAAAGAAATGAGGGGTAGGGTTAAGTCTGCAGCCCACTGCTCTCTGCTAATCCTTCTTGTTCCTTGAAGAAGGATTTACTTTTGCTGCCAGCTTGTGAAAGACTTTCCTCCTCCCGAAGAGATTGTTGTGGCTTTCCTGGGGAGGTGTGGTTGCTATAGCAGGGAGTCACGCCTGGGTATTCTCTCAAACCCTACTGAGAATGGGCCAAAAAAGAGCCAAAGAAGAGTAAAAATGGGGATTAAAAAATGGAACAATGGGAGACAGGAAGATAGGAGTGGGAACAAATGGGAATTACAGCACCAAAAATAATGCAAAGTGACAAAAAGAGGAAATAGAAAAATAATAGCTGACAGTTGGACTGAAAAGACAAACACTACAAAAGAACAATTTATTTTCAACAGGCAAAGAACATAAAAAGGCATCTGGGAAATAAGACACAGCCCTATGTTGAGGACATTTTTGGTTATTACTGTATTGCAAACATACATGCACCAAATACACAAAGCTGCTTCATGCTTCCCTCTTGGTTCTACCTTTGCCACAATCTGTTTATTTGAAACAAAACCTTCTTGGGTTTTAAACTGTGTGTTTACTTCTTTGCTGTTCAATGGTGTCTCTAACTCTGTCTGTTCCTAGGGACTAAAGGCAGGGTAATTCTGGGCTTTTCATATTAAACACTGTCACGAATATCAATAGTAGAAGAAAAGACCCAGCTCTGCTCAAATTCTGTTCTTGAATGCTTTCCAGAGAAGTAACTGCCCCCAGTGGGCACTTGGTTTTGCTGCTGCTTACTGGAGGCAAATGCTTTAGCTCATGCCATAGCAATGCCCTGATACCTCTTACCTGGCCCTGCCCCAGGCTGTGTCCCCTCCTCACCCTGCTGCAGCTGCCTCCTCGCGTTGGCTCAGCCAGCTCATCCCTGTGCCGCAGAGTTTTCCTGTAGGAGTTTAGAAGCTGTATTTTGCTCCTACCCCGCTTTGCTCTACTAAAAAAACACAGCCTAATTTTGCAAATATTTGAATATTTCCATCTCAGTGAAAGAAGCAGAAATTTTCATTCAGTGTAAAATTTGTCACAAGACATATAGAATTTAAAAAGGAGCCAGTGCCACATCTAACAGCAAATCTCTCTGAATGCCTTTCCTGCACCCCACTGCTTTATATACAGGGGAGGCAGAGAGATATAATAGATGAAACATTTTGTTTATGAAGTGTCTATGTTTTGTTTTATTTCACATGTTTTTGCAATATAGATAACAGATTACACCACAGAGCTTTCATTGCCTTGTGCTATAAAGATACTATAAAGCCTTTCTGGGTATTAATAATAGATTGTGTTGATGAGTTTGGAGAAGCTGGCAATAGACCCCCCACTGCAAAGACATTAACACCACAGGACTAAGGTATCTTTCCCTTGCAAATCAGTTGCTAAATTGGCTATGCTGATGAGTTTGGGCACAAGCTCTCCACCAGCATCACTGCAGCAGGCACAGGAAGTGATTTTGTTTTATACTGGTAAATAATGCTTCTTCCTCTGAATGTTCTTAGTTGCGAGGAAAGCCTTGTGTAAATTCTTTCCCTAAGTCATTCTTGCCAGCCAAGAAATAACTTAGAAATTACATTTGAATTGCTTTGACACATGATTATTTTTTTCTGTAAAAGTGAAGACCAGGCCAGTGTATCACAACAGTACAATTTCCCTACTTATGGGGCCTTTGCGGTGAAACCTCATATAAAAACTGCATTAGAAGAATTTCCCTGTGTTGTTTGTGATGTAAATTCAGGGTGCCATTTAGTGAACAAGGATAAGATGTCTGTCAGAGCAGAGACTGCTCTGCAGGCTGGATCCAGCATCCCGGCCCTGAGCAGGGCTGCTTCACAGGGCCCCTCCACAGGCTGCTTCATCCACTGGATATTGGTGAGGGCATAAGGAGAGAAGATGAAGGTGGATTTAATTTAATTTGTGCAAATAACTGAATAAAAATCCAAAGGAAAAAAAAAAAAAAACAGGAGTGCCTGGTTGGTCCTGGTGACCACTCCCTCCCAGCTAGGTAGAGCTGTGGCAGAAGCACAAATGCCCCGACACACAGGATGCTCTTGTAGCTCATCAGTGTGATTTGGAGAATGTAAAAAACACAGCAGCAGAAGCCCATTTAGCCTCTTTGAAACTCATGGACGAAAATAACATTATTTCACAAATGTTCGCACTGCCTAAAAATATAATTCTAACAAAATCATCATACTTTGTTAATTCATTAAAGCTTCTTAATTGCAGCCCCAGTTTTATCAATTCAATTGGTGCCCTTAACTTTTATAACAGTTTCTGTTCTACAGAAAAGATTAGGAGAAAATTGCAGCCATAATCTGTACAGTGCAATTGCCATGCTATAAAGAGGAATGGGAGTAGCTGAGAAGAGCAATTGGATTCCCAAAGGTGGAGCACAGTAGAGCAATATCAGTGACTTTGTAAATGAAAAATTGTTTTAATTCCTTTCTAACAGCAATAATTCTATTCTTCATAAATTTTTCCATCAAAGTGTTGTATGGAAAAGTGCTATAAAATATAACAGCATGGCAGTGATGGAAGACAGTTGAACAAAGTGGTCAATTAGGGGATGAAAATTAAGCAAAGAGAAGAATTCATTCTGTCACATTCTGCTCAAAGCGAGAAACTGCTCTGCACTTTGCATTTTATGTTGTACTTTATAGTTAAGGGAGATGTAACTATTTAGGTCATTCTGGTCCCACTTGAGCAAGTTGCATTAGGATGTAAGCTTTAAATTCTGTGTGCCTCTGTGCTTTTGTCTGAGCATCCCAGTTCCACCCCAGAGCTGCTGGTGCCTATAGGTCTGAGGTGGGCAGAGAGTGCTGGGCCACCTGCAGAGGGATCCTGACAGGCCTCAGAGGGAAGAAAATCACATGAAGGGTGGTATTTTTGTGGGCATTGTTTGACACAGGCTGTTGTCTGGGTATGGCCAGCCTAAAGCACTACTGGGACCGTGTTGGTGGGTCTGCTCCTGGTGGGCAGAGGAGGGGAGCTGGTGGCTCTGACTGGTCAAAGTCTGCCAGCTTCAGAGCAAGATTTTGGGATAAGATGGGGTCCCTATTGCTATTTTAGCCATCAGCTTGTCTTGGCAGGGGAGTATAGCACTCCTGATGGAAATACAGGTAAAATACTTACATGAAGAAAAATGACCAAGATAGGCAATGTGTCATTTGTGAGTCCAAATCCACGTTGTGAAATGCAGATTTAACACAAGCTTTCATCAGTAGCTGGTGTTCATACTACAGCACCTGTGGATAGAGGGTTAATAAATATTTTCTTCAGTTCTCCCTGAAGAAGAAAAAGGTTTCTTTGTTTTCGTTTCTCTCTAAATATTACAGGGTTTTTTCTAGAAACTTTTAATTTTGCACGTTTTATTACTACTCGATGAAAGGGAATTATCTTTCTTATATTGAAGTTTCAGCTATGAAATTGGCTTTAATAAACTATGTAATTATTTCTTCTGCAGGGAAAATATTTTAAATTGATTATTTCTTTTTTAAGGGGGAGGTTTCAAATAATAAATTTATAATATTCCTGTGGTGCTTTACTGTAATCAAGATGTTTTGTATGTTCAGAATTGAGTGTAACCAAGGAACAGTTTTTTCCATTTTATAAGCACCCATGAGCTGTAAGAGGCTACAAAAATTATTCAAGTCCTATGCTGGAAAAGCCCCAGCACACTGTTTTTCCAATCCTATGTCATCTAAAGAAAGAAGTATCAAAATTTCTCCGAAAGAACAAGGAACAGATGTCTTTCATTAGTAATTTAATTTCTTCTCTTAATAAAACTCAGTTGTGTGAAAAGCATAATACATCTTGCTCTAGCTGTACTCTGTTTGATACCACAGGAGTGCAGAGTGAGCTCCCAGCATCAGAGCAGGACAACAGGGGTGTCCTGGGCAGGTGGGAGCAGAGGGAAAAGCATCAGAGACTGCACCAAGAGTATTTACAAAAGCTGTGACCACTACCTTTGCATGCTTATTAAATAAAGAAAAGCCAGGTATCTGCTGTGCTTGCTGAAACGTGTAATGTCACCATAACACAGAAAGGGAAATGGCTGAAGGTCTCTGATAGGGAGGTAGCAGCATCTGTCCTCTTGCATACATCAAACACAGTTTAATAACTTCCTATTTACTGCTTCATGGCAGAGGCCCAGTAAATAAACAACCTGACTGAATTAGTCTATTTTTCTACCTTTGTCCTGTATAACAAACCTCTTGAACCGCACTTAATGTGAACGGCAAATTTCACACTGCACACGGACATCTCTCAGCACAGATTAAATTAGTTATAATAAAACAATTAAAATCTATTTGCCCACAGACAGGAGGAAATGAAGGACCTGGCTGAGACACAGAAAGGTAAAGGGTGGGTTGTCAGGACACCAGGAGAGTAAACAGCAGAGCCGTGATTCTCAGGAGCAAAGCAGGGTCAAACTTACTGTGAGATAACTGCACGGGATATAATAAATCAGGGGTCCGTATTGCACTCCAGATGGCTGTGCCAGGCAGGAAGGCACAGTGGATCATGTAACTGTGGTTGTTTCTAAGGATTACTGATTCAGCCTGCCTTCACAGGGATATCCTAACAAATAAAATCTTTATGGCCTCTTCTGCTGGTGAACATTTTCATCTACTGGTTAAAGTCAGGACATGTCTTAGCATTTGCATTTCCCCTAATACATATGCAAAATTAATTTAGGTTCACACAGTTTTAGCTGGTAAAGAGTTTTTGATTATCTAGTACTGTAAAGTTGCTTCATGGCATTTATTGTAAATACTCTGACGGACAGACAGGCCATTGTTCTGAGCTTTAGCTTGGCTGAGTCCCCCAAGTGTTCCAGGCATAGAGGCAAACACACTTAAAAACTCCTAAACCTATTGAGTTGTCTTTCAAAATTGTCCAGGCAACAGAATTTATTTATAAAACTCCACAATCATTGATTCAAAACAAGGTTTTCTTGTTCTGCTTTTCTTCTTTGTCCTCTTTGAACGGTTTTCTCTGGAATGTTTTCGTTGTGCTTAGGAGTCGGAGATTTCCTGCGGCTTCTAATAAAGGCATTTGATTTCCACTCTCCACATACTTTAACACATCCAAGGATTTTGAGGTTTGACATTAGCTTAAGAGAGCTGGAGATAATCAGCCATGGGGGTAAAAAGCCAGAGTTATGCAAATTATTTGTAAAATGTATAGAAAGCAAAAGAAATATTCCGTGTGGTTGGTGCGGGACAAAGTCTTTGTCTCAGCACAGAATATCTGTGTGCTCCCCTTCAAATTTATGGCTTTGATTGAAACCTGTAAAGGGGTGATCTGTAAAGTATTCCTGCTATCCTACACTTCCCAACAGGTTTATTACCATTCGTACATAAACTGAACAGTCTAATGAGCAGTGGTTTAGATCACAGCTATCAAAGTCTGGTCATTTGTCAAGATTAGTTTCCTGTTGTGAGATTGCCTTGTGCAAAAAGAGTGCATAACCTTGTGTTCCTCTTGGGAAGCTGAAAAAGTACCTATAAACACCCTATAAGATAGGTTTAATGAAGATTTTATAATCTCAGAATTCAACCCAACACGCTGCTCTCTGTGTGTGTGTATTTGTATGAGTGCATGTTATAATAGAGAGTACCTGTGTACAGAGGAGGGAATTTTCTTGACAAGAGTTAAATGCGGGATATGAAGCCCGTGCAGTATTGTCAGGGCAATTTAATGTTCATTTGAATGAGTTAATACACACTGATGACACTGTAATTCGTTATAGCTAAAAGGCTGCCTTGGGAAGCGCTGTTGCAAAAGCACCAGCTTTCCGAGAATAGTCAGCTGCCAGTAAATAACACGAAGGATTTTCTGTTCATGTCAGATATATTTATTTTGAAGAAACAGAAAAAAACACCAACATTCACTAAGGGAGTATGACAGCAAAGGTGCTGGTCAGGGAAACAACACGGCCCACAGGACAAAGAGGTTATCTTTGTGTCCCAGTTTGAGGGAAGGTGTAGGGGATTTATATTTTCTTGGGCTTTTCTTCTTGAAATTATCTATAAACTGTGTTACATTTGTGTTTTCACTGTCACTGGACGGTGGCATATCGTGCGGTTAGCTCGGGAGGCAACTGGAGGCATCCGCAGCCCACCCTGGAGCGATCGCAGCCCACCCTGGAGCGATCACAGCCCCTCCAGGGCCAATCGCTGCACCCATCGGCTCCGGCTGCATCGCCGCTACCGGCGCCAGACCCCTCCCGGGGAATGCTCCCCGTTCTCCCCTCGCCGGGGCGGGGAGGTGGGCACCTGCCCGCGGCGGTGGCGACAGGGCGGGCTCCCCGGAGCCCGTTCCCGAGCGTTTCCCAGCCCAGCCGCGCTGGGACGGGACGCGATGGGCGGCGGAGCCCGGAGCCGCCGCGGTGCCGTACGACCGGGCACCGCACACCGGGGACGGGAGATGGGGGTGGCTGTGGGGGGACAACGCCTTCGCAGCAGCTCTGCCGCTCCTGAGGTCTCCAGGTGTGCCCCGTCCTAAGGACACCCCTCGGACAGAGAGGCCAGGCTTCGTTAAACGAGTCAAATAGGTTTAAGCAGTTAAATAGAAACTACTTTTTTCAGTGCACCTGTTTTTTTCCTCTTTGTGCGTTAATTCTTTCGGATATAAAATTGTGTAGAGATAAAAATATTTTCTGCTCAGGAATTTGCTGGCTAAAGCATTGTAAGGAAAACCTTGTGGATAAAGCACACGGAGTGTGTGAAATAAGCCGGCCTGTTCACGGCAGTGTCCAGGGTTTTGTGTGGCATCAGCTTCCTTCTGATAGATTTAATTCATTACGTACCTGAAAAAGAGCCACTCAGTCTGCCTCGCACCGCTGTGACCTCGAGGTTGTGGCCGTGCAAAGGTGAGCGCTGAGCCAGCCAGGCTCCAGTGCGGCCGCTCCCGGGCACGGCTGGGGAACACCCCGGTCCCGTCTCTCCGCCGCTTTCTGGACCTCGTGTGCAGCCACGCTGACATTCGCTTTTCCCTCCTGCCCACTCTGACTCCATCCCTTTGCCGAGGGCTCCTGACTGCCATTTTCCTGCACTTCTCAGCTCAGACAAAATGGAGGCTCTGGAGGAATGAACAACTGCCACAGCCTTTGCCTTCTAAAATCAAAGAGAATTGCCTTTTTTGGTGAAAAATTATGATTTTGATGATTAAAAAAAAAAAAAAAAAGGCAGCGTACCCCATGCTAAAAGGCAGAATCTAATTTTTTTCCCGTGAACACACTGGCGCAGTGGTGTTCATTTCCTTGCTGAAATGTAAATTTCATGCACCTTGCACTGTGATGTATTGCCATAAAAGACGCTGAATTTCAAATCACCAGCACACCATGTGACACAGGGATGTACCTTAGCAATTCGTCTTTATTTGAGGCAGCCCTTTTCTGCAATCTCACTTAGGGAGATTCCCAGTTGCCATTAGAAAAGCAAAATAAAATTAATCTAAATAATTCTAGCTTAAGCCTAGAAAATTAATGATGGATGAAAGACAGGGTTTATAGAGCATTAATAAGAACTATTCTGGATACAGTGTGTGTTCTAGGGTCTGCAATTATACTGGTAATTTGACAGATTATATCACTGCCTATCTCTGCCAAAGGATGTTTCACACCATTTAAAATGCACAGTACTTCCTTCAGAGACAGGTTGTTCTGGAATAACTCAACATCCAAAGAAAAGCTGTGTTATTTCACTCCTCTCTTTATTGATTGCATGTGTACAATCGATTGTGCGTGCATGTGCACATGCTGACTTTGCCTCGGCAAAAGCACAAAGTTTTCATGCTCATTTCTGTGTTTATCACTCTCCTCAGAGACACACAATACCAAAAATGGAAAGTCATGAAATCTGTTCAGATTAGGATTTAAGTGCTGAAACCAGGCACCCTGCATAAAACAAAGTATGAGCTGGTTCTTCCTCTAAAAGGTGAATTAAAATACATTTGGGTTTGAGCAATTACCCAGCTTTGGGAAGTCCCTTTTTTTCTCATTTTGAAAAGGAAAAAAACACTGAGATAAGGACAGATGTTAGTGGGCTTTGTCCAGCAAAGGTGATTTCAGGAATCTCAAGACCAAAGGGATTGAGATTTGAAAAAATTGCATGCCTATGACTTTTCCAAGCCTAAGGATGAGAGTCTTGCAGTATGCAGAAGCATGAGCCAGGCTGATCTGTGCAGGCACTGATGGATTTCGATCCACACAGGGTATGGTCTGATGCTCCCTCTGACTCTGCTGCCTTTTCCTCGCAGGCTGTTTGCTGCCAAGTGCAGTGGCTGCATGGAGAAGATCGCTCCGACGGAGTTTGTGATGCGGGCCCTGGAGTGCGTGTACCACCTGAGCTGCTTCTGCTGCTGCGTCTGCGAGCGCCAGCTGAGGAAAGGGGACGAGTTTGTCCTTAAGGAAGGGCAGCTGCTCTGCAAAAGTGACTATGAGAAAGAGAAAGACTTGTTGAGCTCAGTCAGCCCAGACGACTCAGACTCAGGTGAGCTTTTCCCACACCTGCTCTGACTGGAGAAGCTGCATGAGTTTGTAGAGCTTTCTTATAGAAAAGTGCATTCATTTTCACATCCACTTTATCTACATGCATGTGCCACCTATGCAAATTTGAAGGCACAGCTGAAAACATTCCTACTGGCAGTCTGTTTTCCCTGACTCCCTCCCTTAACTTCCTGCTTAGTAAAAGACAAAATCTTTTTGCTTTCATCAAAAGGATTTTCTATAAGGTCATAAAGTGTGAATCAGACTGACTTTAGCTACCCTCACTCTAGTGAGGCATTAGTATGCTGTTCTCCACAGGCATTCTTCAATCCACTTAACCTATTTTATAGAGGATCTTCTGCATATAAAATTTCAGCACTAAATTAGGGAAATGGTCACAGCAGTAATATGATTTCTGAGAGGAATCTCTCTGCCAATTACAAATAGCACCTTTAAGAAAGATTGCCAGTACAATGTAGAAATACTGAAGAGAATCTAAAAGTAACTGAGATGTGGGTTTGTGCCATCATAATCACACACATGTTTCCCAAGAAAATATTCAAGAAAATCAACAGTTACCATTCCATTAAATGTACAAATTACATGTTTGCCTCTGGTTTATGGGAAAATGCATTACTCCATTTTAACTGGGAACAAAAATTATCCTTAATCTCTAATCTGAGAGTCATATTCTCCACATTGCTAAAATTTGTATTTCCCCATCAGGAATGCCTTAAGACAAAGGGTTCTGCAGACTCAACTTTGCATGGGACCAGGGCCATTCTTGGAGGAGTGTTTTAGTTATTGCCACGCTGAGTTTGCAGGACCTTGAGTGCTCTGCTCAGCAAATCTCATGTCCTGGGGTCTGGGCTCTTGGTGAACGTGCCTGAGGCCCTTGAGATTCCCCCTTGACCATCAGAATACCTTTCCCCCCACCAGCTCCAGCAACCTGCTGTGCACCTGCCTCGTGTCCAGCCAAACCCCTTGTCCAGCTCGTGCGAGGCTGTCCCCACACTGGGGCTGGTCACAGGCACCTTCCCCCACTGCTGTCCTCATTCACACAGCCAGTGCTGGCAGCTGCGTTTGGCATCAGTTTTGAGCAGGGGTGGGCTCCTCTTCAGGACCAGGTCTGGCTTGTGATCATCAGTGAGGAGCTGCCACAGTAGCACAAACTAGTCTCAGTTTCAATTTCATTTCCCTTTGGCACAAAGGGGAGTTTCTTACTCCTGGAGATGCTTTTTCCCCCTCATTATTCTCTGTTAGCCAAACCCAAACCTGAAAAACAAGCTGACAAATTAAACAAGTTGTTTGTCTCCCACTGTCTAACACACTGAAAACCCTGATCTCCCAGGGGTCTGCGTGAGAGCACATGATCTGCAAAGCCCTGGCTGAGAATGTGTCCTGCTTCAATCAAATATTTATCCAGTGGACACAAAAGTAACTCTCCAATGAGCAGTATTAATCCGCACAAACCTTTCCTTAAAAATGGCATGCTGAAAAGTTAATAATGTCATGGTTATTAAAATGACTGAACTTCTCTTTAATCATTAGGCCAGAGATGCTTATTAAAGTAAAAGGTGATTAGACTGCTAGGTGCATAATAATCAGACCCTAAAATGAATTAAAGTCTAATTTGTTGATTCCCCAAATGTAGTCCTTCAGTATATAAAAATTTCAGTGTGTTTCTTCGTGTTGAAGTCACTATAATAATTGATAGTGTTTTCCGGAAGACAAATCAGTAGTCTGTTCAAATAAATAGTTGAAAAGTTGATTTTCACAACAAAATGTATATTTACCTGTCAACCTTTGCCACTGTGCTTGAGATTTCCCAGGACAATGTAATAACACATGTAATATCACCAGATTGTATGAGTATTCAGAATTTAATGATAGAAAATACAAAGAATCTCTTTGGTCTACACAAGCACATAGATACTTGTATGTACTTATGAGAAAGAAGTTTGTGCTTGCACATACAGACACATTTTAATGCACAGAGGAAGATTACTGATGTTTTCTGGGGGAAGTGGAAATGAGATGGCAAAGATTATATTTAATATTATCTCTGGAGCTTCAAAACATTCAAAACAATATTCATTAACTGGAATCTGCTCTATGTTTAGTTAGATGGGCTTTCAGATATTTGTGTAATACTTGTTTTATGCTGTTTTGCTGCTGTAGCAATGCAGGCAGTAGTACCTGTCTGCAGATAATGCTTCAGGAGAAGCAGGAGTTCAGCTGTGAAGGTAAAGGTGTTTATCTGGTGAGGTGGTGAGATTGGAGCAGGTGGGCACATGGGACCAAGAGATGCTGAAAGGGCACAAAGTCTCTCTGTGCCTGATTCCTGGAAATACTGAAGCATATTCTGAGTTTCCATCCCCTGATCAGTCCCATGTCCTCAATTAAAAATTGCGAACATTTTTATGCTTTGTGGCATTTGATTCAGGCAGAGCACACAGATCTAAGATAGTCTCTTCCTGCCCACAGCTGCTTTAGGTATTCAGATAACCATGGGACAATAGTTGAACCTGTTGACTGAAGAGCAGTTCTCAAACATCCTGTTTTCTTGGTGGAACAAGTGCAATTATATATCCTTTTTTCACCAGTCAAAAGTGATGATGAAGATGGAGATGTTAAGCCCACCAAGGGCCAAGTAACCCAAGGAAAAGGAAGCGATGATGGGAAGGACCCAAGAAGACCCAAACGGCCAAGGACAATACTTACCACACAGCAGAGACGAGCATTCAAAGCATCCTTTGAAGTGTCTTCTAAGCCCTGTAGAAAGGTAGGTGCTTCACCAGGGACTGAGTCAGCCTTGACACCAGGCCACAGACCCAGACAGCCCTGCCCCTTCCTGGGGCAATAGCAGATCTCCTGGGGTGAAAGCAGAGCACTCTTTTTGCAGAGACGTCTTTTGTGGGTAAAATAAAAAACAAGAAATGACTTAGTGTCATTTTCCTCAGCTCAGACTCTTTGTTGAGTCATTACAGAACTGCTAGTGCCATTAGGAGCAGAACTTGACAACACTATGAAAAAATATGATTAATTTTTAGAAGTAATTCCATACATACAATTTTTGTTGTAAGTACAAATGTTCCTCCTAACAAAACTGATTAGTTTTTGGGTTTTTTTTTTAACTTATGAAAAACTGCATCATTAAGCATTTCCTCCTGCAGGTCAGAGAAACATTGGCAGCTGAAACAGGGCTCAGCGTGCGAGTCGTCCAGGTCTGGTTTCAAAACCAAAGAGCAAAGGTAGGCTGTTTGTCACATTCTCAAAAGCCAAATGCAGGTTGTGCCTCAGCATGGGCTCTTGCCCCACATGCAGCTCACACGTGCAGAAGTCCCATGGCTGAGCTCTCCGTGTTCTGCCTGCTCTGCTCTCTACATCCACACCAGAAAGGCAGCTCCCGAACACAGATATTAAATTCATATGCTCAAAGCAACTCAAGTTGGGAGTAAATTTTGCATGCAAATCTGAACTGGAAACTGAAATGTTTAAGCTTAGAACTGAAACTGAACCCGCAACAGTGTGTGCATACGTATAAATGGTCTGTGTTAACTGATAAAATGTTTCCAGAGAGTTTTGTAAGGAAATAAATTTGTTGCATTTGGAGTCACGAGATTGTTCTGTTCTTCTGCTTTTTTCAGATGAAAAAGCTGGCACGAAGGCATCAACAGCAGCAGGAGCAACAGAACTCGCAGAGACTAGGACAAGGTAGGGGATTTGTGATAAAGCAAAGTGAGAGAGAGAATCTGCAGCTGTCTGGAAGTGTCTTTTCCACATGACACTTCAGTACAGCAATCCAGGGCGCACGCAGGTCTGTGAGGGATGTGTGCCACCAGCAGTGGAAGGACACAAAGCTGTGCCTGAGTGCCCATGCCAGGTTACCCCAGGTTCTCCTGGTGGGATCAGACCCAGAGGGGCTCACGCAGAAGCTGCTCCCTCGTTTCTAGAAGAAATGTGCCACGTGGAGGTGCTTGCACTGCAGGAAATCCCCAAGAGGCTTGCTCCAGCTGGATCCTCCAGTTTGTTTTCAACTGCAGTAAGGTGCACGGTGCTCAGCTAGGAATCCACACGGGCACCAGCATTGCTGTCCCAGCCAAGTCACAGAGAGCACCTCCTGTGCCCCCACAGGGGGCTGGACCCTGGGGCAGGCGCTGCACAGAGGCAGCGGGGCTTGCCCTGCTGCTCTGTGGGAACTCTTGAGGATCTCCAGCTCCCAAATCCTCCACTTTACCCAGAGCAGAAGAACTGAGACCAGCAGAAGTTAGAGAATAACTGGGCTCTGTCACACACAGTATACAGACTTTGGGAGAATAGGGTCCAGCACCCAGGAGCTCCAGAAATTATGTAATCAGAAATTACAAGTCTTTCAGCTTATTGCTCAGGGTTCTAAGCTCTGACAAAATCTGGAAAGTTTCTCCGACTGACAGGATACCCCTGACTGCATTTGCTAGGGTTCGTTGTTGCCACTGATTCTGCCCCAGCAGTAACTGTGCCTCCTCTTTGCTTTGCAGAAGTAATGTCCAACCGAATGGAAGGGATGATGACATCTTACACACCCCTTGCACCACCACAGCAGCAGATTGTAGCAATGGAGCAAAGCAGTTATGGCACAGACCCGTTTCAGCAGGGTCTGACCCCTCCACAAATGCCAGGCGACCACATGAACCCCTATGGTAAGGCATGCCTCATTCTGCCACATCCGAAGTAGCTGGGTCCGTGTGCTGGATCACACACCACAGGGGCAGCAGCATTACTGGCTTTTAGAATATTTTTTCTGGGATTTGTACCAGGGAATTTGTACCAGTCAGGTTTTTCTGTGTGTATTTTCTTGCACATATAATGGGGTAGAACTGAGCTCATTGCAAGCTCTGGGCACCTTTCAAAACTACTTCACAGTATAATTCTGATAAGTGATAAAGCAAGCACCTCTCCGAGCTCCACTTTTTAAAACCACTGTCCAAGACACTGAAAAATAAACAGTACCAGATTCTAGCTCCCTCACAAATTTTTCCTTTTTTCTTAGAAGCTTTGAGGAAAAAGTGCCTTCAATAAAGAGAAGTAATCTATTCATTACAAAATGAATAAGCAGCCCCGTAAGACCACTCAGATTGGATGCGTGGATTTGTTAAAGAACAGTTCTTGAGCTACTAAGAGATGGGTTACCACAGGACATTTCTCCTGCATAGTTTTATTCTCTGTCCCAAATCAAGATGACGGTTTGCTTTCACGATTGCTTGACCACACATCAAACGCATTACAATCACTAAATGCTCAGTTATTGATTCTGGACAATTGCAGTGTGGCATTTAAAAAGAATGTCAGAGGATTTTTCAGACTGTGATTCTCGGCCTTTCGGTAGCCCCCAAGGGCCTGTTTCAGACTCACTTCTGCTGACCAGGAGCACTTCACTGTAGAGGCTCCCACGCGCATCAGTGTCCCGAGCACAGCGTGCACAGGCCAACAGGAAATCTGCTTTGGGTCTGTGTCATTACTTTTGCCACTGAGACAAGTCCATGGTGCACACCACGAAATTTGGGAGATCCTGTAAGGAGCTGAGGACGTATGAAGCGCCCTTGAGCATTAGGTGGCTTGTGATTTTGTTGGTTTGCTTGGCTTTCTGGGTAAAACTCCTTGGGAAGCAGGTTCTGTGCTCCAAAAGGAGTGTAGGGGATGGCACAAAGCCCTTTTGAATGAGTCTGTGAGGAAAAAGAACCAGACTAACACTTCCACAGAGCCCCCAGGACTTGAGCTAGAGCTTTTTCTGGTACCTTCAGTGTTGAAGTAAGATGAAATCTTAGTTGCTAAGGGAAATAAAAGGTGCTGTTCCAAACCAGCCCTAGAAGAGTGGTATTTTCTGAAGGGAGAGCATATTTACAACTGTATTTCACTTGATTCCAGGGAAGCTGGGTCTCTTCCGGGGTCCTGTCACACTGGTAGAACTTTTACCCTGTGTGTATATGAAGAGCAGTATGACTATGGCTCTTAGACCATGCTTCCCTGTCATGGGCACTCGAAATCTGGTCCCACCTTTCCTGACAGTCCCGGTGCTCTCTGAGTGCCGGAGCCCATGGAGAAGCTGAGGACCTGCACCTCCCCAGCACCATTCGCTCCCATTGTCAGACAAGACTCTGTTATGTGCTGCTGACTGAAATTGAAATTAAATCCTGGCAAGTCTGGGGGCATTGCTGCCAGCTGACCCCTGTGGGTTGATTCCAAGCCCCCCTCCTCATAGGTCAGACCCTTAGAGGCACAGCAGGTTACCATGTGAGTGCAGAAGCAGGGGCTCTGCTGTTTGCTGCAGCATGCAGCATGTGAGCATCCGTGTGTACTGTGTCCTCCTCTGGCTGCGCAGCATCCAGCTTAACGTGTACATTTCATTTGCAGGAAACGACTCCATTTTTCATGATATCGACAGTGATACCTCTTTAACTAGCTTGAGCGACTGTTTTCTTGCCTCTTCCGAAGTTAACTCCATGCAGGCTAGAGTAGGAAATCCCATTGACAGGCTGTACTCTATGCAGAGCTCCTATTTCGCCTCATGAAAATAAAGAAAACTAACAGCCAGCGTGTGTTTAGCCAGTGACTTTTCCAGTGCAGACTCTACAGCCATATGTTGCCCAGCTCTTCCTTCACAGTGACTCTGCTGCCTCTGGACTGCAAAGAGCATTTTTTTAGGAAGACTGTCTCTGCATATATGTGTATGTATGTACATCTATTTTAATACCTACATACATACATATATAGAGAAACAAAACACATCCACCCGTCCCATACCCTTGATTCCCAGCTTGCGCCAGACCACGAGACAAGCACGGAAGGAACAGAAGAACCTGCTCGTCCTCAGCCTTTGATCTGGTTTGGTTTGAGCTCATCATCCTAAAGGAAATGGATTTTGTGGAAAGCTAGATCTTTTCTTCCTTTCTCTCCTCCTTTCTTTTGGATGTCTAAACTTTTTTTTTTAAGCCACTGATAACTGACATCAGTCAACCATATGACAAATAAATCAAAGAAACTGGAGATTCCTCCTTTTCTTACTGCATGATTCATACTATGTTGTGGATAAATTGCCATTTGAACTGTGAGAAGTTAATGTAAATGTGACGTTCAACATTTGTTTCCTTTCTACACTTTTTCTACATAACCTAGATCTGCTCATTAGTTTATAGCCCTTATGCATATGATACTGAGGAACCTGGTTAACAATATTTGTGGAGAAAGCCAGTGATTTCAGAACAAGAAAGGTCCATGACCCTGGAGAGGAGATGCATGTTAGGGGCAGAGGCATTTAGGTTGGTATTGATCTTAAATAATTAAAACTAAAGGTGCTTACAAGACAGATTTATTTAATTTTTTATGAAGTGTGAGATTAAAACATTTACATTTGTTTGTAAGTATTGCAGTGCCAAATTTCAAGTCTCTAGACCATGATTGGCAAACAAGTGTTTTTCATTCTGTTCTGTTTGTTTTGCATGAGACATAAATGTGCTGTTCTCTATTGTCCATCTGGAATAATTAAGCACTCCTTTAGTTACCTTGCCTCAGCAAGAATTGAGGATACACAGTTCTAGCCTGAAACACCAGAAGTCCTGAAATGTGCACCAGCTGGGGACAGGAAACTGTGAAAGAAATTACAATGGGAAGTTCAGGTATGTTGAGCTGAAATTTTACCACGTCCTGCAAATCCCCCACTGCCAGGACTCCTGGCCGTGGTGCCAGCTGACTGATCAGTGCAAGTGCTGGAAGAACAGGTACACCGACCGAAGGGGATGTCCCAGCTGAAGTCTGTCTCTGATGTTGAAGTTTGAGCATATGTCATATAGATTTGTGTAGGGCATAAAATACCATAAATAATAATAGTATAGCTATAAATATTGCCTGGTGATAATTATAATGTGGAGAAACAGACAAGTACAGTCATGGCTCTCAGTGGAGAAAACTTCATGGGGCATATTTGCCAGGGTAATATCAGTAATTATAGGGTGTGTTCAAAATAGAGCTCATGGGGAAAGATTGGCAGGATAGGCACTTTCTTAAATAAATACCTTTAATATATTGACCATAATAGCTGAAAAACAAGTCCAAAGCTTTGGTTAATCTAACTCCTCCAGGCTGAGGAATGGTACCAGGCTAGCGTTGCAATGTCCCTGTGGGGCTTGGCACCTTCTGTGGCAGCGTGGGTCTCCTGGGGAGGGGGAGGCCACAGCAGGACCCCCGTACCCTCAGCACCAAGGGAGGGAGCAGCCCTGCTGCGGGGACTGCAGCCTCAGCCTCAGGGAGTCCTGCATGGAAATGTGGACTGAGCATGTTGGAGGTTCCTTGAGAAAGCCAAGTTTTACCTGCAGGGTAAGTGCATGGGTTCTCACTGCAGAGACAACGAGAACCCCGTAGAGGAGGCTGCGTGGGCATGGGTGTGGGCGTGGGTGTGGGGGTGTGTGTGCACCCAGGGCAGGGGCAGAGCATGGGGACCACTCTCCCACTGCCTGAAGTGCAAAGCCCCTCACTGCTGCACACACCTCGGTCAGGGAAGGGACTGGTGGCTCTGCGAGGGCTCCAGGGGACATCCCTGTCCATGTAGGCTCCCACTGCTGCCGTACCCAGGGAGGTGGGTCTGTTGTGTCCACATGCTTTGCCCAGTGACCATTCCCTGCTTTCTGGCAGGGATGTGGTTTCAACTGAGGGTTGTGAGCCCCTGGATGTATTTTGAAATTGAAAGGATTTTCTTTTCTTACCCATCCCGTTCAAGTATTTTTCCCTTTTCTTGTGTATCAAAATAAATAACAATTTCCTTTCTTTTTGCATGGTAGCAAACATCTATAAAGAACTCAGGTGATCCTCACTGCTTGCAGGGCAGAAGCAAGCAGGTTTCTTATGGCACATGTAAACATTTGTCATTTGTCACCACCAGTCTCGATGGATTCATCGTTTCCCTCCTCTCCCCTCTGCTGTGCTACTTTACAGTCACAGAAAAGCCTCTCAGACATACCCGTTTGTAGACTCCTCACACAGGCACAGCCTTGCCTCATATCTCATTACTGGCAGGATCAAAATGGCATTTTTGGTGTTTACAGGGACTTACATGAGAACTTACCTAATGTGACCTACAGTTTGGAGAACTGCCTTGTCCCAACTCTACCTCTGCATCTGGGATGGATGTTGAAAAATAATCCATCTCCAAGGAAAAAATCAGACATCCCATTTTATAACTGAAATAACCATAACTTTTTGCTGATTTTTTGGATGACTGTTTGCCACCTTTCTTTTTCATGCTTGTACATACCGTGTCCTCTCCCTTGGTGTGTCATGTGATGATGCCTTAGCTGCTTGTTGCCCCATGTTCTGCCACCTTTGGAGCCACACACACGAACACATTCAGGCCCTTGGCATGTGTAACATTTTCCATGCCATGGTGGGCTGCTGCTGGTCCAGGGAAGGAATGCATAGGCAAGGATTTCCAGTGGGCCTGCTATAGCTGGCAAAGGGCAAAGTTCATTAAAACAAAATAAATGTCACTTTCTTTTTGTGGAATAAATTATCCTACTGGAGTGTGATCATTGTGGTTTTAACCTGGGACCTTGCAGTAAAAGATTATACAGCAACCTCTGACCTCTTTGATTTCTGCTTTACTCTTCTATTGTCAAGGGAATGTCCCCGATCAGGTGAAAGTAAGATGTTTAATGGGCCATATCACAGTAATATCTTACATTGGGTCAAATTGATAAACTTGCCAAAAATTCTTAGCATCTGGCACTTCCACGGAAACCACAAACAGTGATTGCACATATGGGAGCTCAAAGGCTAGAGGTCATGACAGCAGTTTATTACATGCACCTTACAGTAATCATTTTCCCTAGGAAATTAACCCTTCTCTTATACAAATGCATCAAGTGATCTCTTCATGGTGTTTCCATCATACTGTTTTGGCTAATCAAGGAATACATGTGCAGCTAAAGTGGTGACAAGATGCAATTAAGTAAAAGATAATTGATTAGCTTTCAGTGTGCTCAATAATGTATAAAAAAGGTGATTGTGAGATCAGAATGAATATGCTGGGTACGAGCTCAGAGGTCCTTACGGTGCAGCTGCAGGACTGTGGTGGTGGCAGAGAGTTCCAAGTGCTCATGAACGGCTGCTGAGCTGTCTGGTACTGGGTCCCAGCTGGGCTGTGGGACAGCAGCAGCAGCACCTTCCCTGGGCATGCCTGGCTGCTGAGGGGACAACTCCTGCCCTGTGCTGCTGTTTTCAGACCCTCCTTATCACTGCACTCTGGGGCAAACCCTGGGGCTCGTGGCAAACACGTTTCACAGTCACAATACTGAAGACAATTTTGTTGCTGTAAATAAATGGTAGGGCTTGCATTCACTTCTATTGAAACATCATCCTGGGCATTTTGATCTACTCTTCTTCTTTAAACTCTCATCAAAAACATGCAGATCACTTGGCCCAGCCACAGCTGACCGTGCCTGAGATGTGGCTCAGGGCAGTTGCACAGCAGCTGCTGAGTGGATGTTTCAAATCCATCCTGCAGAACTCAGATGATCACTACCAGGTCCTTTGAAGGGTCATTGCTCAGCCACCTCACTGTGCATCATGTCATGGGGAAGGTCCTTCATGCCAGCAAACCTTCCAGAGATGATGTGAACACACTTCCCTCTTCCTACTGTGCTCAGGACTCCCTTCCAGTTTCCTTAAGGGTCAGAGGTACATCCCAAGCCACTGCCCCAGGTGCTCCAGGGACCCCAGCTCTGGGATGCTGCTGGGATGCTGCAAGCTGGGGTTTACGAGAGCACCTCTGCGAACCCTGTCATGAGAACTCTGAGTCTCCTGAAAGTCACTAGAAATGAAAGCAGAATCATGAGGAAGGGAAGGATTCTCACAAGCTGGAGCTCGGTCACAGCAGTGAAAGGACAGAGAGGCAGCTGAGGTACAACACGGCTGTGGGAGCTGAAGTTGCAGTACCCACAGTGCTTCAGATCATGATTTACACAACCCCATGCCCAACTGACCCCACGAATTTCTGACCAGTAGCTGCTCCCTAGCATGCAGGTCCCTCCATGGCCCCCCTTCTGTGGCCTAGGGGCACAGGGCACCCACATGGCCAGGGCTTCAGGCACCTGTGCTCCTTGGTTAGGGACGTGCTTGGGCATTTGTTTGCCTGAAGTCTTTTGGCTTTGGTGGGCTTTTAACACGGTCTTGCTTCTCTGAGGCCGATCTGACTACGCTGATGGCTCTTTCCCTCCTGGCGGCTGCAGCCTGGATCACCTTGGCTCGGTGCACCCTGGTTCTGTTCAGCAGCAGCTGTGAAGGGGCTGCCAGATACTTTGCATTGGGAACTCTGTTTTTAGGTGAACACCCTATTTTTTAGCTGTGTATGGCTGTATTACTTGTATATTTATATATTCTGTATTTATGTTATCGAAATGTAGTATTTTGTAGCTGTCTGTTACAATTTGTTTAACTTGTAAAAAATATGACTGTGCTCTCTCATACTTAACCAGCTCCTTTCACTGTAGATTTGCTGCTCCTTTTCCTCTGTTGGAAACAAACCACCATAATGTATGTAGATTGGTTTTTTTTTTATTTAATTATTTGTCATTATTAAATTATTTATTAGTGTTTTTAAATTTCATTTCACTTCAATTTTTTTTCCTGCCACCATTGCTGGCAGCTAAGATCCATGAGTTTCTCATGCACCATGTTCCTTCCCACGTGCATGTGCATGTATGTGCACATGCACACACACACACACAGAGTCTAAACAAAAACAGAAAAACAAAAAAAAAGAGAGAGATTACACTTCAGTATATTTGTAAATAAAAGCAACCTGTAAACGAAGCAGGATTTTCTCTCAGTGTGCAGTTCTTTCTTTGCTTTTGCAGACTGAGAGTGTGTTCTCTGTGTCCTGGGGCTGGCACCAGGGCTCTTGCAGGTGGGAGAGCCCAGGGACAGGGAGAGCCCAGCACAGCCTCGCTGGTTTCAGTTCTGTGGAACTGGAGCCCAGGCTGCCTGGCAGAGGGATACCACAAGAGTGATGGCAGAGGCTCCTTTTGCGCTGGTTTTTGGCCTCTGCAGGTTGAGAGCTGCTCTGTAGGGATGGTGACAGATTGTTGCACATCCTGGCTCCTCCAGCTGGCTGGCCAGACACAGGGAGCCAACCCAAACAGCCAGCCCTGCCAGAGGAGCTGCTCCGTGGTGATTTCAGAGACCCAGTGAGATCTTTCCTGTGCAAAGCACATGCAAGAGAAGCCCCATGCTAAAGCAGGCAAATGTGTGTAAGTATTAGCAATGGATTATAAAGCATCCATCAAGTAATAGCAAATTCAAGACTAATATAAAATGATAGATACTTGCTGGTGTCTCTTGGGCCATGTAAACATGAACATGAACCTCAGCTGAGGTTTGTCTGGTCACATCTGATTACTCACTGCCATTCCCCAGGTCCAGAAACATCACATTTCTTTTCTATGCCTTGGATATAAAGTCACAATTTCTATTTCTTTAAAAAAAATCAAAGCACACAGTTTTACAGATAACCTGGTATCACCAAATGGGACAGCCCCATTCCCACCCTGCCACTCCAGCAGGTCTCTACAGCCCTTGTGCAGCAAGGTGGGTTCACCTACCTTGAGGAACAGACCCTTCCACAGCCCCCACGGGCCCTGCCCAGCAGCAAGGATGTGGTGTACCCCAAGGGGAGGGTGCTGGCACCGACTTAGTCTCTCCCACTGCAGTTTGCACATCATGCAGGTGACACCACAAAGGGCACAGCACATCAAGAGGTGGTATCTCAATGACATAATAAAAATCAGCTTAAAAGTTTTCCCCCTGTTTTGTTCTTAAAGATCCACAGGTAACTGCTGAGCACAGATCTCCATGCTCAAACTCTTTCCAAGGTAAGGGACAAGGCACAGCTCCAAGTCCCACCTGAGGACCAGATCAATAAAGCATTTTTGCTCCTCGTCAGAATTTTCATTCCTTTTTGCTTTCCAGCTCCAGACTGCATCATCCTGTCCTACTCACACTGGTTATTGGTGGAATGTCACTGAGGAAAAATGAATTGCCATTAGCAATTGGATTCACCTAAGTCAGAATTAGATACTCAAATATTCATGCTCTGTGTGCATCTAATATTTATGAAGGAAGAATTAGAGTTGCCCGTAGCCATTTTTTAANAAATAGGTGAAAGGGATCACAAAAAAAGGGAGGGAAGAAAAGATTAATACATTTGGGACTTGGTGATTGTTTGTGTTGTGTTTCTCTTTGGTGTCAGTGAGACAGAATGGAGACTGATTTATGTGCCACAGCTGTAGCAAACAAAAGAAGAAGAGACCAGGGAAATGGCTAGAGGTAAAAATGCCGGTGCAAGGGGCTAAAGGCCTGCACCTGGGTACTGCTTCCCATGCAGCCTCCCCCGCCTTGGAGCACCTTGTAAAATCAGATTATCTGCTGGACACAGGAGTTCAAACAGCCCTTCAAAAGATTTGTCTTAATAATTGCTGCCTTATCTTAACTTCTGGTTTTTTATCAGCCAAACTGCTGCTGGGAGGCAGATCCTGAGGATAAGGTTCTGTCACTCTTAATTATTATTACCTCTTATAATGAAAACACATTTGTTCATCCTCTCGTGCCCTTGGAAGTGGTGTAACAAATGAATGTCTAGTGTTTTATCAGTATTTTTAATAACATAAAAGAAACTTATGAGTACGGCCCCCCTGTATAAATGATTGTACATCAAATGCTATGAAATAGCATACTTGCTTCTCATTTATTTATATTCAAATATAAACCAATTACTCAGAAAGAATGAAACACATTTTTATGTCCTCAGAAAACCGTTCTTTCCAGAAAACCAAATTTTGCAGTTAAGATGCTGTAGGGCTATTTTCCATCACAGAAAGAACATGATAATTAGCCCCAGAACCAGCAGGTACCTTCTGAAATGAGGTGATAGAAATGCTATTTCTTTGTTTACTTATGATGGGAAAATGAAACAATTCTCTCTGAAAGCTCACTAATCAATTTGGCCTGCAGTATTTGTCAAAGCCACAGCCACCATTTGCAGTGTTAAGCTGTTTTTTCTCATACCTCGAGAACTAAACATGAATCTCTTGGTTACAGTGATAGCACGGTGTCAGTTGTGTCTGTGAAGACCTTAAATTTAGAAAAGATCTGCACGTCTCCTTGGCCTGCAGCTCCTTGCACAGGTCTGGTGTTTCTCACCAGCCATGGCCAGGGTTGGATGCTCTTGTCAAGGCTATCACCCAGTGAGCAAGGCCCAGTGTCAGACATGGCCAAAGCAGCACCCCAAACTGCACAGGAAAGAAAATAAAAGTGGAGAATTATGTAAAGCACAACATGAACTAGAGCAATGCACATTTCACTGCACTGAATGTTGATAGAGTCTTTGCCCTGCCACCTGGATTTACACTGACAATCTCTCGACCTTCAGTTAGCAAGAAGGCATCACATTCTCTCATCTTTAGCCAACATGAGGAGGTGAACTGACATTTTTGCACACCTATGGGATGGTGCATCCACAAGGAACCGTGCAGGCATCTAACACAACATCTGCTCACTCCAAAATCTTCCTGCCATCCCTTGTGCCTGCTGACTGACTGGCAGATACGACAGATCCAGTTCCTAGAAGCAGCAGGTAATGAGGGTTTGATCAGACCCTGGCACAGTCAGATGATGTCCAAAGCAAAAAGGATTCTGTAACACAGGCAGATAAAAGCAGTGTTTTTACGGCAAGCCTTTAGCAGCTGGCAGGAGGGACAGACTGGAGCTGTACATAAAGCACAGGAGCCTGGCTTAAACCCTCACGTCATCCATCAGTGACAGAGATTTTTGTCATTCTCATGTGCTTGTGTGACCCTCCCCTTCCAAACAAATCTTTCCATATGCTGTGATATTTTGCTTTTAAACAGGCCTAGGTAGAATTCAAGTGGTTTTGTCAGAGTTGAGCCATTTTTCCATTCAGATTACTGTAGAAAAGGGTAGGGCACCGAAGGGTTCCTTGCAGCTTTGTACCTGAAATACTATTTCCTGAATAAACAACCAACCTTATTTGGAGCTCAACACAGTTCTTCCCCAAATTATTTTTAGCTCTTCTACTGCTTCAGTTCAGTGTTCGAGACAATGTTCTGGCATGCTGCCATCTCCCCTCAGGTGGTGGGGCCCAGAGAGCACATGCAGGGAACTGGAATGAGAAAGGTGAGGGAGATCTGGTCCACAGAGGAGCAGAACTGAGCGTGCATTGATGTCCACCTCTGTTCGTGGCATTTTGGGTTGAGCTTGGGGAGAGCACCTCTCTGCTTTATGATCCTGACTGTAACCAGACACTGACCCTTTCAGCCATGAACTTCTCTGACCCAGCCCTGGGGACAAGTCCTGTCCACCAGGTGGGACAGGGACCTGTCCCCAGAGCAGTGGAAGGTGCGGCTGCTGCTCTGGCTCTGCCACTGCAGCAAGGATGCAGGTCACAGAGCTATATTTTTTTAAGGAAGATGTTCCACAGTGAGCCAGCTGTATCATTAAAACAAGGAACATGGGATATGAAATGCCTTTTCCTTCTGAATACCCATTCTGCAATGACCTGCTCTCTCCCCGCCCCAGGGCGCAGGTCACTGGTGGTGTGCAGTGGTTGGGAACTGCGCACCCACAGACAGCCAAGGCCTCCCCACCACACCCCTCCGGGTACCAGCACCACTCAGGTAAGCTTAATTTCCTCTTTTGTTCAACTGGTAACGAGTAAACTGGCGTCCAGCAGCACACAATGAGTTACTCCCGATCAGATTACCAGAGATCCGTCCCAGCTGGGGCATCCCATCACACCTGTGTTGTCAGATTCGTGGCGATAAGGAGCCGCTGATAAGCCTTGCACTGAAGTGCTCTCAGGGAACTCGGAGCATTCCCTTGATCTTTCTTTACACTTCAGCACTATGCGGAAACCTTTTGTTTTAGAGCTGAGAGGAGAAAACACGTAATTATACTCCCAGTGGCAACCATCTTTCGTGCAGGACACAGCAGTGGAAGCCTGCTGCACACCGAAGCAGGCAAAACACATCTGACTAGAAACAGTTAATTACGTAGCCCTGGATAATTTAAACTCTTTTTCTCACTTCTAAAAAGAGGGAGAAGCCCCCAGGCTGTGCACTAGGCAGAAAGAAACAAAAGTGTATTGGAAGGCAGATTGCTATCAGGCTGGCAGCTTCTGGGATGCTTCAAGGATGCGGCTTCTCATGGGGCAGCAGCCTATGTCTGCAAGCAGACACGGCTGTTTCTGCCTGGTTCCTGTATCAGCTGATCAGAACAGAAAGCTGGAAGCAATGTCCCAGTTGTGGTTCCTCTGCCTGTGTGACTTCCAAGGGCCACGAATGAGTCCAAGCAGCTGTTCCCCGGGAGCACCAGCCAACAGCCTGTCTGTCCCAGCTTGCTCTGAAGGGTTTGTGTGTGTTATTGAGATCACATGTCCCACTCTTAAAAATATTGCTCTTCTCACTGCTACGCCAACAGTCAGTTTGCAAAACACTGAGAAATTAAAATCTTAGGCAAGTGTGAAATGAATGGTTTTGACAAGGACTGAGTATCCGTGAGGGTCTGTGCGCTGCTGCAGTGCTGGCAAAGACCACAGCAAGAGTCGGACCCACCCCAGTTTTTAATTGCTGCAGTGATGCAACCTGCAGCTCCCAGGACTGCAGCTCGTCACAGAGAGGACCAACTGTCTTGAGCCCGGTAAGTTGACAGCTGAACTCCATTTCTGTGAGACTAATGCATTTTTTATGATTAATGGCTATTAAAAAATCAATAGCACAAAAAAGCCCCTAATAAATAAATATATTTTAATTAATAAATAAGTTATTAATAATAAAGTACTAATTTTAATTATATTTTTAGCAAAAATTACCTGTTTCTTCCACTTTCTTAATCTCTGAAACTTTCATGAGGCCTTTCAAGTGCAGAAGATTCCTCTAAGACAACTAGAACATGCATGAAAAAGAACAGGCTTTTGAAATCTAATCTTCTCCTGCTTAAAACAGAGGTAGTGCTGGGCTGTTGACAGTAGGTCTCTGAAGACTTTCAATATACTTTTTATTCTGTGAGTCTGGCACCACATAGGAAATTAATTCAGTGACAATATTTTCATTAGATTATAACCCAAGTTCTCAATCTTAGGCACATTTGTATGCTTGTAATACATTCTAATTACTTGTAAAGAATAAGTCTGTGTGCTGGTTGGCTTATTGAATATATTAAATTAATGAATAAATAAATTTGTCTCCATGCTGGGAACACCACTTGACATCAAAGCTTGCTGCAGAAGGAACCAGAAATGCACTTGGTTGCGGTTTTGGTAAACAATGTGGTTTGTATTGTAGGTGGACTTCTGTGTCCCTCACAAGAGTGATGATTGAATAAAGCATCTTTTGCCCCCCAAAAGAACAGAAATCAACTATGTGAAGAGACTGCTACTCTTTTCTTTTTTTCTTTTTTTTTCTTTTTCTCATGATGGCTCATTATTGATTTAATCAGGAGAATTGCTCTTGGATGGACCTCTCAGGAGCACTCCAGCACTTTCACATATTTTTAAGTTATGCAAGTAGGAAGGAAATAGCATATGCATGAATGAAAACAGTGATACTAGTAGAAAAACGTGCCAGATTTTAGTATAGTGTAGTGTCTGCCCGTGTTGTGGAGTTTTCTGTTTATCCTGCCATATTTTAGTTTTAAAAGAAGTTATTTTTAGCATGGAACAAAGTCATCAAAAGTGGGATCTTTTCTCAAAAGATGGGAAATCCAATAGCTTTAAGAGGGCTTTTGACCTGCCATGGTAGAAGGGACAAGTTTCTCTGTTTCCTCAGTGCAGATCTGTAAGAGGCTCACCTTGCCCCCTACTTCGTGGTTTGGTCATCAACTTGTAACATACTGAGTTTTCTTTTCCTGGAATGATTTTCCTCTCTGGGACATAAAAGAAAAAAGTGCAGGTCATGGCATGCAAGGAAGACAACCTCATGTTCTGGAGCCAGCCCTGTTCCCCGTAGCTGATCCTCTGGAGTGCTTGGGTTTGCAAGGAAATGCTTCTCATTTCGTAGAACAATTGCATCTCTTGAAAGCGTCAAATTTTCTGATCAATGGTGTTCCAAAATCTAAAATGCTGCTGGTTCAGATCTTTCCTGACAGCAGGACCCCCTTGACATTAGGAGCTACGTCTCCAGAGGAGCTTAGCGAGGACCCGGAGCAGAACACAAAGCATGTTATCTCTCAGTGAAAATGCAAGTGAGATTCAGGAGGTCAAAGAAAATTGGCTCCTGGTGCTGGAAGGCTGCTCTTTCAGGCAAGGGACTTGGTGGCAAGGCTGGAGCAAAAAAGGAAAATTTCTCTTCCAGCCTGTTGAAATCAGAGTCCATGGAACAAGACAATGTGGTTTTCAGTGTTGTTCAGGCTGCAGAGCTTTGTTAGAGAACTGTTCACCCATGTGAAAATGCATAACCCTGTCAAGCTGCCAAGTGAAACTTTGGGTGATCGGCTGCGTAAGCACTGGTAGCACAGGATAGGGCTGCCTTCGGCTACTTTCAATTACACACCCAATTCTTTTAAGACTTCTGAATATTTGGGAAGAGAGAATATGCAGAACTTGTTTGTTTACATCAGATTGTGCTGTGTTTTCAGGTTTCTTAACTGCTTTTGGAGCATGTGAGCACAGCCTAGTCCTCCCCCTTCCACATACCTGGCAGCTTTGTCAATGCAGCAAACGAATCCTCTCCAGGACTAAGCAGCGGTGTCAGGCTGATATTGTGCAGGATTTCGTCACTTCAACCAAGTGGGAACTGGAGCAGAGACAGGCGCTAAGGAGCTGATGCTCTGCAAAGCAAACTGTCGGTGCTGGTGCTGCAGCGATGATTCAGGCAGCCCCGGGGCACTGCTGAGCTTGGGCTGGGCTGGAGGAAGGTGGTAACCACTGGCAGATCTCAGCCTTTCATCTTGCAGGTACTGCTGGAAGCTTGGCCAGGCTCTACTGGACTTGGTACTGGGCAGAACAGACGGGAAGCACGCTCAGTTTCTGGCCTTTTGAGCTCGGTCAGCCACCCGGAGCTGGCAAAGCACCCAGTTGTCCCTGGGCACCGAGTCTCTCCCCAAAGGCTTGGCAGCCTGGCACCCTGCAGACAACACCAGGGAAGTTTGGCAGGAAGCTCTAAGCATTGCAACTTCTTCAGAACTGAAACGTTTTTTCGTGGCTTGGGATGCTCTCAGGATGGCCTGTCTGTGCAAGTAGCTTTTTTCCACAGGTGATTGCAAGTGAGGTCTTTTGGATGAGGAACTCACTGAAGTTGACAGCTTAGTTACTTTGAATTTATATACAGCTCTCTGTTCAGCACCAGGGTGGTGCTCAGCCTGCCCTAATTAGCCCAAATTACTGTAGCTACAAAAAGCAGGAATTGATTCTCATGGTACCTTGCTTATCTCTACATAGAGTTACTGCGAAGACATGCCCCTGAGGGCATCACAGTAAATTTCTGAACCTTAATTCACATGTTCAAACTGTTATTCAAACATCCACACCAGACCTATTACTGCATTCAATAATTTTCAGCTTCTACAAAAGAACTCTGTACCTTTCTTTTCTAATCTTCTAAAAAACATGTAGCAGCATTCAGCTGTCAGAAGGGGCACCCTGAAGAGCCAAGACACCACAGCCCCCCTCTAGATGACCAGGACTTCACAGCTCAGAGCTGTCTTGCCCCATGACAAACCCACCCAGACGTGCTTTGTCCCAATGCTGCTTTTCCCTACATTATTCTACTCACCAAAGGAGCCATGCCAGGGGGCAAGGATGGCAGTGATGCCCCTGCTCTCACTGCTAATGAAGCAATGCCTCAATTAGCTGTCAGAGGGGAGACTCTGAGAACTGAAGCTGGTATCTGAAAGTCTGGAATATTTGTGTTTCTGTACTAAAAGTAACAAATACACCACAGGAAGGAAAACAAACCTCCACAAAATAAGGCAATAAAACCAAACAGGTTTAGTCAAAGCAAAGGTAGTATTTTATTAATCATAATTTTTTTGCTTTGTCAAACTTGATAACACTGCAGAAAAAAAGGACTTTTTTATTGTAGTGAAAAATCTGACAGACTGGAATGGAAAGCTAACTTTCTGAGCACTGGGAAAAAAAATCTGAAATTACTGATTTTGAACCAAATGCACATATGAGGGATTAAAGCTTTCATAAATGAAAACACGGTAGTAACATTACTATTTCAATAAAACTGAAAAGTAAATACAAAGTTTACCTGTCATGACATTTCTATGCAAATATTATTTTTTTATATTTCTGAATTAAAATTATCTGAATAAGACCAATTTTTCCTCAAAAGTGCTCTTGCAAAACTTCTTTATGTTACAGATACCTGTTCTGATTTTCCTATAAAAATAAATTGGCATGTTTTACATTTCTGAGCCCGGCATGGGTGTGGCACAAACAAGATTGTACATATGTGAAAATTCAAAGGGGTTTGTGGCTTTTCTTTTCCAGTTTTGCAGGAGAATCAAGTAGTCATTCCTTGCATACTTCAGGCTTCTCATCATTTACCTTTCAGACTTGCTATGGCTGCTAAGAGCATGAAAAATGAAGAATGAAGGAAAGCACAAGATTATGTTAAATGATGAGCATCATCTCTGAGGTGGGCAGATTTCACAGGTACGTCCTGTGTGACAGCAGCGGGCTGAGGAGAACCTGATTTTCAATGACACCGAGTGCAGAGGATTGTGAGTGGAGGATACATGCTGCAATCAACAGAAGTGAGTGAGATAAAATAGATGCTCAGTGTCCATGAAGTGTGAGAGGCTCTCCATGTCAGGCGTGCTCGGACCAGGCACCCCAGGTGCTCCACCTGTAAGTACCATGCTGCTGGCCTGGCCACTGCCACACAGCCAGTACCAGGAAATGCCCATGGGTGAGGAAAAGCTGGCACTCCCGGAGTCCAGGCAGCATTAATGATAGAATCAGCTGTGTCCTACTGGGAGAAAAATGTCCCACTCTATTTGCCAGAATCACGTGCTACCTGGTGAGAAGGTGCTCCTCACAGACTGGCATTGACATGGCAAGTAACTACACAGCCACTGCTCTTGGCAGCATTTCAGAGCAGGATTTTCACAAGGATTAACTGCTCCTGAGCAATTTCTCCCATATAGATCAGGTACAAATATTCTTTTCTTCCAGTCAGTCATGCACTTTCTTGTACAAACACTGTGGCCAACAAAAGGAAAATCTTGCCCTCCAGTTATGCAAAATGCCTTCAGTGTCCCTGTGGCCGATTCCACGGGTGCTGATGGAGGGCAGGACCATGTTCCTCAGGGTACAGGGTCTCTCCAGCACTTTGTCCCTGCACACCTACTCTCAGGAAGAAAATCTGTACCAGAGATCCTGTCCTTCTCTAAGGAACCAGCAGCCAGAACCCAACAAGTCCCAATTTACAACCCATGCTGGTGATGCTCTGTCAGAAAACAACTGATGTTTCTTGTCGCTTTGTTAAAAATACTCATGTTGTCATCTGTGGTGGCAAGTGAAGGACATGGCAATTCCTAGACCCCCAGTCTGGTCTGGAACAGGGGTTCACAGGTCATAATTTCTACTGTGGTAGTGCTTAAGATTTTGTCATTAAACAACACCTCCATTTTGCATCAGACCTTGGTCCCCTGGCTTGTGCTTCTCAGACTGTACATAAATATCACATATGCACCAATTCAATTTTTATGAATAGCTGCCATCGTAAACTGATACAAATCTCTAAATTTTTCTTTTAATTTGATTTCATGTTGATGTGGCTATCAAAGCTCTACCACATCAAAGCAAATATTGTCTGTTATGATCAAAGTCTATAGGATTTTTAATGTAATCACCATCCAAAACCTGAAAGAAACGTTATGGGAAGAATTAATTGGGTTTCAGGCAACTGAATTAGAAACAAAATTCCAATTGATATTCAGTAGCATTTTGGCACCTAGGTCCTAGAAGCCCTCTGGAAATCCTGGACCAGGCCAGTGGGTGATGCACCATTTCAGCACTCTGCTCAGTAATTTTATCCTCAAACAATTTTAGTTAGGGGCACTCCCAACATCTATCTCACAAATTACTGGTGGAGTCACATCCCCTGCAGCACTGCTAGGATATTGTATCATGCATCTTTTTTAGCTTATGACTGGAAAAGATAAGATCTGAAAAGAATTTGGTGGTGAGGTAGGTGATGAAATTCTGCTGCCGTGTTTGAATACATCAGGCAGGAACTGTTTTGAGTCCTGAATATGTATTCAATTTCCACAGGCTTCCAGGTTGAGCGTCTTTTGTGGAGGGAGTACAAGCACTGATATGCAGATAGAACACAATAACGATCAATAATCCAGTGACACCTGAAAAATCAGGGAATACATTATTCCAAAATAGTAGATGAACTAAGAGCCATTCATTTCTTTAACATTAGATGCCACAGAATGGGATGTTACCTGTGTTGTCTCAAACCTGGTTTATATGCATAGGTAAATACAAGTTAAATCATCTCTTTCAGGATGCTTATCAGCCTCTGCTATTCTTGCTCTGAAGGCATAACAACAGTCATGACAGCAGGGAGAAGGGGAAGGATACCACTGCAGTTTTGACTTTTTCCCAGCTCCTTGGTGGTGATCTGGCAAAGGGCATCCTTTTATTTAACCCACACCACTGGGCATTGTCCCTTTGGTGTTCAGTGCAGGTGTGAACACAAGCAGTTGCTTAGATGGATATGCAGAATAAATGCAGTTTAGTCATCACATATGATAAACTGTGGGAAAAGCAGCCAGCTGCTGTGACGCTCTTGGTAGCAGTAGCTTTATGGAAATGAGGATGTGAGGCAGTGATTTTCTGTAAGAGCCACTGGGTAAATGCTGGGAAGCAGGTAACCAGGCCAGGTCCTAATGAGACAAGCATAGGTTGCACGGGTTGTGCTATGTCTTGCTGAGGCACAAGTGAGTTGTAGCAAATGGACATGCTGGGATCTGCTTGCTGGCTCCCAAGCTGGGAGAAATGTAACCACGAAAATACAGAGAGTGGAAAAAATTATTCTGTGCTTTTAGTGCAGCTACATCAAACACACCGGGGAAGCACAGTTCCAACACAGGAGAACAGAGAGCAGCACAACTTTCTGATCACTATTTTCTGATGGCTTGTCTGCTTGCAGCTCAGTCAGACCTGCCTGTTCACTCCTGCATGGAGAGCAATCTGCCAGAGCTGCCAAACTATCCTGACACCTTACACTAGGCAGCCTGTTACCTGAACACGAAACAGGCTTTGCTTTGTGGAGAGGATCCTGTCTGCACAACGCTTGCAGCAAGGCAGCACAACTACTGTGACAGCCTCCTGCTACACCACCCCTGTGCTGAGCTGGGATGTGAGGCTCACTCACAGCTGAGCTGTGCCTTTCTCATCCGTTTTATGTCACGATGCATCTGTATTTCTAGGCAGGGGCATTTTCCCTTCTTCCATTTTACCTTACAATAAAGCAAAGCAAACAAAGAGGTATCAAGCTCCTGAACATCAAGGGGGAGAATACACATATATTCTCGGGCTGCCCAGGCTATAGACCCAACGTCCTGTGACACGGGAGACGCAGCTTCCCTTCCCCATTGTCCGGGTGACCCCAGCTGAGCCGGGAGGAATGGCCCGGGGTGGAGGGGGGGAAAAGGATCAGCTGTGGGCCTGATCCCAGCTGCACTATCCAGCTTTGTGACAGGCAATAAAGGGCCGAAGAAAAGACTTTTGTCCTTGACTGCGAGAGCGGCGAACCTCCTCTCATTGGCAGGGATGACAATTAACCGCAGAGGATTCGTTCATTGTCTGGCACTCGAGATCTCCCAGCAGTTGTCCACTCTAGCATGCTCAAATAATGGGCGGCACCTTGGTTTTGTCAATGGCTCAGTCGGCTTTGTGTGCCTGTGCCAGACTGTCAGCCTGGAGGAGCCGGCTGCCTGTGGCAGAGAGATCTTACTGAGATATGGCTGTGGTAGAGAAAATCTATGAAAAAATTGCCGGGATAGGCCGAAGAGTGAAGAAAGGTCTCCTTCCAGTGAACCTGGAATAAACAAACAGTGCTGGGCTGACAGGCATTTCATGGGGCTCCATCACCCCATGTATAAAATCCTTTCTGGGAGCACATATCAAGTAGGCTCCTTATGCTGAGACCTCTAGCCTGGAGTAAGTTTTGTGGAAGAACTCTTGACCCCTGCAAAAGGGCATAACATGAGAGCAAAAAACAACACTGCAGCAGCCTTCCATGCACTTTCCTGTAGGAGCAAGAATTTCTCACCAGCTCAATTGGGGAAGAATGAATCCCATTCAGGGAGGGAAACTTGTACTATTGAGGCTGCCACCAGACACCTCTTCCTGATGCTAATCCTATTCTTCTGCTGTGGATCAAGTAATTCTTGTGTGAGTATTTTTCGTGGGCTAAAGAAAAAAGATATTTAACCACAACAAACCTGCTGCCAGCAAATGTCAATCTTAGCTTCTTGGCTCTAAATTATAAGCACCAGCAAACAATTTCTGGCTGTTATTTTTGCTGCAGAGGTACCTCACGCATTGACATGGATCTCCTGGCAGTGCCAGTGCTCTGCCATCCTCCTGAAAGCAAGTATGTGAGGTCCTCCAAGACATGAGAGAAGCTTAATTAGGCTTAGTGCTAGAAGGCACCGACAGCAATGTTTTAAATACTCTCTTGCAACATTTGTTTGGGAGTGCAGGAAAACTCTCCTTGCAGAGAAAGGCCTTTGCAAATTTGGAGAGTGGAGAAGTATTTGGAGGATTTAAGCCTTGCTTGATCACCAGCCTCCCCCTCCTCCAAGAGCTTAAAAACCCTCCTCCACATTCAGGTGACTCAATCATTCTAGCAGAGGCTGGAGGGGGACAGTGTCCTCAGAGCACCCTGGTAAAACATTGCAGAAAGTCAAGAGTGCCCTACCTCCTTGTGAAGCAAAGTTCTGAAATATGTTTTTAAAAATCTTGTTGCAACGCTTCCAACACATCAAATGGCTTATGTTTTGTTATTAATTTTTCCTTAATGAATGCTAGCAAAACCTGTCTGAGCCATGAAGCTGATCTTCTACGGTGGTGGACAAGGGCCCTAAATGTAGATTTATTTCATGTTTATTGTCCTGATATCAACCCCTCAGTTACCACTCCATGCTCAGCCTCAGAAAACAACAGGAGCCCTGGCAGTCTCCGAGGTGCTTGACCTTGACCAGAACAGCCCACTGGCTTCCACCCATGGCTGTTCAAAGGACAAGGACATTCAGCAGCTCTTCCCAAGGACAGGGAATCTGAGCAGCTACAACCTCCTGCAAGCTCCCCAGTGACCCACACCTGATAAGTTACACGTCTGATCACTGCCAGCTTGATTGAGCCATTGCTGTGGTTCAATGTCAGCCCACTCCTCTGGCATTGAGCTGACGTGGGGATCTGCCCACACACAGGCCCCACTCCCACAGTCGTGTGTCAGCTTTCCTGGGTTCTCATCCACTGATGCCCATCTGTCAGCAGCAGGAGAATGGTTCCCTCACCCACCAGGCACCTCCCCATGGCAGTCCATGCTCTTTCTTATTGCCAAGAAAAACTGCATTTCACCAACTTCCTGAATTTATTTTTATTTTTGTTCTAAGTGTCCTCAGCACACTTGTTAGTCTAAGCTTTAGAATGAGCTGAAAATGATTTATAGATGGATACTGACTGCAACAGAATGCTGCTATTTATTCAAGGTCTTTTACATACCTGTCTCTCACCCAAAAGACAGAGCTCTGTCTCTTGCCCAGAGCTGGCAAGAGACAGTCTCCACTGCTCAATTAAAAAATAGAATTAAAATACATTAATACACCTGTTACATGACAGGAGGGGCAGAATATGGCTGCCGTCTCTTCTCCTGTGGGAGTCACGCATTTTGTATCCTTCTCCTTGCTTGGTTCCCTCTAAGCCTTCTGTTGTGGTTACACAAAACAAATCTTCTGACCAAGACCAGAAGACTGGCCTAAAAATAACAGTTATGGATTGCATTGTCCACACAAATATGTAAAGTCTACAGCATCCGTCGTGTCAGGCCTGAATGTTGTACCTGCAGCAAATGACATAAATAACTCCTAGAGATGTTGCTCCTGCCAGCTGAGTCATGTCCCAGTGTCTGAACCAGCCTTTGAAGAACTGATGGAGTTTCCTTCCTTCTGTGTCTTGCTCAAAAGGTCTCTTCTAAATGTACTGGCAACACTAACTTATTGCTGTTGTCCAAGAATGGATGTGACCAAAGATTTCTCAATCCAACATGGTTTCAACAGTTGATATCAGAGTTTAAAGAACTGCGATCAGTGTCAGTCTGGGTGATGCACATGAACCTGGGTAGTTCCTACTGAGTTCCTGCCTATGCAGAGCACTTAGCAGATACCCACGACTGCTCTGTGCAGCTGCAGGTGCTGCAGTGGACATAGCAGCTCAGCAAATAGGTTTTGCAGCTTGTCTTCTCCACAACACTTTGTTAAATATGTTATTGCTTCACTTGCATCGCTTGCACTTTATTTTGGGAAGCCCAGAGCACCACATTTCTCCAAGTCTTCTGTACCTTAAAAAGTCAAGTACATTTGGAAGAGAGAAGGGAAGAAATTAAATGCATTGTGCACAACTGGTAAAAGTTTCCTCCAATGCCAGATTAATGGAGTAAAAACAAAACTCAGCTTCTCTTGGAAGAGGTCCCATCCAAGGTATGGGTTGTGTAAATTGCCCTTAAGGAAGAAGAACACTTACTTGGAGGGATCGTTGTACGGGTTTTTGTAAACTTTGTTTAAAATGTTTTTCAAGGAGGGCTTGATTTTGCTATGAGGAAGGAGAGGAGGTAGTCCTGCCAAGCGGGACTGGGGCACTGCCTCTGCTGCTAGATTTCCTATCAGTCCAAGAAGGACAGTTAGATACACTCCCACAGACTGTTTCAGCTTGGGAAGATGCTGCTTTGTAATCACAGCAACTGGAAACAGCAGAAGCTGAACTATGGCAGGGAGAACAATGTGGTAGTTAACATACATCAAGTATAAAGTTTTATAAAGCCTTCAATGTATGTGCCTTGTTGGAATTTACAATAATTTAAGGTGCTTATTATTCCTTCAGGCATGGAACTCATAAATATTACTCAGTGCTATTTGTCATTGGCTTCTCTGTCATGAATAAAGCAAAATTAAATACTTATCTCTATATCGTTAACGTATTAAACATTAGGATTTATGGGGTTTGAGATCTTACTTGCTCTGAGAACATTAACTTCCTGATGAAAGATCTAAATGCAAATAGAAGGAATGCCAAAATACCCTGGAACATAATTAAGGATACTGAGGTGCGAAGAAGCCCCAGGCAGAGGAATGTGCAGTTTTCTTATTTCCACTGTTATGGTGGGCTAGTTTTCTTTGTTCTACATTTTTACACACTGCCCCAATATGCCACCTTGTTTCTTTGTCATCAGGTGAAGAACATATTAGTTCATTCTTATATGGATTGACAGAGAAAGAGTGTTCTGGTTTAAAACCAGATTTAATTTTTTATCCTCTTCACACATGATGCCAAGCTACATCCCAGCAGCAATGTTGGTGGCCAGTCCAAATACACAGACAGAACTTGCTGGCACTGTAACATCCCATATCTCATCCCAAATGACTAAGGCATTTTACACAGAAGACATTTTCTGTTCTACCTTATTCTAGTAGATTTAAATGTCCTTGGTGATATACTTGACCCTTGCTTAGGAGAGTTTCTCACAGCCCTGCAGATCTCACTGCCAGCCCAAGCTTTGCCATTAATTCATTCCTTCTATCAGTCCTGCTTTTATAATCCTGAGTAATTCCTCTCCCACTTCTGCGTCTGCTATTACATCACATCTTTTAAGCCAACCAACTTCTGGCACTTATCTCACTATTGGCCCATTTTTATTATATTTTGATTCTTGCTAATATTTGTGACTCTTTCCATTTAAGTACAAGTAAAAGTGCCAGAGAGCATGGCACACACAGAACCCCCCGACCTCACTGTGCTGCTGCTCTGAGCCTGACCTGTGATAGGAGCTTCCTAAGGCTGTGCTGACCTCCCTGTGCTCCACAAAATGCCTTTGAAAATCTCACTCTAAACTGCAGGGTTTATGCAGATCAATTTATTCACAAGTCAAATTGTCCTGTTCCAGGCTGCTGTAGATGCATGTGCTTGGATTTTGAGGGGAACAAGACACAGCTGGTAAATGGCTTCAGCTCTGCTTGGTCTCTGGGTTATTTTCTAGGTTGAGGTCAAAGCGCAGTGCCTTCCCTGGTTGCTTGTACTGTGCACAGATTAAGGACCTTTATTACATATTAATAACTAAAACAGTGATGTCTTCACATGACCAGAGTAAAAGATTTTTTTAAAAAATTAAAGGATCTTGAAAGATTAAAGAATTTGTTATTTGTTTGGAGATTATAAAATCCAGAATAAATACTAAAATGTCAGCAACAAGATTTCATGTATACCAGTCTTCTCTTTTAGGGAGGCCTTTCTCATTCCGTGCATTAGGGATGTTTAAATGAAAGGTTACACACAGGGTCATCAACAAGGCTCACAATGCCTCCAGCCTTACAATACACTCCACTTCAAAAGGATTGGCTGCATTCCTGAGCCTTGTACCAATAAGCACTAATAACACTGAAAAATGAAAACTAAACCAGATGTCTCCAATAGCATTGATTCTTATTAGCTGTTCACAGCTATTCTTACACCTCTGGGCATAACGAGGCAGAGCCACGTTGGGTGTGTGGCTGTTGAGCCAGTAACGCCATTGGAATGCTCTCACGCTGCTGTGAGCTGCATTCTTGACAGACTGTCTCCATTAAGATCTTAAGAAAATTTCTTTAAAATGTCATTTAAAAATGCATCAAATATGTAAACTCTTACTCAATCAGGATAGGATTTGACAGTAACATGTACTTCTTAAAATTAACCGAAAAAAAGTGACCAAATGTACAGCAGAAGTGACCCGTACATTTATCTGTGCCTTGCTGCAGATCCCAGAGCAGTTGAGGCCACCCAGAATGAGTTTAGGGCAGGTCTGTGGCAAGAGAACAGAAGAATGGCAATCAACAGTAAAAAAAAAATATGTGCTGCTATGCTGTAAATACCCCAAGCAGATAAGTAACAGCCATAAGTTCTTTACACAATCTGCTCAGCGAACGGAAGTGAAACTGCTTTGGTGTAGCCCACAAGCACAGTGAGTATCTGTATCCTTGTCCAGAAAACCAGAGCCTAAAACACATGCCTCTTCAGGTTTGCAGAACTTGCTTGTCTGCCTGGCTTTCTAATACACCTTTTTTCCTGGACATCATCTTTCTGCTTGGAAAGAAGGGCAGCCCTGACAGACAGGGAGTCTGGAGAGAACAGATTTTAACATCATTTCATGCACATGCAATGAAGACTGCTCCTGCTGAAGAAATAGATAATAATTTTATTCTGAAGGTTGGTGGTGCAAGAACAACTTTCAGAGTGCACCAGCAAACTGTGTGACAACAGGAACGGGAGAGATAAGTAAGGGGAGATGCTATGAAAGGGATGATGTGAGCAGAGCTGGAACAGCTGATAAACCCTGTGTCCTTCTAGCTGCCAACCCAAAATATTTTGTCATTAAATGCCAGATGCTTCATCCAGATGAAGTTTAAAATTCAAGAATTTCAAATACGCACCTGGTTAGTAAAAAAGCAGTAATATAAGAAAAATTTCTTATTAATAACTGAAGAATCTATTTTCCTTGGTTAATATAAAGGTTTCTGGTGCAGATAGCATGAAGATCCTTGATATTAAAGGGACCCAGTGCCCACAGTACAACTTGAAGACCATGAGCCCAAGTCCTGACATTGCTGCTTCCAAAGCAATGCTGGGTTATAGCTTAAATTAGCATCAAAGGAGAGTGCCATGTTTGCTGAATTGGCCAGGACTTTAGACCTCTTGGCTGAGTAACAAGAACACCAATAAAAACTTTAACCTGTGTGCAGCTAATATGCCATTAACCTAATCTCCCCCACCACGATGTGCCAGGATGTGCTGTGCATCCCTCCGTGACACCCACTGTCGAACTGGGCAGCATCAAGTTCTGTGTGTAATTACTTTCTCTGGAGACAGCCAATCACCATGCAGGTTCTTTACCAGTTGGCCATTAAGTATTCTTATAATATATCTAAACAAAAAAAAACCCCAAAGACCCCATAAAAGCAGACAAAGCAATTATTACCAAAGGGAAGGAAGGCCAGAGAAAAAGAAAGTTAAAAAGGTTTCCATAGAGCAGCTGTCCACATGAACAACACAGGCACAGGCACAAACCCTTCTGCTTCAAGGGAAATTCATCCACTACTCTGCTTTCCCATTTCCCACTGCCAACTAATTGCAGAGTTATCCTAAAGGCTCTGCAGTGATGAAAAGCACAGTAAAGAAGGAAGCAAGGATGAGTGCATCAACCCAGGGAAGTTTTAGAGAACAGATATTTACTGTGTTCACTTGGATCCATTGATGAATAGCAAGTGGAGAATCATTCCATTAATTGGACAGAACTCCAGGTAGTCAGACAGATTTAGGTCTTAATCAGAAGTAAGAAATGTTGCAATGACTTGTAAAACATGTCGGTTGGATCTTGGCTTCAGCCAGCCCCACTTTTTTGTTTGTAAAAACCATTCCACAAGATCTGTATTGGGTTATATCCCAAATGAGATTATTTTACACACAACTATATTTAATTTGCAGTGAGGGGAACACCTTGGTTCATTTTATGTCAACATGCCTGTTTAATTGGGCTTCTGATTATTTAATGTCACTGCTGAAGAGGTAGTTTTTACGAGGCACAAAAGAAAATTTAATGAAAATTATTCACAAGCCCAACTTCTGACTAGGAAAACCAAGAGCTTAATGTAAGAGCTGAAGTCCCCATCTGGTACTTCTCTGAAAAGAACAGCCTACATGAAGGATTTATTGTGACATTACAATGCTTGATGTCAAATAATCTAGCCAGAGGAACAATATTGCCCTAAAGAGAGCCATCAGGCCCAGTGTGACATGGGTATTTGAAAGGATTAACTGCACTTAAATCAATATGGGCAATGAAAACAGAAATAACCAATCTCTTGGCCGCTCAATTATTTAAGACTGTCTTTAGTCCCCACAGAATGGAATTAAACGCTTGTTTAAGAGGACTGACAATTAAATCTATTTCTTTAATGTCAAGATAAGGACATGGGATCTGTGACGGCAGCACAGAATGAGGAAGTGGCATCTCCCAGAGAGGAACATGTGAAAAGGAGACATTGGGTGGGACTGGCGAGGGGCTCTCCAGGGGAGGGAGCCCAGCTGCTCCCCACTGGCACAGCCCTTGTGTGCTGTGCACAGCCTGAGAACCACAGGATCACAGCAGGGGTCAGCCTGGAGGGGACCACAGTGAGTGACTGGGTCCAACCTCCTTGCTCAGTCAGGGTCATCCTGGAGTGCATGGTGCAGGATTGTGTCCAGATGTGTCTGGAATATCTCCAGTGAGGGACACCCCATAACCTCCCTGGTTGCTGTTCCAGTGTTCAGTCACCTCTCCAGGAGAGAAGTTCTTTCTCGTGTTCAGGTGGAACTTCCTGTGCATTGGTTTCTGTCCATTGCCTCTTGTCACTGCTCAGCACCACCAAGAAGAGCCTGGATCTATCTTCTTGGCATCCTCCCTTCAGATATTGATGAGTTCCCATCTCAGTCATTTCTTCTCAAGGCTGAACAGGCCTAGCTCCCTCAGCCTTTCCTCATAAGAGAGATACTTCAGCCCCTTAATCAAATTTGTGGCCCTCTGCTGGATTTGCTCTGGGAGCTCCCTGTTTCTCTTGTACTGAGGAGCCCAGAACTGGACACAGCCCTCCAGGTGTGGCCTCAGCAGGGCTGAGAGCAGCAGGGTCACCTCGCTGGCCTCCTCAGCCATGCCAGTCTCTGTGGCTGCTGCCAGCCCGTGCCCAGGGTGGCCGCTGTGGCACAGCATCAGGTGCTGTGGCAGTGCTGGCCAGGTGGGATCGGCCACACACCCCAGCCCCCACTCCAGCCCCTTGGGCACACCTGGTGAGGTTGGCAGGACAGGCTGCATCCACAGACAGCAACTTGGATGTCTCTTTCCCTTCCTAGTGCTGTGCTTAAGGAGTATAAAATGCAGGCTTTAAAATTCACAGAACACTAATAACGGGGTACTATTGCAGCTGACAGTATAAATGTAAGATCATTTAATTGAAGTGGACTGACAATTTCCCAGTTATTTGACTTTTGAAAACTTTGTCCAACCTATCCCAATATTGTTTTTAAGACCTTTTAAAAATGTTTTACAGAGCAACCACTCTGACCTTTCCTGCTGATACTATTTCTCCTGAGGTGTTTGTTCATCTCAAATGCAATGAAAAAATTCCTGGTGTGAAAACTTTTAATAAGAAGTTCTATTTTCAGATGATAAAAAGGAGGTAACAGAGCAGGATGTATGCAAAGCATTGAAGGTTCAACCCTCACAGTGCGGATACCCTAAGCTACAGGGAAATATCAGATGCCTGCATGTGATCAGTTAGAGTTCCTGGCCTGAAAAGCTGAGAGACATTCTTAAATTGGAGATGACCCATTGCACCAGAAATGTGAGGAAAAGAAGTTCTAGTCACTGCTGTCCATCATGAATTTTAGTTTTTCCAAGGCTTCTGTGAGAGGCAGAACAGATAAAAATCTGATTTTTGACTTTTAGGCTACTTCAAAACAGGAAGTCTCTGCAGAAACCCTTCTCTGCTTGGTAACCAATACATGATAGTAATTCTCAATGTGTCATAAGGACTTCTTGGTGGTGTTGAGCTCCAAGTGATGATAGAAAAGCTCTTCCTAGCTCTTCCATCCATGTTCTGCATTTTTATCGGTCCATTAAAATATAATTCCTTTTAGCCACAAGAGAAAAGGTGCTGTCCAGAAAAGGTGATATTTTTCTAAGTACGTTTTTAAAAGCAATTCGTGAAAATGTATCAACAGAAAATCATTACTCATAATCTTTGTCCTGACAATTATAAGCATGATAGCTTGGAGGTATTGTTGATTAATGATTTCTGCTTTGTCTCATGTTCTTGTCCTAACTTGTCCACATTTCGGAGTCATAGAGTAAGGTGCAAACCAAGAAAAAAGGAAAGACAATTGTCACTTTGTAATCAGAGACTTAAATTAAAATCAGTAGATTTTATGGTTTATATGTGCCCTGACTGCTTTGCATACAATTCTCAACTTCAACACTTGCCATTGATCCAACAGCTGCGATGCTGAGCCTTGCACTCTGCACGTGACTGGTTTTGCTGTCACCTCACTGGTTATTTTCATGCCATTATTTTGTTGATCACCACAAAATTATCTATTTCCTCGTCTCCTGCATTAGTATTACAGAGTTGTTCATTCCACTTTAAAGCATTTGGATCACTTTTTCTGCCCTTCCTGCCCTGTTACTCTTCACATATTTCATGGCATTTTCACCATGGCTGGGGCACACATCTTTCAGCCACACATGAAACCATCTAAGCTGCAGTTTTACTGATGCTAGCACTATTATTATCTGCCCTGATATGCTGGCAGTCTTGATACAAGATGGTTCACAACAGGTAAAGATCACAAAACTCTGCGGAACATCAGGTGTCAATGAGCCAGTGCTGGTCCGCATGGTCAGACACAGTCACAACACATCTGCAGCTGAAGCAAGTTCAGCTGTGAGAGATGCAGTGTCCCTTTTCCAATCCCTTGGAAACTGTTAAACAAACTTCATGGTCTTTATGGGCTGTTTTCTGCCATATAATTTCAAGGTACTGATTGTCATGCTTGGTAGAATTTACATTAAACTATGTGTTTTTACAGGTTGGAGGCAGAAAAGGCAGATTTGATTTGTTTGTAGGTTTCAAAATTTCAGAATTCACAAATTTTCAGAATTCTAAGGTAGAATTTCAGAGGAGAGGAAGTTTTTTTTCTAGCATGGATTTAATTATACGAATCCAAATTTGGAGCATTCATTCCCCACTGGTTTGCTTCTACAGCACCTGAAGGATTTGGATCTCGAATATTTGTGATATTTCTGGCATGATGTTGGAGACTGTGAAGCTGAGAACGAGTTAGTTTGGCCAATAATCCTAAAATCAGCAGGCAGACCATCACTGAGCTGTCTAGTCATGGGGACTTGAGAGGAACTGAGAAGCACAAGCCTCTCCACAGCACACCTGTGCTACCCACTGCACTGATGTTTGATGTTAGCAGAGCTCTTGGGAACCGAAACAAAAAGGGAATCTCTCCATCACTCTCCTGATTCTTCATCTGGCTTCAGCTGACTCAAAGGCTGGATTCCAGCCACACTGACGCTGTGCCACAGGCACAGAGAGCTCTGTTGTACTTTCCCTTCTCTTTTACTCAACGAGAATAATTGTTATTTCACACTGCATGTAAACACGGTTATAAAGCAATGGCTGCAACCTAGGAAATAGTTGTGCAGAGCTGGTTCCAGGCTCCTCCCCTTCCCACTCCTTGACCCGAAGGCGTTTTCTAGTTCCCTTGGTAGGAAGACACAAGTCTCAGCAGGAGAGCTTCAGCTAAGTTAAGGAGGAATCACAGTGTGTGTTTTCATCTCTGTCCCAGTTGTTTTGACCCAGTCACCTGTGGCTGCTCTCTGGCAGGGCTAGTTCGTGCCTGCCTCTTGCCACTTGCTAAGTGGGAGAACTTGTCTCGCTCAGACTGTGCTGTCACTTTTTTTCACTTGACAGCAGACTGGTTTGACATGGTTCTTGTCACTCAAGTGGTGTAGAGCACAGATCCCTTTAATCCTTCTAACAAGAAGTTCTCTTGTCTTCTCTCAGCACCAAAACTAATTACAAAGCAAACCACAAGTATGTGGTTTCATGCAGGAATATAAGGAAAGAAAAGACAGTGTTTGCATGAGGGTGTACAAAATAGCCAGACATAAAGTCTGTCATATTTTGCCTCCTTTAGTCTATTTCCTGCACCTCAGAAATGACAGGGTACAGTAAATCAAGCTCAGTAGTTAGATCCTTAGCTGGGCTCACCTTTCCTGATGCCAAACCCTTGGCTCTCTGTGGCAGGCCAATGCTGTAACTCCTTCTGACACCGATTTTCTTCCACAGGCTTAGCTGCAAGCTGCAGCACACTCTCCTTGTTGGTTCTGTGTCCTCCTCATTCACAAAATGGTTCAAATCGTGCATCCCCTTTAGAGGACCCAAAGGTTTTCACCTGTAGGCACGTCCCATTGCAACCACTGTGCCTGTGGCAAACTGAAGCTGAGGACTTCAGTTCTCTGTGCCAGGGGTCCACTCTTATTTTTGAAGTTTCTATAGAAGAGAGATTCAATTTTTTTTTCAGATAAGAAAATAGGGATGCTTTTCTCATATTATTTTTACCTTTTTTTTAGCATCATAAAAAACCTGGAGCATTACACTTTAATTAACTTCTTTTACCGTTTGTTGACTGATGGACTGGAAAATAAAGTTAAGCAAGACAAGAATTCATCCAGTGCCTGTGCTTTTTGCTTGTCTTGGTAGTTGAGATCTGTGCAAAATAAATGGAAATAGAGTCATGTCTGCTTAGGCAGAAAGACAAAGAATGAGCAAGAAGTAAAATAAGAAGTCTAATCTTCCTAATAGTTCCCAGCCCAGGGAACAAAGGGTCACAGAGCCAGGAAGGAAGGAGCTGGTGGAACAGTACGTTATTTATTCTCTTACAAAGAAATCTGACTTGGGCTGTGTGTTTTGGAAGGAGTGTGCTGGACAGGCTTGAAATCAACATTTGATTTTGTGACTATATTGTTAGTATAGGATATGAGCAAAACTATAAGTAGATGCACAAGAGCACAGGATTTGAACCACGTCTCTGACCTTTGTAACAATCTACTGCAGAAAAAATAATTCCTGTCTATAAGTTACAGAAATGGAAAGGAAAGGATGTTAAAGAGCAAGCTTTAAAATGCAAGGCATAGATCAAAACTCTATTTCAAAAAGCAGTAAGATCATTCTGTCCTGCATTATTCCTAAGTTAAGAATTCAGTTGGCACTGTCCTGGTGCCAGCCATGCACCTACCCCTCGAGACTCCAGCAACCCATCAGCCCTGTTTGTGGGAAGGAGAGCCCTGTGGCTGGAGGGCTCTCAGGCCTGACCATTCCTCCTGCAAACTGCCAACTCACCTGTTTCCAGACTGTGCCCAAGCTCCTCCTCTCACCAGCATGCCATTTTATCCTGTTTACTAGGGAGAATGGTGGGGATGGTTCAGTCAGTGGAGAAGGGGGATGCTGATAGCTCTGGGCCTGCCCCAGCTATGGGATGGAGGTGGTGTTGCAGGGGAGATGATGGCTGATGAATGGGCTTGGTGTTTCCATGGGGAAGGCTATCTCAGATCTGAGAGTTATCTCAGCCCAGGCTGGCCAGGCAGTGCTGTGCCTGCAGAGTGCCCCTTATTTGGTTCATTTGACAGGACATAACACAGTCAGGAATCCTTCGGAAATCTCCCCTGATGTCTCTTCTGCATTAATGTGAACCAAATCAATGGAATCAGAAGTAAGATACTGTTTATTGAAAAAAGTCACAGCACATCAGAGCCAGCAGTGAGATGGTATTTGTGGGCCTGTTTGAAAGCAGAGGCAGTTCTGAAGGCAGCAGAGAGGCAAAGTGTGTTTGTGCATATACTGAGAGAGAAGGGAGGGGTGTTCTGGCCTCTTTTACCAAAAAGGAATGGAAAGCACATGCAGCACATGGTAACGTCTGCTGAGCGTCTGCTGCGGAATGGGCAGGTTCAAACTAATTCTTATTTGTAGAAGCCAATAATTCTGCTTGTTCCTATATGAAACACAGGGAGTGACTTGAAATGTGATCCTGTTTCAAAATACACTTTAGCTGCAATAAAGCAACATTTCTGAAGTAATGTCTCTCCTGTCTGTCACTATGGCAACCTGTGCAGTGCGGTGCAGCAGAACCTGCACTGGGGCTGCATCCCATGGTTGCGTCTGAGGGTGATCCCAGATGGCAAAGAAGCAAACACTGGTTAAAATCTTCAAAAAGATGTTGAGCAGGACTTTTCAGCAAACTCAGAAAGCAAACTGAGGATTGTCAAACAGCTGCCTGTAAAATTACCATTTGGAAATCCTTCCTGACCGTGTCACTCCCCCAGCCCCTTGCTGCTGTGACACAGGGGTGATGGCTGGCAGCTGGGCTTTGGAGCAAGTCCAAGAAGTGCTGCTTCCATATTTGTCCACAAGACCACTAAAAACTTGTTCATATTGCATTATTTAATATTAAATAGCAAATTAAGCAGAAAACATTTCAAGAGAAAACTTCTCAGATAAAAAGCTTTAGTGATACCAGAGGCTCAGAAATGAGAAATTACATTCTGTCTTTTTATTATATTTTTAAGGAAACAGAGGAGAATGATTGCATAGTCTAAAGACAGATGTTGGTAAATATTTCTGCTGGCAGCCCAGACTTGGCAGCAAAGCACCAGTTTTGTTTTGCCACTTCTGACCAAAACATATTTTTCTTAGAACATCTGCATTGGAAAGTTTATTCCAGCTTGAGAAAGGGAAAGAAAAAAGGTCCTTTTTCAAAAGAGGTCCTTTTTCATGTGTGATGTCTGAGGATATTTACTGAGTATTTAGTATTTTTGTTTTTTGTTACAGAAATTAAAATCCTCTAAGAAATAAATTCAGCAGTTTTGCTGGAAACAAACATCCTGACCTGCAAATTAATGCCAGTTTTGCAGGTAGAGTTTTCAGAGTGATAAACATTTCTGGCATGCTTATTGAGGCTGATCTGCCATTCACCCCGGATCTGCTCCAAGTCCGATGAAGCAGACAACTTTCCCTAAAGCCCCATGAGGTAAGGTCTAGCCCATATGCAGACAGCCCTAAAAATGGGTCCTGAGTTGCCAACATGTTTGCTAAAACTTCTCTTCCCTCCCCTGGACCAGAAGCAGAGCTGCCTCTCTCAGCATCCTGGAAGGCCCATCTGTGAGCAGAACACTCAGACTTCTTTCTTAAAGCACAGAGGCATAAAAAATGCTGCACAAATATATGAATAACTCAGTAAATGTGCCATAACTTATAAAAGGAGCAGAAATAAGTCCGTGTCTCCCATAAATATGGGAGAAAAAGGCATTCTGTTTGTCTCATTCAAAAAAACCCCAAATCTCTTCAGAAGTTAGAAAAGAAATATTAAATGTAGAAAATATATCATATATAAGATTAATACCTACATGTTGTTTTTAGGTTGCAGTTACTTGGTTCCTAGCTTCAAGGAACTCTTGAGCTGTGTGAATGCAAGGCTCTCAGTCTTGGTGGAAACAAAGGTTCAAATTCCTCCTCTTGAGTCTCAAATGAACAACCCCAGACCCAGTTCTAAGCCTTGTTCTGGCCGTTTCCCTCAAGTGAGGTCAAGCCCACCAGGTTTTATGCTCAGGAATGCTGTTACACAGCAAATGTTGAAGTATTCTTCGCAGCATATTCGTAAATTCCATTTTAAATTTTTACTGGGAGAACATCAGTGGAAAGGTTGCTTGGAAAGCTGATACCTGTTCTCTGCTATGGCAACACCGTGCCCTACAGATGCAGTCAGTTGTGCTGAGGGACAGGAGACTTGATCAATCACATTTAAAGTTTTTGAGTTGGTCAATTATGTCTGAAAATTTTTTAAGTTGATAGGGAAAATAATATTGTTTCTAAAAAGTGGAATAAGGTCCTAATTTGCTTGTGGGTATTCAACAAACAGAAAAGAGGACACATTTACTTAATAAATTATTCACCATGAATTAAACACCAAGTATAGACAAAAATAAAGTTGATTAACACAGCTATGACTCAGCCTTCATGGTTTCAGCTATTGCTTTCTCTCTGAAGTGGCATTTTATTAACAAAAATCAATAAGAAGATATTAGGTGCTTTCTTATTATCTCCATGACCAGTGCAATATCATCTGCTGAGACTGAGGATCAGGAGATAAGAAAGAAGAACCTCAAATGTAGGCTCCAGAATCTCAGTGCACAAAGGCGAGGCAGGGATGCAAATTAACTAAAAATTATTCTTACACTGAAAAGGCATCTAAAAATAATAGTGGATAAACACTGTCCTTTAGCCAAACAGGATTCCTAGACAATTATTGGTGCTGTGAATCACTCAGATCACTCTATCTCTGATATGCTCAGTAGACGCAATTATTAAAGATCATTGATGTTCCAGTTATAATAACTGCGTCCTTTCAAAGCAGGTCACTCCAACCTCCCTTCACCGATCCCTCTTCAGGCCCAGTTGAGGAATAAACCAGTTTATTTGTCACTGGGATGAATTTGTGGTGTAGATTACTTTGGAAAGAGCACTATGAAATAACTGAACTGGGGAGATATTTTTATCTGCAGACCCAGGGCTTGGGGCTGGCCCAGAATTCTTGTCCAACTGCTGGACATTATCTTGCACAATTATGTCTACAAGATTGGCTCTTGGTGCATTTCTATGCTCGGGATTTACAGAGGGTGCATTTTCATTAAAAATGGCTGAGTGGTAAGATGAGGACAAAGACAGTGAAGGTGAACAAAAAGACCTGTATATTTATCAAAAGGTTTGGCATAATATGGTGTTGGTAGAGGGTTTCAGCTGTTTTATGTCTCAGCAACAGTTTAGACAATAACATTCATATCATAGAATGGTGTAGATAATATCTGCAATAAAACCGGGTCTTTTATGTTCACGAGCAGACAAAGCCGGGGAAGCACATTGATAAATGAAACCGAACCTTTGCATTTCGTTGTGGTGGAGCTCCCTCTAGCTTATAGCCTTAAACCCGTGTCTGTAAATCATATTTGTTCAAACTCCTACCTCCATTTTCAGGGTAGGAAAGGCTTCTGATTCTGTATTCTTGGAAGCATTTATGACATTTATAATTCGTCTGGAAAAAAAAAAAAAGCCCCTAAAGCCCAGCTGCTAGCTCAATGGCATTAACAACAATGATGACAGTAAATTCCAGACTTTTTAAAAGAGCAGTATAGAGGAAAAATTTGTGACATCAGGCGATGTGACTGTCATAAGCACCTTTCTGCCTCTTCCAACTTTATTCTCTTTTATTTTCACACATAGAAAAATATATATATCTTCACCTACTCGGTTGAGACAACTAGCCATTTCAAAGCTACTTGTCTCAACCAAGCAAGCTGGGGACATTTTGCAAGGTAAGTTTGTTAAATGTATAAAACTGCATTAAATAACAAATTAGTCTGAGGAATCCCAATTTATAAAAAAATATTCTATTCACCTTTATTTATTGATAAGAACAAATCATAAAAAGTAATTTAGAAGTATCTTAGTCTGATTAAAGTTAGGAAAGTAATCACCATCACTTCTTTTGTGCAGAATAGTTTATTTTAGTTGCAGAATCCACACATGTTCCCCTCTTCAGGATTCATCTGTTTTTTAAGGCTGAATTAATGGGTGTAAATGAATTAATGGGGTACCTTTAAAAAAAGTGTAATGAATGGTCCATTATGGAAACGTTGTTTTGCTGAAATGCTAATTTGTGTAGATTAAGAAGACATTTCTGAAGAACAATATCCAAAATCTGATATGAAGCTTAAATAACTGCTGAAATGATAAGCAGGCAGAGCTACAGGAGAAGAGTTAATTAAAAATCTCCAAGGCAACTTATATTCCTTTGTCACAAAAGAAAGGCTATGCTGCTGATACTGTACCTGGAAACTGAAAAATCACCAGCTGCTGTAGCTAAGCAGAGAATACAAAAGGATTTACTGGCTAGCAAAGTCACAAATATTCTGCATTTTAAATGCATTCAGACACATTATTTCATAAATATTGCTCCCTGGGTTTTCTATTTAACTTCAAAACTACTTATCCTAAGCTCCTTTGCACACTGAAAAATTAAGTTTGCTCATGTTAAAATTAACAACAAAGACTTGGCTTATTACAGACTTTGAAGAATCTGATTCAATAAGAATAAATATTAAATTTTGATTGAACACTGAGACAAAAATAGATGCTTTACATACCTTGTTTGGGATTCAGAAGCCTAATGAAAAACAAAGTTGTAAAAGTCTTTAGGGCTGAAACTGTGTCTGTATTATTATTGCTGCTCCACCACCCCAATAAATTAATATATGAGATTAATTTTATTTATTTTTAAATTCAACATGCTATTTAGATGTTTTAGTATGCTGAGATTTAGAAACTGAATGCTCTGAAAACTCTAATCAGAATGCCAATTTATCTGCTAAACTACAGCATTGATAAGAGATAAGTTAAAAAAATATTTTATTTGTTGCAGTTTATTCTTTATTAGCTAATGGGAGGTAACCCTCCACAGAATCTGCTGTAATTCAAGTTACATTTTAATGTATCCTAAAGAGATGAGTGAAAAGAGAAAAAGACTGTTTTAAAGTGAAGAATATCACACTTAGTTCCATCATTTCTCCTTTTAAATGTCATTGATCTTCTCAAAGTGTTTTTTGTTTGTTTCATAATTTAGAAAACACAAATTTAGTCAAATTCATCTTCTCAGGGATAAAAATATTCTCTAATAAATACAGTGCAGTTTAGGATGAGTTTTACAGGTAGAAATCCACAATCACAGCTTATTAGTGATGAAAAGGTAAAAGAAAGAAGTCTTTTTAAAAAATATTTTTTCTGTACCAGGCAATGTGGGTGCTGCTGTTTGGAGTATCAGTGTGACAAGGAGCTGTGACAAAAACCCTTGATTTACTGCCCTCATGTTATATAAAGAATTCTTGCTCTTGAACAACTCGGTGTCAAAATTGCACATCCAGTTTTGTGGGCTTTTTCAATTATCTTTCCCAGTTATATTCCTGTTATGTGCTGAAAGTAGTCTCTATCATCAAAGTTTGGAGTGGGTTAAGAGAGCAAGAGTCTGATGCTTGCCATCCCTCACAATTTAGGGTGATTTTCTAATGTGAAAGCATTTAGTCTGCATGTGATCTAACAAGATTCTTTTCATGTTCTTGTTTTAAAATATATCATACAAGTTAAAAACAAGTGCAGCTTACTATGAAGGTCAGTAATCAAAAATTCTATTGAAATGTGTATTACACTTGGAACCATGTCTTATCTTAGAATCCTAAGTACAAATAGATTTGATAGTCATGCACAGGAAGAACCCAGAGGCTCTTTTTATTAAATATGTTATTAATAAACTTATATTCCTTAAATCACACTCAATACAGAGTATTTGTAGCAGATCCATAACTGCTGGCCTTTCTTAATGGTCTGTATCATAACAGAAATTGCTCTAATGATTTCAAGAATGAAAATTAGTTCTTTGAAGCTTTTCATAAAAAATAACTATCATCATACACCAAAATACTTTAAAAGGTCAAAAGCAGAATACAGAAATCCTGCAAAATTGTGTGAAATGACACTATGGCAGTGCTCTGCTTACATGAAAAGAATCTATTTTTGAATGATCACTGCACTGAAAATGCTTTGCAGTTGATATGATTAGTCAAAAAAAAAAATATTTATTTTGCAGCCCATATAGAGGGACAAGTTATGCACATGCTCACATCCAGCTTGGGTTTTCTGTGAGCTTATAGCAATAAACGCATCAGAAAATTAGAAGAAAAAGATGAAAACAATAAATGAAATGCTGCAGCTTAGAATCACTTGGCTTAGACTGGAACAATTTGGCACAAACAAAGTGTGTTAATTTTTTAATATTTTTCACGAAACATTTTCAGACTACATGAACCAATTTTTTTTTAAATTTAAAGGCTTGCCCTGTAGTTAGGCACAGAAGTGACTTTATGCACGAAATATAAGACATAATTGTGAAAATCTTTTGAAATTCATATTTTAAATTAAAATAGTTCTTACCCAATTGAATATTGTAATTTTATTCTGTGGGTTCCATATAAGGATTTCTTTTTATTTTCAGAATTCTCTTAACACTAAACTTACAACTTTCTGTTTCTTGTGGAGTATTATTTCATCACTGAAACTATGGTGCTCCCATGACTGAGAAATCTATAGAGAAATGCTCTTTTTCTCTACTTGCTATATTTTCCCTACTTACTACAATAATTTTGAAGCTTCCAAAATGAATTTCTAAATTGTATTTAGAATACAAAATATGAAATATTTGCCCAGGAGATGACACAAATCAGGGCAAGACAGTACCTCTGAGGAGAGAGAATATGCACACATACATCCCATCAAGTATATTATTCATACATGCAGAGACACAGGAAACCTCTGTTTAAACAAGAGTGTGGAGAACCAGGGAGATTAAAAAAAAAAAAAAAACCACCAAAAAGAGACTGCAAGAGCCAGCAGGAAAGGCAGAAAGTCAACTCCACTGCTTCCCAGGCAGGGCAGGGCAGGGCAGGGCTCCAGGATGGGTCATCACAAGTGTCTTTACATCACCTACTGCACAGAGATAAGCTAAAGGAGAAACAAAAAAGAAAAAAAAAACCAAAAAGAAAAAGAAAAAAGTGTGTCCTTAGAAGGAGCTCCTCTTACATGGGGAATGTGAAGTGCATTACTTTATGTGCTTAAATTTTCCAGCGTAGTTTTGCAAAAGGAAGAGGTAAAAATTGTCCTCAGAGTGGCAACTCTCCTTTCCCAGGACATCAGCAGGCTAGGTAGTCTGTATTCCTTGGGTGGTGCTGCTCCAAGCACAGACAAGAGCAGGAAGAGCCAGGAGGAGCATTCACATCTCAGCTGCCTCTCAGCCCTGTCTGTAGAGAGGCAACCTCAAAAGCAGAGGTTTGCATGTGACCTCTGAGGGTTATGACAAGCTTAGCACCTGTAATCTGCCTGCCACCAGTGTGCCCCAGTGACACTCTGGACGGGCTAACAGGCTGCAGAGCACGAGTGAAGGAATCTTTCCTTTGTTTCCCTAAGTCCATCTGCAACCCTCAGTCTGAGGCACAGGTGTGATAATAGCTTCACTGAAAGATTTCTGCTGGGAGCAAGGTAAGGACCGTCATTTCCGTAATGCCACTGACTTTTAAAAGACTTTATATATAGCAAGTGTAGTATCATCTCTTTGGGGTTTTTTCCTTTTGTTATTAAATTGCACACAAGCTAACAACTGAAATGTAAATTAATTTATGCTGCAAATTTAGCTTTGACTGTACGAGCCTGTTTTCTGCTCAGTGAGAGAGCCAAGCAGTGAGTGAGTGAGTGAGTTCTCTGACAGGTCAGGTGTACTGACCACTGGTCCTGCTCTGCTGTGACCAAAGCCGTGTCCTTGCTGTGTGCCAGCCTGAGGGAATGTGCTCAGGAATAGCCTGAGGGACTGAGGAGCTGGAGCTGTGCTGTGTCACACCTTTCACAGCGCAAACTGAAGGGAAGTGTGGGCTTATGGAAAGATTTTCCCACGGACACTTAGATTAGCCCAAAGACACTGTGACACAGCGTGGCCAAGGGGAAAGGCAGGAAAGCTGCCCCTTTGGAGAATGGTGGATCCTAACAAGGGGCGTAAGGGAAGGCACTCCAGTTTTCACACAGCTTTGCTTTTCCTTAGGGAAATAATCACCATTCAGCTCTCTTCAGAGAAACACTTGGGATTTTGTGAGATGCTTTTATGTTTAGCCATCAGGATGCAAAGCAGGGGGTGCCCCCTCCCACCTGCCGGGAACACCCGGCTGCCAGCTCCTGCTCAGGGGCAGAGGCTGCTCCTCTCTGCCAGCGTGGTGCCCACACAGTGCCAGCACCAGCTGGGGCTGCAGCACTGCTGCACCCACCACCAATCTAACCCAATTAGACTGACCAGGGCACTTTTCTGTTAAAAATATCCTTAAGTATAAAGTTCAAAATGATTGTGTTGTTATTGTAAATAATAGGGTGTTTATTAATGAGTGAATGATGATACTAATAAATTTTGATATATCATTATTAAATAATTTATCAGCACATTCTGAATGAAATTTCCTAAAAAGTGCAATGAATTGAGCTGGAAAGAGTAGATGTATTTAATCTCACTTTTCCCTTGCAGTTCTGCTTAAGCAGAGTGATGAATCAGAAAAAAAAAATGATTTAAAGTCCTCTGTGGCCTTGTCTGTGCCTCACACACCATAAAGAACTGTTGGCCAGCACTGGAAGATGCTGCAACTTTGCAGAAGGATGAGAATTCATTGATACAACCTTAAAGTCATACCTCGATGTTAATTTCTAAAGAATAAAGTCAAGAAGAACCAGTATAAATTCAGAGACAGTTTAGTGTGACTGAAGCCAAGAGAAACTGATGTGTGATTTAAAGAGCTCATAAAAGCAGACAACTGGCTTTAGAATCTATGGAAAGCAATAAAGCAGTTAAAAATTCTCCCAGTTGTAATGCCTATAGATTTCCTTATCTTAAATTCTTTGGCTATACCCCTGGAGCAAATTGCAGGGCACGTGATGGGAGTTTTGTCTTTCAGCCCGGGGCTCCGGGGCAGCTTCCCGGCCCCTGTTCCTGACCCCCTCGGCACACAGTGGCTCCGCTATAGGGGAGCTTGTCTTGGCGGCAGCGTCTAGACATTCCCAGCTACTATCCTTCCTGACAGTCTCATGCCAGTGGTAATTTAAAAATTGTTTGGGATAGGCTGTGCCTCATAGACACAGGGAGCCAGTAATAACCCCCAGTTCAGTGACCCTGGTCGGATCATCAAACAGACGGTGTAGGCAAGCTCAGTTCAGCTTTGGGTCAGGAACCATGACCTCCCCTGACCTTTTTTGTAGATTTAAAATTGTTTTGAGAAAGAGAAGAATAAAAAAGATACAACTCCAGGCAGTTCTGGAAAGCAGTCCAGCTTCCTGTACTGTACACATGCATATAAGTAACATGTTTAAACAGATGCAGCTCTGGCAGGCCTGAAAAATTAGGATTTAGGTACTTTGTACATTTTTTTTCTAATAGAGTGCACATTGCTTCTATTTACTTTGAAAACTTTGAAGTTAAAAGACACTGTATGAAAATATTATCTTCACTACATTTAATAGCAAAGACAAAAAAAGAAAAGCAAGTAAATTTCTTTTTAGAAAATTAAAAATAAGCTGAGAAAAAAAAATCTCTGCGTGGAATTTTTCAGATGTGTTACAGAAAACTGTCTGGTGTATCACCAGTGTGTACCAGATGAAAAAAATTAACACTGAGATTACTAGACAAATTGCCTTGTAAGAGCAATATGCATACAAACATAGGCTGGTTGGTTTTCAAAGGTTTCCTTTGTGTGCATAGTATTTCCAGTCACAACCAATAAAACAAAATATACTGGCACTCTCTTTGTGGTTTTGGTTTTAGAATTGCATAATGGTGACTAATATTTTCTCAAAACCTACTTTATAGTGTTTACTTAGCAGAATTTTCATGCACTGTACCTGGAAATTATGAAATGTACTTTGTGTGCTTCCAAAGGGTTGTGAAGGCTCAGGAAGAGGTTTACCAGTTTATGGAAAGAGAGCAGAAAGTGTTTCTCCTCTCTAGGCTTTTATATGGGCTGGTACAGATCAGAAACATGTCAGCCAGGAGAGAGAAGGGAAGAGAAAAGTTACAGGAGCTCTCCAAGAAACTTGAAAGTGTAGAGTGGGAAAATGAACTGCCAGGTCCAAAACTGCTCACGGATTTTACAGGGGCAATCTGAGTTTAACAACACCAAGGACATCAATGCTTTTGCTGTTTTACAAAAGAAAAACATGTAAATTTCTGTTACAAAAAAGAGACTATCAGCAAAGCTCAGTATGGATGTGCCATGGTGGGGCCCTGGGAATCTGGGCAATTCCCAGACACAGCAGCATGTTCCCAGCAATCCCAGCAGCACAATCAGCTGGCTTCTGATCATGTCCAAGCCACATCACTGTCCTCACTAGCTGTGCCTAGCTCCATCCCAGAGGCACAGGTAACCTCTAGGAACTCCTGGTCTTGAAGTGAACACCCACTGGAAATAGGCCAGGAGTTCTTGCTGTGTCAAAGTTATCTCTTCAAACTCCTGTCAAACACAGGCAGCTGTCCCTGTCCTTATGCTTATATTCCATGTACATTCTAAGGTTGTCTCCTAAAGTTTTAGATGCACACACCAATTACATTTTTTGTATTGAAAGGTTACAGCCTGATCTAATCATGGGAGCACAGGAAGCAGGGGTCCTACAGGCGCCTCTGTAATTTCCTAATCCAGTCCTGGCAAGACAAAATTTCTGTAGTACAAACCACTCTTAGAGGGCTATTCCTCACAGAATTCCTTTATTTTACTAGAGGTAAGTTTGCCACTGTTCTCACGGTGAGTTTAAGCAAATTCTGTAAAAGTCAGCTCCTAGGTAAAATTCTTGAAGACTTCCTATTCCCATAGATCAGGACAAGAAAGGGGTTGGAAGGTCTGATGTCATCTCCTAGTAAAAAGAGAAACAGTATTTGCTTGCCAGAAGCTATTCATATTGCCAATACTTTATAATTTCTTTTCTTGTCCAGCCTTCTCTGGCAGCAGCAGTCACTGGAGAAGAGCAACTGGGAGAAGCAGGTGATTCCACTAACTTGCCTTTCCTAGCACACTGTCTGCCATAGGCCTGATTCTGCTCTGTCTCTGTGATGCAGAGCTCACTCAGCAGAAACCTTTTCTATCTCTTTTTAATCAGTAAAGGCAATTTAAAACATTAGTTGTATGGTTTCTTTCCACCTTGTTCAAAGTATCCCAACTCCAGCCTTGCCCTTTGATGCCAGAGTATGTGCTCATTGGGATATGCAATGACAGTAAACTGACCCAAGGTCACAACTCTCATCAACTGAATACAATAAAAAGTTCTAGTTCCCAGGGACTCCTGGAAGCTGCAAATTATTAAAGATTATCTGAAATTATTGTCCTCTATGCACCCAAAGATAAAGTCATGCTACCTGAGACAGGCACCACAGGAACAGCACACCCCAGAACTTGTGCTACAAAGGTGCTTTCGTACCCTTGATACCTGAATATATTATCATGCTTAAATGGGAGTAAGAGGAGAAAGCAAAAGAATTCTAGAGGCTAAAGTGATCATGGAATCATGTCAGGAGACTCACACTGGGCCCATGTCAAGCTGCAGCCCATGGCATAGCCAGCACTTTCCTAGAAAAGGTACAGAAATCTGAAAACCAGCAGTAAAAGAGGAAATTCAGTTTTGAGTGAACTATCTCCAAATATGAGCACTGGGCACTCAAGAGGGTTTGCAGGGATTGGGAAGTGCCTACGACTGCAGACTCAGAAAGCTGATCTAGTGTGAGAGGACCAGCAGTGCTGTGGCAGAGACTGGCCAGGGGACACAGACCAGTGCAGGACCCACCAGCCTCACACACCCCCAGACATCTCCCACTCTCTCTGGGTTTACATCTCTCATGTCATGCTGGAAGTTGCCTCTGTGGCTGCTTCAGTAGCTGACTGAAACACAAACACTGTTAGTCTTTAGAGAACAAAAGGAGTTATGATGGCACTGGAAACTAGAGTGTTACTTGTGCTAATAATTAGTTGCTGTAATTTTAATAAAGTATTAGTAGTGTAAGTAATTAAGTCTGCATGAAAACATCCATCAGGAGACCCAGGCAACAAAAAGAAAATCACTTCTAAAACTTAACATCAAATTGATTAAATTTTAAGACCAGAATTTCTGCTTCCCATGGGGGCTGGTATGGGAGAGTGAGGTTAGAGCCAACTAGATGCTATTGTGTTTCTATAGCAACAGAGGGGTTCAAGTAGCCTCTGCCATTCCCTGTGATTGGTAAAATCACTACACAGTATATAAAGTGGCCAAGAGAAGCAACAGCCAATAAATGCAGAAAATCCTTAAATCAAAGAGACACAGAAATAAGAGATGGAAACAACCTGTTAGACCATCTTGTTCATTCCCTGAGGCCCTGAGCAGTGTTATTAGCAGTCTCAAGAATCTTGAAAACTCCTAAAAATTCCATCCAAGACACATGTAAAAACTTACTGAAAGGGAGAGCAATATCTCAGGAAGTTATAAAAAATCTTTCTAATCTGCTTTCAGTAGGTGTGTGCACATTGTGTTGAGCATGCTGAGATATTGGGATAGCCAGCATTTGAGAAATGGGATGCAGGGGAGAGGTTTCATGGAATTAGTCACCCTAACATGAGTACTTTTTGCCAAAGATAAAACATTCTATAAAAACATCCTGCCAGCTATATCCCTCCAAATTCTTCCCTCCTTGCCACAGAACAGATTTCTGTACTCTGAAAACAGAAGAATTATTTTGAAGAACCTGACTGTCCATTTCAGATGGTAGTTCCAGGTCTCCCGCTGATAAGATGCAGAATAAATTTAAAATAGAAAGAAGATATTTTAGATAAGCATTTGTGTGCAAGTTATAGCTCCCCCCCTTTTCTTTTGCAGTGAGGGTGAAGAGAGGGATTAGACTGAGTCAAAGTTTGTGAGCCTCTGTCGGAAGATAGATGAAATGCCCCCACATGCCAAAGCATCCTAGGGTGTCAGACTGCAAAAGCACATACATTCCACGCTCAAACAACAAAAAAAAATTCATATGTATTATTCGGGTGGTACAAGACTGGAGAAATGTACCTGGTCTTGTTCTCATTATTGCAAAGCACTTGAAGATATCTGGTGGAAGCCAGTGCCCTCCTACCCAGAGGGATTTATGCCTACCAGGCCAAATACTGGTTTTACACAGAACTGTGCTGTTCCAGAGTAATTTACTAAAGCTAATAGCATAAGTATAGGTTTGCTCAGGTTAAAGGAAGATGTATCTTTTCCATAGAGATTGTATGTTGTCTTCAGGCAGAGCTATGACTACAAGTATGATTTCAGCAGCAGCACAGAGATATCCTAAAGGAATATAGATATATCTGGGAATATAGATATATCCTAAAGGACTGTTGCCTTCACCTTGGCACTGGGTTATTGCTGTGCTGTGTAACACAGTGGCCCAGGCAGCTGCAGTTTGTCTATAGCCACATATCTACTGTAATAGGGCAGATGTCACCAAATGGTTGAGAGGAGGCTAAATATTGGAAAGGTGAGGTAAGGGCAGGACTGTATCTCCTTGCCATGCTTACCTCATGTCAACCCCAGCCTCTCCTGAACTGTTAGAGCTCAGTGATGAGCCAGAGCAGCACCAGGCTCATGCCATTTTCTAGTGGCCTGCACCTCCCCAATCTTACCTCAGATGCATCTCCTTCTTTGCCAGCCTGACAAGGGCTAGCAAGGAGGAAGCAACTCATCTTCAGAGCAGGAGCTGCCAAGAGAGTTCTTCTGCAGCTGCTGATCCCAGTTATTTAACCTGTCAGCAACTGGATGAGGAGGAGCAGTAATGCTCAGCAGCTGACACAGAAGTGCTGGTATTTTGCACATACTTTATTTTCTTGCAACCATCACACTTGAGCTCTCAAGAAAAGACCTCTCATCTCATATTTTTATTTTCATATTTTATCCCATCTGCTGTTCTTTCCAAGTGTGGGACCCTGATTATGTTAATATTCAGGGCAGTCTCCTCTTTTGATAAAGAAATGCATGCATTGAAGCTAGAGCAGCCTGGGATCCCATTACCAGGCCAGTTGCATTCCCAGTGGAAATTATTTTGTTTACAGATAAAAAATAAAAAAGTGGTAGCATCTATTATCCCAAGGGTGTTGTTTACATTAATTTCTCAACTGCTTCCAAGGAGCTACAGAGTTCAGGAGCATTACTAAACAGTGAGAACCCATCCTGGATTGAGTTACTGGCAGAATTACAGCTGACACTAAGAACTCCTTAAAATGTCTTGAGGGGAACTGCAGACAATGGGCTGTATTATTTAGCAGAATAAAGGTGAAGATACAGAGGATACTTGAGACCAAGAAGGCAGTGTCAGTGAGTCTACCATAAGTATCAGCTCTGGTTGTACTAGCAGGAATCCCAAATCAAGGAAAGGAGATATTAAAGTAAGCTGGTTTGCTGAAATCTCAGCGATTTTTATTCTTTCTTCTCCAACATGTAGTCACATTTTGGACAGTCAGATACACTCTTTGCTTACTGTTTTATCAATACCTTCCTTATAATCATTAGTGCAAGAGATGAAAAAGCATTTGAGTTAATAAATAAAACCACAATATATTTTTGGTATTTCACAGGCAGAAAATTAGAATATTTGCTGGACATTATCCTCTAGAGCCCTCATAACTAGCTAAAGAAACCAAGCATAAAATGCAAAAAAGAAATGAAAATGTTTAGTTCCAGTTCTGATGTTCATTTACTGGGGAGATACTTTAAAATTCTCTCATTCCAAATGGAGGTGGTGAAATTCCTTTCCAAGGCAGATGCAGTATTTTCTTGACAAGTATCAAGTGGAGGTAGCACTCTGTTATCAGTAGTGCTGAATGAATCTTCTGTCTGTAATTAGCTAATAAAGCATAAAAGTCTAGAGCTCTGCCAGTGGGAGAGCTTTATTGCATTGTGGGTAGCAACAGCAGGCAGAGTTTTCCCATTTCACACATACTTGTAGCTCTTGGCTTGATATTTCTGCACTTGGCCAGTTTGTGGAGCACTATATGAAATTTAGTCAGATGAGTTTCTTTTACTGCCCCTGTATCAGGGTAGTTCTTAGCTTCCTGAGAAAATCCACAGAGAGCAATAAAGCCAGATTGTCCAACCAAGCTCAGTAATTGGGTCAAAGCACCATTAGGGTGTTCAAAATATTTTTTCACTCAATGTTTTTTATGAGTAGTTGCTCTCTACTTTAAAACCCTTCTCCTTCACAGCATATATGCATCATTATTGTTGTAGCACTGCTTAAGACTTCTAAGCAGAAGACAAGGATTGCCTTGAAAATGGTAACTTTGTTGCTAACTTCAGCTGGGGTATGAAGCACAATCGGTTGGCAAGAGCTCACAACTTGTCAGATGTGTGTGCATGTCCCACAGCTCCTCTCAGAAGAGTGAGCACAATAGCAGGCACAAATTATCCCACTCTCTGCTTAAGTGGCCTGATAAAGAAGTTGTAACCAAAAAAAGTCCCAAAATCACAGGTTTTTTGTTCCTTTTGAATGAAAGAGCAAATGCAGAGATGGAGCTGAAGACTGAACACCTGAACTGTCAGAGTTGGGTGGGAGGCTGTCTGCCATGGCTGGATAACTCTGTAAACAAACCTGTGTTTAAAAAGCTGTCTGCTCCTACAGCTTTTTACCGTAAACCAAAAAAGAATAAATTTCCACTAATAACCTTGAGGGTTCCATTTCCACCTGTACATCCTGACACTTACAGCTAACACTTCAGTTTCCAAAACTTCTACCTGCAAGTCAGGCAAAACCCAGGCCAAGCAGATATTAAAGCAACCTCCAAATCCATGCAGTCTGATTAAAGGCTGACTTTTCACCTTGCTGGAATGTCTCTGCTAACAGCAATTTCCATATTGAAGTCTTAGCTGAATGGTGACCTTCCCATATTCATATACACAATCTGCAGATGAGAATTTGCTGCTCTTCCAGACTGTGGCTTCAGCTACTACCTCATCCTCCTCCCAAGGATGAGCAGATAACATGGTTTTCCACAAAGATTTGTGAATTTGCACTGAAATTCAGGGGCTGGACTCTACCAGATGGGCACTGGCAAATGAAAAATATTCTATTTTGAACCTAATTTCTATGTGATTATTAATCAGAAACTCCCCAGTCCTGGTCCCCATAGTGTTCCTATTATGGTCCTTGTCCGTGTAACTTGCAAATATCACAAAACATATTTTGCAAGTAAAAGTGTCTCTGTTCTAGGAGCCTTGCTGTCAAGTAACACTTGTACTGCCACCACATGCAGTGCCCAAGAGCAGCCCCTCTTGGTGATGTTCTGCCCTTCTGCTTCACGCAGCTGCCGGACCTTGGGCTGAGGCCCCTCCTGCTAAGACGCCCATAGGGAACCACACTTCTGGCAGCCTTCCACAGGAACCTCAGGTTGCATTTGATTGCTTCTTGAAGACCATGGAAAATGCGGGCCAATTTTCTTCTTTTCCTGCACAAAATACCTGCAGGAGATAGCAAGAGGAGTGCCTGCCCTGACAGCCCTTGATGGGCCCAGATGTCATCTGAACTGGGCTGCAAACCTGCACCAGCTGCTGGCAGAAATGCACACACAGGCGTGCATGGACACAGCTGATGTGACTCCTCCGCCCTCCCAACCTGCCTGGTTCCGTGCATGGGCAAACCTTGCACCTTCCAGTGAAGACAGCAGCGTCTGAAAGGCCATTATTACCACAACAGCAGGGAAGGAGGTGGGATATTTGTCAGCACCAGCTAAATCCTTATCCTCTCAGCTGCTGCCAACATAGCCTTTCACGAGCTGGGAGTGGGTGATTCCCTTCCTGAATGTTTCCTCTATAATTGTATTCCAGCAGCAACAGTGCTTGTTTTTGCAGATCACTGTTGCTCCATATGATTCCTCCCTGCTTTTCCTCTTCTATCCTGCCTTTTCCTTCTCCACCTTCCCACAGCAGGACTCAGCCCTAACAGGACTCGGCAGGAAGGCAAGAAGGAATCTCTCCTTCCCTCCATGAGCAATGGGAGATCATTCCTCACGTATTTTATTCCATATTATTTTGACATTCTGAGGTTAAAACAAGATCACTTGGCACTGGGGCCAGAAGAGATGTGTCTAACTTTGATCACAGGTCACTGCACAGCCCCCGCTGGGCTGCTGCACAGTTTGTGTTTGGTAGCTGTGCTGGGAGGGACTGGAAACTGGCTTCAGGCAGCGCACCACATAGATGTTCCTCTGCCAAAGTCACACATAGCAATGAAAATCACAGAGAAACAATGATGAAAATATCAGTGAGCCACACAGAGAAAAAGGCCACTGAGGCTGACTTTACATTTCTGCAGCAGAAGGAAACATAAGCCCTGGCGTGTTTTGCCTTGCCCAAAACCATGAAATCTAATCGTGGCCCATCACAGCACTGTCCATTTGTGACAGAGTGGATGGTGAAACAGCAGCCGGTGCAAACTCCTGCATGTCATACCTGACCAGCTGTTCCTTGCCTGCAGGCACCTCCCTGGAGCTGCCACTGAGGCCAAGGGGCAGCACTTTCCTTCCTGCACCTTTCCGGGGCTGGAGAATGCAGGCCCTTTCCCAGGAGCTGCTTGAGCCCTTGTTTCCTGCACAGCCTCACTAGCTTGTGCCAGTCCTGCTTTGGGAGAGCCCAGGGGTTCTTAGAAAAGTGAGAAGATATTTTACTCCCCCTGCTTATTGACACACAATTATTTGACTGGGCCATCCTGCTGAGATCAATCTCTCCTTTACTGGGAGGGTGTATGTATTCAGCACTCAGTGTCATGGAGGAGATCTGGGCTGACTGCTCAGATCTGTGCCGCTATTGTGGTGCTGGCTACCCCCTGCCATACCCACAGAAACCCTTCCAGATTCAGTGCACATGTTCTGGCATGCCATCTGATCCAAATTAAAGCTGGCCCGCACTGGGTTCCTTGCTCAGCACTGAATTCCAGCTGTGGTAAGCCACTAACGCTGTTACACCTAGTCTCTAATTTGAATGCATTTTACATTTCAATATATTATGTCTGAGCGTTAAAAATTTCCACAAGAGGTGGACTTTTCCTGCTCCATCAAATCAACCTGCAGTGCAGTCAGCCTACTGAAAGTCAAGATTTGGTGCAAATTGTCTTCTTTGCTGCCAAGGCTGAGGAAGCAGAATCCCAGACAGAGGGTCGGGTGGTCACAGGCATGGGACCTGTCTGCCACCAGGGACACAGGCCTCCGATGATGCTGCTGAGATTCACTGGGCTGGGTCCTGGGCTGGGCTCCACCTCCAACCCACCAGGATGTGGTTGTTCATAAGTCAAAGACTCAGCAGCTTATGAGGGCTCTTTGAATTTTGAAGAAGTTGAATGCACTGAGGAAACACCTGGTTTGGCTGATTTACAGGTGCAAACTGATTGCCAGTGTGGCTTTAGAAGCTGACTCCATGCACTGGTACATGCACTTGGTCTGACAGCTTCAGGTTGGATTTTAATAACCTAATAACCGTGCACTGCCCCATGGGAAGCTCTAGACACCAAGTCCAGGTAAGATAGAGTTAAACTAGCACACACACTCCACACCAGGTGTATCTGTAGGCGGCGTGTCAGGAGTGGCTGCACAGCCTTCTCCAGTGCTGCCCTCTCCCCGCTCTCCAGAGCACACGGTCTGTGGTGCACATCAGCTCCTGTGACAACAACTTCACAAGAAGCTGTTTCCATATTAGCTACGTTAATTTAGGAAACTAAAAAGATGGAAAAAAGAAATCAGCCCCAAAATGAACAAGTTGTATTTTGAAAAATTAAACACAGCATAAATAAATAATAAAGAATAAACAAAGCATGTGCTGATCATCCTGCAGTCAGCCTTCATGCCCCGCTCCCCAGTCAAGGTGAAGGTCAGGAGAATGGCTGGCATAAACTGCATGTAAAATGCTGAGACAGTGGCCAGATCCTGCAAATCTTAGAGGGATGAGTGCAATGATGGCATCTCAGAGAGAATCCTTCTTACCACTTCTCCTCACCTGTGATCTGTAGGTACCAGCTATTCCAGAGCTGGAGGGGGATGAAATGACTCATTTCCAGCATGAGTAATTTTATTGTGTTGCATTTCTATCGGAGGGTTACAAGGCAAGGCACTTCAGGACTTAAAACGGGTTAGAAAAAAATGGCAAAACCCAAAATAATGCAGAAAAATACGTAAGTTTATGTTTCCTTCTTAGAGCTGTTCCTGTTTGCATAACCAAAATGAGGACAGTCGAGTCTTTTGTGTGCTTTTTTTTTTTTTTACTCAAGGCAGGGGCACCACCTAACGGCCATTGGATCCCCGTCTATGAATCCCTGCAGCTGACGATTTCTACCAACACCGAGACTACAGCTAGCAGGGAAAAAAATCCAACTGTTCAACTGAGTTTGAACCAACAATTACTAATCCTGAAAATTGGCAGGATTGATCAGGCACCTTACGTTACACACACATGCACACCCCCACGCTCTCAGCCCGTAAGAACAACTGATAGTCAGAAGGAAAGAAAAGCCTCCCTGAATGGCGAGCTCCTGATGGCATCTGGCACAAAGCAGGGACGGCTCTGGCTCTCGGGGCCGGGCTAGCACAGCTACTTGAGAGCAGTAATCCTGTGACCAGATAGCACTCTGTCCTAAACACTCTCAGCCCTTTTGCCTTCGTGCTTGGGCACCTGTAACACCCTGAGCAACGCAGGTCCAGAACTCTGTAATCATTATGATACTTCACAGTATCTGTGATGTCCCCTGCAGACAGTGCATGGCAAGGATGAGGAAAGAAGAGCACTTCTTGTGGTGTTCTGAAATCCAAATACCTGTAGTTTATGTGTTTGGAGGAGTTGAATAACTATAACTGTAACTGTGTTTGTAACTGTAACTATAATGGTAACTGTAGTTATAACTGTAAGTGTAAGTGTAACTGTAACTGCAACTGTAACTATAAATGTAACTGTAGTTATAATTGTAACTGTAAGTGTGACTGTAACTGTAATTGCAACTGTAACTTATTCAGATAAATATAATACGCATCAGAATATTTACCAGCAGAATCTGTTACAAACACGGGGAGAGTGTGAAGCTGGAAGAGACAGTCTAAAGAGCATGTTCTTGTAACACATCAGGAAGACATTTATTCTATGTGTTCTTCCCTTCAGCTTTAGATAAACCACTGGTCTATAGCAGGCTTATAGGAAATTCAGAGATTACTCCATTTTCTATGGACAATGGCAAGGCACAATTCAATCCATGCAGCTTTGCCAGTTTGCTGTACAGGAAAGTTTTTCCCACTTTAAAGTGCCTTTTAGGAAGTAGAGGTGAGCTTATGCAACTAACCTAATGATTACATCAGTAAAATCATGCGAGAAGAAGGTCACCATGAAAGACTTTGGGACACACTTTAGGACTTGGGAAGGAACATGGTTTCTTAACAATTTCTCACAATAACTCATCAACACTTAGAAAAAGTAATACCTCTTCTCCTTATACTAACAGGGCAAGTCTAACTCTGGGCAAACTTTGAACTTGTGTGAATGTCACCTGTATAGGTGGGGGTAATTCTTCACCTGTACCAAAATACTTCTTACACAATAGTCTTTTACTATCCACATGCCTAGACCTGCTTTAACTTGTCATCTTTTCATAGTCATTGTTTTCCAATTAACTTGCGTTGTGGACAGCTTCTATCAGGATTCGTAACTCCTGCATGAGTCTCTCTAAATGTTTGATCATTTTCTAATGATTTCAGTGGCTCTCTAAAAAGCAATCCCCCCATCAACCTCACTTATTTAGCATGGTATGCCAAGGAAGTGCTTTCATTTTAACATAGTCTGAAATTCATAACAAAACTTCCAATTTTCTTTTTCTTATAAATATGACAAAGACTATTTAATCTCTGAGTATTACACCAAAAGAGCTGGGAAGTTTCTGTGGCTTTCTTCTTTGTTTTCAGACATCTACTTGTCAACCGTAAGTAAAAAAAAGTCACAATTATTCCACCAAGCAAGGGGTTCTGGAGTACAGAGCTAGTGCCACAGGTACTGCCACTAAGCATGTCCGAGCTGCTTGCTTTCTCACAAAACCTCCTTAATATCCAGATGAAGATAATTACTGCCCAAGTTGATGAAAGAACAGTGTACCTCTTCTACCTTTTGAAAAATGCCTGGCTTTGTTTGTTGGGTTTGGCAAACAGGGACCTAACATGATTTCAGCCTTAAAGTAGAAGTGTGGGCAACTTACTCTCTTTTTGGAAGAGGATATGAGGAGCCTTGACTGATATGACCTTCACTATAGTGCTTTTTTTTATAGCTTTATATTACAAAAGCAGTTTGGACAAAATTAATTGGTTTTACCGCCAAACAGGGTTTAAAATCTGCATGTGTCCTACATGCACCACAGCAGCAGACAATGCTCTGCACTGCTGCAGGAATCAGCTCAGGTTAGGTCACAGCAGGTCAGTAAATAATCTCTAAAGCATTGAATAATTTAAAGGGTAATTTGGTGGTCAATGAACGTCAGACCTTTGTAATTCCATAAATCATCTCTCCAAATGATCAATAACTTGCATTAAACAATGAATTTTACAGTTTCTTCATTGACTGTCCAACATGAGTGTGGATTTGAGACAGTTAATTGTATATGCTCCAATAATTATGATGATTTGCATGACAAGGAAGCCAAGCTGAGTATATTCACTTGCACTAAGAACAATGTGTAACAGTGTCCTACCAAAAGCTAATGCAGTGGGACACCATCTCATGAACACAGAGGCTCATAGAGTTTGAGACTGCTGTGTCCCGAGGGTTCATTTGGAACACTTTGTTCTACATAAGCTTCATTTTTATTTCTTGATTTGCTTTGAAAAAAAAGGAGAATTTTAAAATCATGAACTGCCTGACTTCTATAGACTGTACAATGGATTCTGTCAGCTACTTAATTGAGCTGAATCTGAATTTTGAAAGTATTTTCATCTAAATATACTTAAATTATTTTGACTTGCTATGAAGGTTTTACTGAGCATAAACAATGATTTGTAAAAGCATCTTTTAACTGATCTTCTTTATATTGGTCCTTTAACCTTTTGGTCGTGCTCTTTTTCTGTGCTTTATTCCAAGTAAATTTGTCTCCAACAAATAACTGAAAAGTCAGGGATGTTGGCATACAGACAAGGAATGGGCAAACCATGAAAAGAGAAGCTTAGTGACATCATTTCCACCTCAAGCAGAACGAGGGTGTCAGCCTCAGTGTCCCCTGTGGCCCAGAACAAAGCACAGGTCCTTTCAGTCCAGGAGTCAACAGCTCTGCTGGGTGGTTACACCTGGGCAAGGTACAGCCAACACGCCTGCAGTAGAGTTTCCTCACCCCAGAAACACTGACTGTCCCCCTAGGCAGCACAAAGTCACTTCATGGGCAATAAACATCTTTTTTTCTGAGGCTTGTTAATAGACTCCACAAAGCACAGCAGACAGTTCTGGATTCTTTTTTGTGGTGCTGATTTTATGTTCCCATTGCTATTATAAAACATTGAAATCTAGAGGAAACTAATATATCCATTTATTTAACCTAGAAAACTGATGACCAGATTACCCAAGGTTGCTGTACCTGATTCAAAGATTAAACATCATTTGGAAGTCAAAGGGCAACTATTTATCGGCTGCAATGTATTTAACTCAGAGCCTTGAGCAGGATTAAATTTCTCATGGGTATTTGTGCTAATTTCAAAGCTTGACTGACAGACAGTGTCTGAAAACAAAATTATAGAAGGATGGATTTAAACAGAATGTTTTTCTTTCCAGAATCCAAAGTGGCCTAATTTTTCAGTTGCTGGACTGAAAAATACTTCCACGTCCTTGGAGGATCAAGGGCTATCAAAACAGACAAAAGGAAGATCTGTGATTTAGTGGCATCACAGTTCACATGGTTTATATTTCTACTAAGCTCCCTGTGCTGTTTCACAGACCATGTGGCTTGGGATTGCTCTCAGACACAAAACTATGCACGGAAGTACAGATTTAGATACAACCTAAGATACATCCACAGATATTTGGTGCTTATGAACAATCTGTATTGAATCAAACCTGCTTAAATTAAAGTATTAAATACATGTTGTCTTTAGAAATTTTCAAAGGCATCTTTGGGAAGTTGTTATGTGGAAAATTTAAGTAATTGCTTTAGACCAAAAGGACAGTGTGCCATCTGAACAAACAGAGCTTGCAGAGTATCTTTGAGAGTGAAGGACTATTTCACTTGTAATTACTACAGCAGCAGCACTGGATCTTATTACTCTAGCACATGCTGTCAACAACACATATTTTTAAGTTTCTTCTTGATTAAAGCAACCATTTTTGCATTTATTCAGTTCTCCCAAACAGTGTGAGAAAAAAACATGTGAAAGAAAGGTTTGAGACTACTCTAGGAGCAGGATAAAGTGAAGAATATCTCTTGAATCCTGAGAAAGTGCTGCATTTTTTTACCTGAGAAATGATCTGGGGTGAGTTGGAAGTCTCAGTTGCTGTGTCATGTCAAAGTTGTGGGTTCACCTTGGTAGCAGCTCAGCCTCACAAAGACATTGACTCGCATCTCTCCCCCATGGCAGGATGGGGAATATAAGAGAATTGGGAGGGCAAAAGTAGGAAGACTTGTGAGTTGAGACAGAGAGAGTTTAATAGCAAAGCAAAAACTTTGTGCACAAGCAAAGCAAAGCAAGAAATTCATTCAACATTCCTAAGGGTAGGCAGGTGTTCAGCCATCGCCAGGACAGCAGGGCTCCAGCACATGTCCCGGTGACTCAGGAAGACAAATTCCATCACCCCAAACATCCTCTCCTTCCTCTCTCTTCCCCCAGCTTCTGTTGCTGCGCATGATGTGATGTGATGTGGCATACCCATCCCTGGCAGCTGGGGTCAGCTGTCCTGGCTGTGTCCTCTCCCAGCTTGTGGCATCCCCCAGCCCCTGGCTGCTGGGTCGGTACAAGCCCTGCTCACCAATAACTGGAACATCAGGTTGTTACTGAGACTGCTTTGGTCACACATCCAGATCACAGCACCACACCAGTGAGTGGGAAGAAAAGTAATGTTATCCCAGGCAAAACCAGTAAAATGAAGTACCTATAAAAATTGTTGGCCAACCATATGTAGCCATAGTGAATGCTAGGAGAAAAAAGGGATTTGGAAGAGAAAAGAACAAGCATTTTGAAATCAACTAACCTCCTTCTCAAGAACTTGCAGTGAACAAGAAGATCCAGCTTTCAGCCTTGCAGTGGGCATCTGAGAGGGAAGCATTACAAAATCTTTGGCTGGATTTGAGTCATTCTTCTAGGGAACAATAATCAGTGCTGCGGGCACTGGTTGTAAATTAATGACCAGCTAAAGGATTTGGCCTGGACATGAACTGTAGCAGGTTATTAATTCCATAAACTCCTGAGCCAGTGCCATGACTACTATGACCACTTCAGGGTTTCCATTCTGTCAGGAGTCAGGCTTGCCCAGTTCTATTTGCAGTGTCAGCTGCCATCAAAGGCAGAGCTCATGGATGTGTGCATCACTGACAGGGGCATCCTGCCCAGTGCATTCCTTCAGGTCATGCCACTTCCACAAGTTCTTTGCACAACCTCTGACCTGATCCACTGCCAAAATCCTGGTCAGAGGGAGTTTGTGTCATTTTTCCTTACAGTACTCATTACCTACAGAGACATAACTCTACCGTAGTAGGTCAACCAGCATGTGTAGCAAACCGTGCTCCAGCACTGTGAGCCTTTTCCATGAGTCTTTTGTCTAGACTGTGAGCTTCTTGGAGCCCATACCCTCAGTAGAAGCAGAGGAGACAGGATTCAGACACGGGAGTTACTCAGGTTTTAGCTCCATCACAAAAAAATTCTGCTTTGGTGCTTTTCAGTCCCTTGCAAATTTCAAAATTCCCAAATCTGGGACACAAACAGTTTAAAAGACAGAAAAGTGAGTCTGGACTCTTTAGTTTTGCACAAGAGCTGGTAAAAATGAGTGACTAGTCAAAGCCAAAGAGTAGATCTGTGCTGATGCTGATTCCTCCTTCTGAACAGCTCTGATCACAGTTGCAGAATTTTACATGCCTTGTAGGATGCCAGACCACACTATTCACATTTGAACTCTACCTCTTGATCTGCCCTCTGCTCTCTGCAGGGCACTGCTGGCTGTCACAAGGCTTTGTCATGCACAGCCACACACCTGCAACCTGCACCAACACAAAGCAACAGGGAATGGAATTTTCAGCGTAAAACAAGAAGTAGGACTCTTGGAGAAATAAGCAATTTCAGGGTTTCTTTGCAGTACCTCCAGAGACCCTGTTCCTCATTCCCTGGCCGTGGTGTCAGCCACCTCAAGAGAAGCCTGTGCTATGCTCCATACTAGCACCTCTGAAATGATGTGTCTGGAGAACTGCACACTGGTTCAGATCACTCCAAAGCCCCCTCAGTGGTTAGTGCTGTGGGACATTAATTCTGGATGACTAATTATTTGCTTTAAAAACAGGTCTTTTATTTCTTGGGCTATAAAGACAACATGACCACTTTCTGTACTTTTGACCCCAGGGAAAGAAAAGCCACAGATAATAGAATTAAACCCTCGTTTCACTTGAGATAATATTTGTATTAGCTCCCTTAGTAAAATGTCATGTACACTGCCAAGTCTGCAGGTTATCACTTCCACAGTTTGAGTGTTTGGAGACAGGGCTTGGAAATAGGGGGTATTTGGGGGAAAGCTCTGAGAATTATAAGACCTGTAACTGTAGAACTTTTTTCCTACTCGGTCTGACATTTCCTTCAAGACTTGAGCTCAGACAGAATAATGGTTAGGATATTTTTTATTGGCCCGACACCGAAACATTATATAAGGTTTCAAGGCCACACAGATGATTTTCACCCTGTTTTTTAAGGCTCTCTGTAGACTTTGCAGGGAAAAGAATCAACACATTCAACTGTGATTCCAATTGTGCTCCTCTTCCAAGGGATTATTTTAAAATTCTAAGCACCATGAAGCAAGAGTGCAAGTTCTCCCCATCAGTAGTCAGAGCTTTTTCTTTATAATTCTGAAATCAGAGCTACAGTAATAAAGCTTCTTTGGCCAAGTGTTAGTTTGAGACATTTCATTCCATTCCAGGGGAAAAATGAGCACTCCCTCCCTTTTCCTGCTGCAGTTGTGTTTGGATGCCCAAATGGTTTCAGGTAACCAAGATTAGGTTTTTCCATAAGATGGGAGCTAGTTCTTCTACTGCCTTCTCCTTTCCCCAGCATGTTATCTTTTTCACTTTGCAAATGGCAGTACATGCTCTGCAAAAAAAAAACAAAACAAAAAAAAAACCAAAAAAAAAATTGGTAAAGAGAGAATTTCAAACTTTGACATAAGTAGTACTCTGAGCACATTGGGTGATCAAGTAGCACAGAGGTTTTTAGAGTGGCTTGTCTTCCCAATGAGGAAATGAAGTTGAAGAATTTAGCTTCAGAAAGTACAAGCCCATTCTTTAAATACTCATTGTTTCATCAGTACTTCCTAGCTGCAGAACACCACTCCAGCTTTTCCCATGAAGGAATCAAAACTATCCCTTCTCTACACTTTTTAGGGTGCACACACTCATCCAGTCAATATACCACAGTGTAATGTTCTCCTTAATTTACAACTCGTGACTGTTTCTCCTTTATTTTCATCTCCGTGCTGGAGTTGTAGAGGCAAAGCCCTGGCCTGATGTGTCTTCACATACAAAGCTGGCTTTTGTGGGCAGGGCAGGGAGAACTGCTAGAGCCAGTAGAAGGAAAATAAGAGAGAAAGAAAATATTTTATCTGCTTTGTGCCATATGCTTTGGTGTCTGGTTACAGAATAGTCAGTCTACAGAGACAATTCCATTCCCTATGCAATGCCACAACGGAGACCTGGCACAGTGTGCAGGTGGTGTTTAACCAGGGCATATGCATATACTGATCCTTTTTAATTCTGCATTCCCTTCAAAAGTCAGTATCTGCAGTGAGCAGCTTCAGAATGCCTGTTTGAAGCACTTGTCCCAAAACACTGAGAAAGCTGACCTGTAAATAATCTCTGAGAATGAAAAAGACAAGGGTGTGAGGGAGAAAATTTGCAGAAAGCAATTAAAGCAACCTTTATTTTTATGACTTAGCTGCAGAATTCTGGGACTGGAACAACATTAAAAATACTGTAAATTGACAGATCCTGAAGTAATTCTGCATGGGTCCTCTTTATACTTCTGGCAATGGCCAGTCCAGTAATACCTGCCAAAAAGAAACATGACTTTGCATATAGCATACTGGCCTTGTTGTTCATGGTCACAATCAGAAGCACACCCCGAACATGGAACTACTCTGCAGTCATCTCCACAGGATACAGGCACTTGTCAGTCAGGACAGGAACAGCCCCAGCTCTCAGGCAGTGGCAGCTGGAGCCTTTACTCATCTCTGCTCCAGAATGAGTGTGCTTCCAATGGTCCCACAGACTGTGTCCCCACAATATTTTTTGCACTGATTTGATACATTTGTGTGCATGTGTGTGTGTATAGGTGAACAGACACACACAGAGAGATTTATCTGGCATTAGCTCAGGAATTTGGATAGATGTTTACCAGAATAATAGGCTGTGCACCACTTCAAACCTGGCACACAGCCCACCTCTGCCGCCCAAAAGCAGACACTAGATAGACTAGTCTGTGGTCTGGGAGGATGACTATACAATATACCGTTTTTAAGGACATAAGAAGACTTCTGTGGTTAGTTAGTATACACTATGCTATAATAATAACAAACACAAGAGTTTCTTACTTAAAGAAAAAGTATTAGGATTATTTGAACAGAAGTCTTCAAAAAAACCTTTAAAACCTATAAAACTTTCCACAACAGTTTAAACAGATTATTGAAAAAATAATACTATTAGTAAAGCCTTTAAAATTCCATATGAGAAGGATTATTCAGCCAAAATCCTAGAGAGCAGTTATAGATAATTTCTAGTTGTCTTACTGTTCAAGCAGAGTTTTTCCCAAGAATTTCCACTACTCATCCTCTGTTTCCAAGAGAAAAATGAATGAATGATGAGTCTTCAGGGTTTTTTTGTATTCCAAATACTTAACATTGAGCAATACACATGATCCAGAAAAAAAAGAATCTTTCATGTCTCCTTTTTCAGCTTTAAAAATGCTACAGAGGATACAAACACTATTTCTTCTCTTTAGCAGGTCACTTGTAATAGACAAGCTGCTTGTGATGCATTCCATGCTGAGACCAGCTATAAGCCATGCATCTGCTGAATTTAGGAATAAAGAGCTGGTCCATAAAATGTTGAATCAGAGGAGTGGCCTCAGGGGCATAATGGTGCATTACTGCTGTGAGATCAGAGTGTTTCACTGAAAGATATATATTGTTACAGGAAAAGGGGTTCCATGCTTTTTGATTCTGTCATTATTTATTGTTGCCATTGCTCATTTTGTGCTATGCTGGATCACATGGCAGAGAGAACTGTGGAGAGTGCTCTGCAGCTTGCACTGGAGCTCATATTATTTGCCATGGCAGAGGAAATTTTCTAATTAGAGTAAGTTGTGTGCAAGAACTTTAAAGCTACTGCTCATCTAAGTATGAAAAACATATAGTCTAGGAATAGCTAGACTCCTTTACTTCCTGAGAAGGTCACAGACAGGCATTGCTCCTTGCTACCTCACTACTGAACAGTTTGATGAAGACAATCAGGATGAAGAAACAGGAAGGATGAGCAGGACGCTGACTGACCTTCCAACCCAGACAACCTCATTGACATTAGTCTCAGACACAGTTCCAGCTCTCACTGCTTTTTGATATCAACAAAGGGCAAATATCCATTCTATTAATTAATAGAGGTCTGCAGGCCCTGGGAGAAACTTCTTACCAGGTGACCATTATCAGCCTTAATTATTTACTAAACCTGACAACTGTGACATTTATGAAGCAAGAGCCAGTGACCAGCTGTGGATACATTTCTTTTTTCTTCTGTAAGTTGTTCTCAGCGGTATAAGTGTATCATTGCTCAGGTTTGTGGGATTAAAAAAATATGGGTTAAAAGTTGCTTGGATTAATTATTAATTGATCTAGGCTCATGAGTCGTAGGATTTATGTCCAAAACCAGAAATGTATTTCTTTAGAATCAGGTGTCTGTATACATTCATGAAGCTGGATGTGCAGATTTCTGAGTGCCATTTGGTAGTTCCCAGGCTCTTGGAACTGCTGTGGTACCTGCCTGCTCTGGGGCTGCTCTGATAGGCTGTTTCTGCTTAATAACTTCACACAAACAAGCAGCCTTGTATGAGCAGGGCTGAGTGATAAGCAGGGATGGGTTCCACATGCTGGGAGCTGTCACTTTTGCCAGGTAAATCAATATCATGTTTGCCTTCTTATCTTGAGAGCTGTGGGAGGACAGAGTACATTAGCACAGGACTCTGCCTTGGCTCCTGCCATACTGCAGCTTCACAAACCTCTGCCCAGTGGTGCTGTCAGTCACCTGAAGGAAGGGCTGTGGCTGCCTTGAATATGCTCCTCTAGAAAATGTTTGGTTATTTTTTCTGGGTAAAACACAGAGGCAGTGGCTGCATGCACACTGGAGAGTCAAGAGTGGACCTTACTGCTGGTAAATGGTCCCTATTGGTTTCAGCTGACTGGTTTCACCTGAAGCTGATATGACTAGAAGCACCACGAACTTTGCTCTACCCCTGCTATTTTTTGGCTTCTCAGAAGGTCCACTGATGGGTCAAGGGGGGATTTCTGAGTATGAATTCACAGTTTGTGTCACTGCCCAGAGATGATTTTGTGAGTTACAAACTATGCCAGAAAAAAAATGGCAGGAAATACACAGAATAGGGTTACTAGATAATAGCTAAATCTAAGACACTGGTTACTTTAGCCCTTTTTCAGCACTGGCTGAATACTTACAGTTTAAATGTTTGTGTCAGGAGAAGCCCTGCCACTCCTACCCTGTATCCCAAGCCCTTAGAATACAGAGGTGTCAGTACAGTTTGTTTCTCAGACTTTTACATAGATTCAGTTACATTCAGTTATGTCTCCTAACCCCTAGCAAAGCTAGGGCTGTCACTGCAGACAAAGGTGCCTGACCAGGATGGCATCTCTGGAGGCAGCGGTGGCAGTTCAGTCACCGACTGTCACCGCTGCACATCTGCACTGCTGCCCCACAAGTGGGCAGGGAGTGTAACCCTACACCCTCTCCAAGCATGGCACCGAGTGTTGCCAGAAACAACAGCAGCAGGCAGGTGGATCTGCAGACTGAGTGAAATGCCCATTGCAGTGCATACAGGGGGGTTCTGTGCTGCACATCTGGTTTGTAAAGATGATACTTTCCTTGTAGAAAGCCTTGTCACTGTCACACAAGGTGTTCTTTATTTCTTCTGTGCAGTTCTTGGCATCTACAAATAGAGTTTCTGGGTAAAATGCCAAAATGAGCTTCATCTCTGTAATCCCAGATCGAGTAAGGGCATCCAGAAGATTAATTAAGGAATTTTCTCTACAGGGCTGCTCCTGGAAAGTTCCAAAACAGAGACTCTAGTTTTCTTTGATTGTTTAGGTCTCACTTTTTTGGGGGGCCAGGCTGTTAGGAACAAATGTTTAAAACAGCTTGAAATGGCTGGTACTGACCCTTTCCATCCCTTGTCATTTTTACCCAGGTAAAAGGGGGGCCCAGCATCATCCTCCCACAGAGGACAGAGGTTTCAGACTGAAAGTTATTGTTGGAGACTATGTGAAGTGTTAGAGGCTAAATGGAAATTTGTGTTTTATAAAACAGTTTCTCCTGCACTACTTGTCAAATATTGACCTCTGGGTCCTATATTTCCCATATTAGATTGATGCTCTCACATATTCTGCTAGAAGTGGTATCTATTCTTCTACATAGGGCATCTTAATATTTCTGTTGAGTTGCATTTGCCTTACATTCCTGCTGGAGAAATAACAGCTGAGATTTTTGTATTGCACTGGAATTTGTTGTGTGTTTTTTGGTAAAAGTTTGTGAACCTTGTCTGAAAATAATGGGAGTTTTTTTCCAGAACAAATATGGATGCCAGTATATACTGCAAGATACTTCACTGAGGCTGTGCATTAATATTCTGAGAAGGTAACAGGTTGGTCAATGCCTTCTTTAATACAAATGCCACACAAGAGGATATAACATAATAATGCCATATATATGCTTGATATTAAGCCAGAGTCTCAGAAAACTGACCAGAAAATGTAATTGCAGTAGGATGTAATTCAGAGAAGTCATCTGTACAGCAACATGCTCACCTCTGGGCACATATCAGATCATCCAGCCCTAATCAACTCCAAAAATTAGCGCGGAAATGGCCAAGTCCCTTCCGGACTTTAAACAAAGAAATTAGTTGCAGAAAGAGAACTACATCCATTTTGCAAGGACGAGTACTAGGTTATGGGTGTTTATAATTTTTTGTAAAAAACTTTTTTGGGATGGTTATTCTCTTGAACAGCCAAAACCGACATCCTTCGGACAATGGAATCTGAAACTCCAGAACATAGTTCAGTATCAATCCCCTGTTCATATACAACATTTATTTACTTTAAATCTGGGTTTGGGGGAATTGGTTTTGATTTGGTTTTGGGTTTTGTTGGGGTTTTTTACTATTTTTTTAGCTTGAATTTTACAGCACTACAAGGAAAAAACCCTCAGTATTGATCCTTTAAGGTTAAGAACTTGGTGCACTTAAATTATTCTAACCCAGAAAGTTTGAAATTTATAGTCCCTCTTGAGCCTTTCTGCCTCACCAGCTTCCTTGGGAGGACCCTACTACAGGCTGCACGCCAACTGCAGTAAAATTTAAAGAGGTGAGAGAGAAACTTCCCAGAAAATATAAACATTTCATGGAAATGAAATAAGTCTTCCCTTATAGGAACTCACCTCAGCAAGCTTTAGATAAATGAAAAGGTATTCAGAATTTTAAGTGGATATAAAGTGTGGTGGTTTAGATACATTTGTTTATGAGCAAAGCAGAAATGCATGTTGTCCTGGGAGGGTCTGGGGGCCATCAGTCCCCCTGTCCCAGGGCCAGTGGCGACCAGGGTGTTGGGTTGATTTGTACCTCCCTCCAGGGGGATGGCAGCCCCACTTCCCTCTGCTCCTCAGGGACAACCCCTGCCCCCACTCGCTTGAACCCATGACATCCACACACCCTGTGCAGGAGGGAAACGTGCCCGAGTTCAGAGATGGGAATCTTGGAAAAACAGCAGCAAGCAAGGCACGGGAGCACACTCTGCTCTCATGTTCAAGATCTCTGCTGACACAACACAGAAGACTCGCACGGCTGTGGGGAGAAATAAAGTATGAGCACTAGGAGGGCTGTAAATTCCTCAGCCCCACTTGCTGGGCACTGGCTCCAGAGGTCTACTCCTCCTGCAGCTTACCGTGACCCACGTTTCCTCAGAAATCTCAACACATTCGTGGTGGGTCTCAGATGCTGCTGGGAAAATGACATGATGTAGGCAGGAAGGAAGGAAGCTTTTTTGGCTGAGAAGATGTTGGAAAATTCAGATCCAGTGGTGGCTTGGAGACACCAAGGAGCTGATGCCCACCCAGTGCTGCTCTCAGTGAAGGTTCTTGTCATGACCTCAGGAGAGACCTGTCAGGCAGATCTCATGTGGCTTTTCTGGCCATTCCCCTCGCATGGCCATGCACTGAACCAACAGTGACTTCAGCAAAGACCGTGGGTGAACACAGCAGAGACGTGAACTGGCCCACGGCCCCACATGGATGTTTGCTCACGCTGATCCCATGTTAATGATGTAAAATAAAAACAGGCAAAAAGTCACAATGTCTGGCATTTCCACATGTTGTCACTGATTGGACAGGTTCTGACATCGGGTTTTCCTTTCCCAGTTGTTTCTCCAGAAATGTATAAACTCAATTCATTTAGAAACTTAAACCCATGAAATATTTGTCCATAAGAAATACTCCTGTGAGTATTCGGCTCAATTTTTTCTCTAAAGTCTCCTTATTTTTTCTTTTTACATGCCAGTCAACCTCAGATAAACCCTTGCTAAGCAACTGAAACCTGTCTTCATGTTAACTGACATGACCAAGTGTTTTCAGAAAGTTCTTTTTAAATGAGTTTTAAGAAACGATAAGAAGCCAGCTTGAAGAAAATTGTCAAAACATATATGGTAAGGGGACAGTGTCAGCCTGCTACTTCTGCACGACAGTTTGGGAAATGACTCTAGGGAGAATCATCACAGGCCATAAATCTGCATTTTAGTCTTTTTGCCAAAAGCCCTATCTTTCTAGTCAGCTAATGGCATTTTGACAGGGTGTGCAGCTGAATTTCTGTAGAAGTGGAGTCGGGAAGACTGCAGAAAAATTCAGTAGTTTAGAGGCAAAATTTTTGACACCAGTGCCTTTGAAATGGGAGCACTTGTGGTATATGTCTTCTCTCTCAGGAAAGTTTTATTATCCAAAACTTATTTTAGATATTTTATGAGTGAAGATGAAGCTCAAGCAAGGATGTTATTGCTTTAGCCAAAAGTGGACAGGATATGAACAGAGGGGTTTTGCAATGCCCCCATGCTCTCTCTCTGTTCTTACTTTAAAATGTAAGCCCTTTTTGAAGTCACAGTGCTGCCCCAGCCCCCTTTAGGGCTCTCCCACTGCCCTGCATGTGAGCACTGCAAAGGGGGAGAGGGAAGCCGGGGCTCACTGATCCTGGTCAATGTATCTGCAGTGTCCTGGAGGTGTGCTGGAGGAGGCAGAAGGATGGCAGCAATGTTGCAGCTTCACTCTTCTCTGTGACATATTACATCCAGAAGAGAAAGAATTGCCTTGTAGGGAACATAAATCAGGGGCTGCTTTCAGCTTTTAAAATGATGTAAAGTTTGTATGAATATAATTATAGCCTCTGATGCAAATAAAACAAGATGTGACAGATACAGAAGGCTGCCACTACTAAGCTAATGTTATAAAATTTCAGTAAGTGAAGCAGTTGGCAGGATGTTCAAAGAAGATTTTACTCTCCCTGACATTAATATCATGACTGAGATATCTCTTTTTAAAGCTTTTTGTTGAATTTTATATGCTTTTTAAAACAATGATTAGTTAAGATTGCTTTAAGCTGCATCCTTTAAGCCAAATTCATTGATTCCAAAAGTACCAAATAATTTTTTCAGTCATTGAAAAAAAAGGTATGCTCTTTGTGGTATTTGTATCTTGACAGTGTTGTTGCATTTTCATACAGCAAACATATATTTTATTTCCAAATTCAGACTACTAAGGTTATTACCTAATGCCTCTCTAAAGCCAATCTTACCTTATCTCTCTGAAAGGCTGTATCACTCCACATGTGTCACAGACTGACCCATATACACAGACATGTGAGTTCACCCAGCAGCAACGAAGAGTTCAGCTCCTCCACACCCCAAACAACTCCCTACAGGGACTCTAAGACAAGAGAAGCTGTCCTGATTTGCATTTGCTTTTGTGTTTTTTTAATAGATTGCTTTCCTTATGTGTGTAGCAAAGCAGTGTTTAAATACTTGGCCAATGTTCTCTATAAGGTGTGCAGGTGTACATAAAATAAGAGTTGGTCATATCAGACCCTGTTGTTCTCCTTTATCTCTCACTACTGCAAGGCATTTAGTCTTCAGCAGTTGTGAGAGTCATCTGAATCACAGCTGCTTTCTCTCTGAGCAATATGACTTTGACCAAGGCATTTACTGTTCTGAGCATTAATAGAGTTTTGCAGAATGCCCTATTTTCAACTGCACTGAATGAGACTATCCAGTAACCTAATATTGGTCAGTGCCAACAAGCAGGTAATCTTCAGCCCTGCTAGCCCAACATTGCTCCCCATGCCTCAGCACCAACTCTACTCTGAGATGTTATCACAGATTTCCTGAAGGAATTAGAGTCAAACAGTATCAATGGCAGCAGATCCCAGCCTTGGGCAAAGTAAAACAAGGAGATCCAACAGCTGTAGCACAACAGCTGGCAGCAATTCGCCCCATTGATGCTGCCACAGCAGAAGGTCTGGGCCAGTGCTGGGAGGGCTGTGCAGCAGCTGTGGTTCACACTATTCAGTGAAACAATTAATACAATCAATTACTTTCCAAGAATGTCTAATAAATCACTGGGCTGTTAACCTGAACAGTCATAATGTATACTCTCAACATCAGTATTGCTTGAATAATCCCCAAGTGAATAATTAGAAGTGCATCACTTGGAAGAATGCATGGTATGTAATGCATTACTGGATCCTAATAAATACAATGACTCCTCAGCATACTGTCAGGGATCTAGAAAAAAGTCAGTGGATGAAAGACAAAGAGGTCAAGAGAGAGGCATGATGTGAATACCTTGCTATGAGTTTAGAGAACTTGTGTATCTCTTTTTCGGCATCAAGATTAAAGACGTGAAGCAGAGAAGGAAGTTACTTAAATTCAATGGTCAGCTTATTTCCTGATATGGAATTTAGTCCTCCCTGTGTCTAACCTACCAGTCTAATTTGCTCTTTATTTAATGTAGACCCTGGTGTCTGCATAATCCATACTTCATTTACAATACTTACATTTCTTTCTAGTTATAATTAATTCCGTCCTTAAAGCAACCTAAGAAGAGCTAGCCGAGTAATTCACACAAGGCTTACTCCAGGAAGAAATTAAGCATGAGAAGAGGCAAATTACTCTGCCTCTGTCCAGGACAGGCACTTAACACAACCTCAAAAGCCTCCAATCCACCTTTGTGCCATGCCACAAGGCACAGAACATTCATCCTCTATGCAATGTTTTAAAAATCATCTAGATCCCTGCACCTTTCATTACTACAGAAATTACATGACCAGCTTCTGCAGATCTGGATAGACATGCTCTTTCCCAAAGATTGCTAGCCTTGAACAACACAGACATGACCTATAGACAGAGCAGAATTGTGTCTTTGTCTGTCTCATTTTCCCATCCTCATAAGTTATTATTGGTATTAATATTTGTTTAGGTCAGTATTAAGGCCCAAGCTGAGTACTGTTACAGCCTGTGTCCCTACACAATAAGAGCTGTTAGGCACAGTAGGTAGAGATATGACCCTAGGAGTAATTGCAAAATTAAGCTAAGCTGGCTTCTCAAAAAACCCCTTGGGTAGAAAAGCTCTCTTTACACTCCTAAGACTATGAGAGGACATAAATAATTCACTGTCCCATATCTTTCTTACTGCAGAAAAGATTTCAGGTAATACAAGAATAAAAACATAGATATACATCCACCATTCACCTTTTCTTCCTCATAAGGATGAAGAGTGTATTAGGTGACCTTCCTCTCCAATAGGATAAGAAATCTAATGCCAGCTTAGGAAACTTAAAGTTATTAGCAGTTACATATTACTGGCAACATATTTTACACCAGACAGCTATGAAAAAAAAAGTCATAAAAATGCAATTAAATGTCTGAACTGTTGCTATTTTGGAAATTAAAACAACACACGGTATCCTTGCTGCAGCTTATATTACTTACTTATGACTTCTGCAGTTATTTTCACCAGTTTAACCATGCTTCTTTTCCATAAATGTCTGCTGTAAATTGGTCCTTTGGGAACCCTGAAAATAACAAGATCTCTAATAAAAAAATTAATAACACGGAGAGAAAACTCAAGTTGGAAAGGCGTTTTTAGAGCACATTAAAGGGTCTATTAAAAAAAACCCAAAACACTTACAGAGAAGCACACCAACACTGTAGCAGGTAGATCTGAGCTGTCACTGCTGAGACGTAAAGAAGGGAGGCCAAGTTTTCAAGAGATTGGACTTTATGGTTGCTGTTAATACTGTGAGACTCTGCAAAGCTGCATTAAAGAATCTTGTTCTCTTGATAAAATCATACAAAATACCATTGCCAGTGAACAGCATCAACAGTCATGTTTACATTATTTCTACATATCAATTCTTCCTGTACATGAAAAGTTCTCAGGCAGCACTCCTCCATTCAAAAGAAGAAGGTAGAATACAGATTCATTTACAGTTATGAATATTCCAGTTGGAAAGTATAAGCTAAGGGAAAAAACAAATGATAATTATATTGACAAAACACATCACAGAACATTGTCAGCTAGGAGCATGCTGAATCCTGACGTTCTGTGGTTTCAAAAGATAATGGTTTGATCTTTCTTGTTGCATAAAATTTGACACATCTTTGTTTAATTGGGATAGTGGTGTTGTATGTGGAAAGACTACAAAGAGTTGTAAAGATTTTGCTGTTTCAAATTAAAATGGTACACTGTCTAGTAAGGCAGAAGAAGACAGTGTTCAGCATATTACTTCTACCCCAAATATGAGAAAAAAATGACCAAGAATGGTTATTTTGATGGAAGGTGATGAAGCAAACATGGTCAGAGTGAGTCTGATTGTTACTAAACAGCAATAATTGTACATGACGTGGTAAAAATCTCAATTTTTAATTTTATAACCAAACATTGCTGCCAATGTTTATATAGTACTGCAGCAGTGTCATCCAAGACCAATGTCCCTGACAGCTGCTATGGGCTCAGATAAAAACTCTGGCCTCCACACAATTAAAAGATTAAATGATTATGCCTTGTTGAAACTTTCTCCTGCTTGCTCTCTTTCAAGAATGCAGTATGTAGCTGAGAACTGCCTTGTTACACTGAGAAGCCAAATGGTTATAGTAAACGGACATCTGGTACTCTGAAAGAGCCAAGAATGTTACTGCAGAGGTCACAAGGTGAGTGGCACAGTCGCCAAATAAAATTAACTCAGAGATTTCATGTAGAGTATCACATTTCTGAGCATATTCGTGACATGTTGTCATATACACATCACCACTGTTACAAATGGAACATAATAGCAGATCCCTTTGAATGCGGTGCTTAAACAGCCAATATTCTTCCAGCAAAATCCCTGGTTTTGAAGAGAATTGAAAGCTATACATTTTAAGGCAATATTCTAAATATGAATGAATAACAAGTCCCTGCAAGGTGTAGACAATGACTAACCAATGGAGACAAAGACCTTTACACTATTTCTGTCACCTTTTTATTTAGTCCTTCTATTCATCTACACATGCACCTGGAAAGATTGCAGTGAGAGAAACATTATCTACAGAAAAACTATTTTGAAATTATGAGGATGTAAAATGTTCTTTAAGCTTAGTGGTTTAGTGTGACAACCTCAGCTGAAACATGTGGCTGGCAGTGGTGGCCACGACCCGCTCTGCCCCTCCACATGCTCCCTGGCTGTCCTAGACCAGCTGACAGCAGTGGCCATGCCCCCATTGGTACCCAGGTACTGAAGCAAACTAAGCACAAACACAAGGTAAAACACGTTAGTGTTTTCTCATGGGAAAAATGTAAAGCAAACTATTTTGGTTTGCATTTGCAATGCACTGAGTGCAGAGAGGGAGAGGTGCTGGTTCTGCTGATAAACAGTCATTACATGAACTGTGATAAAGTGTCTGAGCATTTTGTCTTATTCAATCTGAATATATAAATACTGTTCTGCTTATAATCAAATTGCTGGAGACAGCCCTCAAATACCGTCTAATTTCACCTTTCCTTCTGTGCCACACTACTGTGCAGTCACAGCTGTAATATATGAGGAAATGCCAAAGGAAAAGCCCTTTCTACTGTGCCAATGAGATGGCTGAAAAAATGTTCATGGGATGGTAAGAAGGGTGAGAACATTCTTCTCTGGACAGAATAGTGGAAGCAAACACAAGACTTACAGAGTACTATATAGATATCTTTTATTATATAAGCTAATACAATAGTGTCAGACAAGCTTCTGGGTTTACAGGCATTCCTCATGTCTGAAATAACAGTATATGAGAGAGAACTGAAGAGGGAAATTCAAATTGGAGAGGAGAGGCAAGGTGAGGCCAAATCTTCTGCTAAGCACCTGCTAGAGCATCCTGTGCATTCCACAGGATGACCACGAAGAGCCTTTCCCATCCTCAGCTGCATTTGCTCTTACATTATGAACAAGGATAAATGTGAGAATGTGATTTTCTGTGGACTTTTAAAATTTCTCATTATTACATTCTCTCTTTTTTATCTCTTCTCTCAATAAAACCAAGTTATTTACAGTAAAATGGAACACTTTTTGTTACCTGCCTATGGACTTACTGATACTTGCATTGTATCATTTTAAGGAGAGACCTGGACAGAGTAACCCTAGAGCTTGGATCTCAGTAATGTAATTCTAACAGTTTGTAGTAAGTTTGTCCAATTTTTATGAACTACTTTTCTTTGACTAAAGGCTGCACTTTGCAGAATTTGCTCTCCCAAACCATTTGTTCTCCTTGCTAAAATATGTTCTCACTCCTGTCTAAGGCTGAGGCCACCCAGACATCCTACATCCACAGTGTCTGCATTTCAATAGATTTTACTTTACATTGACTCCACGTGTGAATGCCAGCAGCTCCTGATAAGCATTCCAAGAGTGCAATCCCAGTCTGAATACCACTAGCCTTTGCTGTGCTTTTGCATCTCTTTCCTTCACTATAAGCCTTCTGGCACCAGCAGCACCAATGCCAAAGGCACCTTATCACCAAAGTAATCTTTTCTCAAAACATATGTCAGAAGAGTACTTCAAAGATATACTTACTGTAAAAGTCATATTTGATCCCAGATATACTTTGAAGCTATGTTTATTTTAAAATTCATACTTGATTCTAGATAACATCTCTTAGTATATTCTCATATGTTTGTTCCAAACTGTCTTTTTAGATCAGTTGCTCTGTCATGTTTTCTCTGGCAATCTGACAACATCCACCGACCAGCAGTGACACAGCAAATCCAAGAAGTCATTAATGGTTTTATGACTTATAGCTAACAGACATCAATTCACCTAAGAGGTAAATAGCCTTTACTGGCCTTATAAAGTCACCTCTAGCATCTGCTCTGCCCAGTGCAAACAGCTGAAGGAAACATCGCATTTCAAGCCACTGTCACAGCACAGGACTGGGGTACCAGCTGGTGATGACTGCAATGTGACAGGTGTCATGTACCTATGACAACAACTACTCTGAGTGCTGAATAAATGCTGGGAGACACAACAGGGCCGTTTCAGCAGAATGCTAGGGATCAGCTACAAATGGTAACATGACCACTCTTCAGGCTTATGGTAAGGCAGGCTAGCTAGAATTCTGCAAAACACATCTTTCTTCCCCGTGACACCAGCAATGAGACTCCAAAGGTAAACTACACAGAGGAGTCTCCGCACAACAGGCAACAGTGACCAGACTAAATGTTCTGTGAGAAAGCAAGGAGAGTTACAGATCTGATTCTTTCATTGCCTCCATCCACCATCCTTAACCAAGATTTAACAAAGACTTTTTTTTTTTAATCTTACTGGCTGTTTCATTCTTGTTAAAAAAAAAAAAAAAAAAGAGGCTGAAACAAGACAGTAAAAGCTATTTTTCTAGCTACAGTGTGGCAGAAGTGGCAGAAGTCCTACTGGTCATCTCTGTAGTTTCACCCCAGGTGAATGACTTGTTAAGGGGACTACATGACTGCCTTTTCTACCACAGTCCTGTCCATTGCCTGTGCACTCTGTGCTGAGATCTGAGGGTACAGGTCCTCCCAGTGCTTTGGGATTGTACTGGGCACTGGTTCTTCATCACCACTTCTTTTTGAATATACCTATTGTCAGTGCTGACAAATGTGTAAGTCTGCCTTCAAACAATAACTGGAAATATTACTGAGATTAGCTTGCATGTCAGTGTCACCATCCAGTCACTTAACAATCACTCAAAGAAATGATATAAAATATCACTTTTTTACATAGATGAATAATAGAGTGTTTGTCAGTCGCTTCTAGGCTGACTGAGCCCTTTTGACTTGCTGAAACTAGAGTCCTTTTTTTTTCTAAACCTCACGAGAAAATGTTGACAAAACAGGCAATTTTCTGTAATTTCTCTGCAAGCTTCTGTCAGCACAAGAGGCAGCCAGAGCCCGCTCATTTCAGATAACACCACGGGGTAACCTTTGACATCCACCCCCTCACTGCCGTTGGAGGCTCCTATAAGTGCAACAGTTGTGTCTTTCAGGTTGCAGGATGCAGACCCACAATTTGGGCTCCTGTTCACTGAAGGCAGCCTTTGTTTCCCAGCTGATTAAGAAGCTCTTATAAAAGGGATAAAAAATGTAGTTAATAGCTTGAGAGTGGCCTAATCATCGGCTGCTATTACCCCTTCAATATTAGGGAGGATGACAGACCTATCAGTAACAGAGCCCCAGGTGAGGTACGGCAGCTGATAAGGTGAACTTTGGCTTGATCTTTGCTCTGCAGAGAACAGCACTTATTTGAAAGAGAAGCCAGCACCTATTTTTTTTTCTTCATATTGTGCCAAAAATCATTCAGCTGAGCAGCTTCTCTTGTGTTTTTCTATCTTAAACCACAGTGATTTGACCAATTTAATTTATAAGCAGAGATGAAAACTTAAGAACTCTCCTATCAGATCATAGAAACTGGAGATATGCACCTGTGTGATGTGTCTACTCACATGAAAGTAAAAGGAAGTGAAATGAGAAAGCAGGTCTCCATGTGCTGCTCATCTTTACACACACGTGATGCAGCCATGTACAGGCGCAGATTTGCACATGCATGCATCACACGCATAGCAGTTTCCAAGCAGTTAACTTCTCCTTGAGTAAACAACATGCAAAAGTTAAACATACAGCAAATGCATCATAACATCATCTTATGGTCACAACAAGTTAAAACACAAGCAGCAACTACAGACTAGAGCAACTGGATACACTCTTGCTTGGAAACAAGACAGGCAATTTTATTTTAGTACCACATAATCTCAGAAGTTACCGGCTTCCCTAAGAGAAGAAGGACTGGGAGTTATGGGAGAAGTGAGATGAAGATCCAGAGTCAATGAGAGGACAAGGGAGACAGGGCAAAAAGTGGACATGCTGATTCACTGACCTCTCTCCTGGTTGCTTTCTCTGCCTGCAGTCTGGAAAGGAAATGAGAACAGGCCCTCATCACCACAGGCTTAGTTCCAGCTCTGTGGAAATGGGTGGGAGTCCTTCCACCAGCTGCACCATGCTAGGGTCTGAGACTGTAAGCTCAAGCAGTTGATACTGGGACTAACTCACCTTCCATCATGACATTAAGAAAGTTAGGATGCAAACCACAGAGTTCTCAACAGAAAGCTGCAGGTTCCAATTATGTTGCAGTGAATGGAGATTAGTATTTAGAAGAGATCACAGCTAAGCAGGTTTTCTTCATTGTCAAAATATGTTTAGTTTTGGGGGGGGG